>OU015767.1:12973155-12997061 GCA_907173295.1 Fagus sylvatica
ATACTTTCTTATTACAGTTTTTAGCTCATTTTAGACTAGCCCCCATTCAGTGTGCCCCTAATGTTTTTAGGATAGTAATGGGGACGGCCGTTCTCATGGAGAAATTGGGCCTAGACCTCACTGTACATGATATAACATATGTATATAGTCTCCAAGCGACCGGTAGGGACCAATATACCCTATTTGCCCGTAACGCTTATAGAAAACTGGTGACCGGGCTTCCGGACTCTAGCAAGGGCCGAGATGAAGATTTCTTGGTGTTCACGGGGAACTGGCAAAACCCCCATATTAATTGCTCTTTGAGGCCCGGTGTACCAGGTTTTAACTGTTTTATGTCTAACTGTTTCGCGTCTTTTATGCAACGTATTTTTATCTATTTTCGTTTGTCTTGACCGAATGTTTCTTTTTCCTTGTCAGATAAGATTTTTACATCTAAGAAAGTAGAACTTGTGGAAAGGAGAACAGTCGAACACCTCCTTCAGAAACCCTGTTTTATTGATTCGGGTGGTCGGCCTCGGGCGGCATCCGTCTTACTGGACTACGTGCCTTCATACAAATCCTTCCAGAAAGGTCCCATTGTAAAACATTTTAGACAGGAAGAGGTTTCGGTCGTGCGGCCTGGGAAGGATCAGGAGGATATCATCCAAGCGGTCCCCTTAACGGCTAGAAAAGGAGTACAAGTACCTCGGCTTGTACCACCTCTCAGCGATCCTAACTTTACTCCTTCCATTGAATCTTCGGAAGCCGGTCTTCCAATCATTCGGTTTCCGTCTATTTTTGACCCCGATCCTAAACCGACCGAAGAGATGCCGGTCCAACCAAGAACCGTCAGCATAGCGGATGTGCTTGGGACGTCGGCTTCAGGGACGTCGCGGACTTCACCAACTGCCTCTCCCCTACCTCTTCCCCCTGGATTTTCCCAAGGAGAAGGTGTTATGAGGAAGAAAAGGAAGAGAGGAGCGGCGCAGGATGATGAAGGCTGCGTTCAGGAGGGGTCGTCTCCAGCCCAACCTTCAAAGGCCAAGTCTCCAAAGAAGGCTAAGAGTAAGAATAACCGAGCTCTTCAAAAAGCCACGGGTCAAATTCCTCAAGGTTGTGTGGGTCAAGATGACTTGCAACAACCGTGGAGTTGCTCTTTCCTTCTTGAGAATCGATCGGTCGATAAGGGAGATTCGGTCCTCAAGAGCGGGAGAGGAGTTCGAGGAGGGCAAGTGGCCGAAGCAGTTGGAAAAGCTCTCCTCCTTCCGGAAGACATGAAGGTCTGGCAGGAAAAGAGATCCAAATATATGTTGGAGAATCTCAAGCATGACTCTATCCTGGTAAGTTTAGTACTTCAATGTTTCATTATGCGTGTTACATGTGCCCTTCATCTTATTTAGACACACATTCCTTTTCAATTTATCTTTTCTTTGCTTCTTTCTTAGGCCGTTCAAGGTATATTTGAAGCTGGCAACAGACTTTTGGAGACCGAGCGTCGCCTTAACTTGTCTACCGACGAGATCAAGCGCCTTAAGGATCTTGAGAGCTCGGCCTCTGTAAGAATTCGTGCTGCTGAGAGTGCCCAAAAGAGTGCCGAAGCTGGTCTGCTAAATTTGCAGAATCAAGTGGCCGAGCTTCAGAGAAAGCTGGACGCTGAATATAAATCTGCCTCTCAAGTTCGAATTGAGAATAGCCAGCTTAAAGAGGCGCTGGCTGAGGCCGAAGTGAGGGCTGATAAGGGGGCTCAGGCTTACTATGACCAAGGTGTTAACCAAGCATCCCAGGATCTAAGATATCAACTCAGAGGCGAGTGCAACAAGTATTTCGTCCAAGGATGGCACCAGGCCCTAGATAATGCCGGGGTTGATGACGACTCTGACTTATATGATTTGGCGTATTCACGTCAACCTTATGAGGTTCCTTGTGCCAGAGGAGGGAAACGAGTTGGTGGCTGGTGAGGGTGCCGCTGGAGATCCGACAGTTCTTGGGTCCCCTGAAGCCTTAAGTGAGCCCGTGCTGGTTGATGACACTAAGGCGGCCGAGGATAGGCCTGATGATCAAATCCCTGCTGCTGAATCTCAAGAAGGAGAAGAGGGTTCGGACGTTGATGAGACCATTGACGTAGTAGATTAGTTTTAATATTTCACTTTTGAAATGTATTACGTTTGTATTCCCTGTTTCCTTCATAAGAAGGGGGGAATGATACAATTTGTTTTTGTGTTCCCTGTTTCCTTCATAAGAAGGGGGGAATGATACAGCTAACCTTTGTGTTTTTATGACCAAGAGCGCCTTTTATGTGAATCTCATTTTTGCTTGAGCATGTTTTCTACTTATATCCTTGTATGCCGAATGTGTTTATTTAACTTTTACTGAATTTTGAGTTGGTTTCTATTTTAGACTTGTTAGTTTTCTCGGACTATAGCTCTTGGAATCCCTTAGGTTGAGGAAAGCCAAAGTCGAGTTAGTTTTTCCAACTTTCTTTTCTTTAAGGAGCTCAGTATTTGGAAAGCTTGGTTTCGACCGAGGCCAAAGCCGGGTCGGTCGTTCCAACTTTTAATCCTAATAGTCTTCTTGGGGTTTTGCATTTAGGAACCCTCAGGTTTGACCGAAGTCTATTTATATTTTAAGCTTTTAACTTGCCAGTCCCTTTGGACCCTATTGTTTGGGAACCGTTTCGGTTGACCGAAGCTTAATTCGGGTTATTTTTACTTTTACTTTTAACTTGCCAGTCCCCCTGGACCTCAGTGCTTGGGAACCTTTTCGGTTGGCCAAAGCCTAAGTCAAGTTATTTTTAATTTTTAACTTGCCAGTCCCCCTGGACCTCAGTGCTTGGGAAACCTTTTCGGTTGACCAAAGCCTAAGTCAAGTTATTTTTAAGTTTAACTTGCCAGTCCCCCTGGACCTCAGTGCTTGGGAACCTTTTCGGTTGGCCAAAGCCTAAGTCAAGTTATTTTTAAGCTTTTTTTTAACTTGCCAGTCCCCCTGGACCTCAGTGCTTGGAAACCTTTTCGGTTGGCCAAAGCCTAAGTCAAGTTATTTTTAAGCTTTTAACTTGCCAGTCCCCCTGGACCTCAGTGCTTGGGAACCTTTTCGGTTGACCAAAGCCTAAGTCAAGTCATTTTTAAGTTTTTAACTTTTAACTTGCCAGTCCCCCTGGACCTCAGTGCTTGGAAACCTTTTCGGTTGACCAAAGCCTAAGTCAAGTTATTTTTAAGCTTTTAACTTTTAACTTGCCAGTCCCCCTGGACCTCAGTGCTTGGGAACCTTTTCGGTTGACCGAAGCCTAAGTCAAGTTATTTTTAAGCTTTTAACTTTTAACTTGCCAGTCCCCCTGGACCTCAGTGCTTGGAAACCTTTTCGGTTGACCAAAGCCTAAGTCAAGTTATTTTTAAGACTTTTAACTTGCCAGTCCCCCTGGACCTCAGTGCTTGGGAACCTTTTCGGTTGACCAAAGCCTAAGTCAAGTTATTTTTAAGTTTTTTTTAACTTGCCAGTCCCCCTGGACCTCAGTGCTTGGGAAACCTTTTCGGTTGGCCAAAGCCTAAGTCAAGTTATTTTTAAGCTTTTAACTTGCCAGTCCCCCTGGACCTCAGTGCTTGGGAACCTTTTCGGTTGACCAAAGCCTAAGTCAAGTTATTTTTAAGCTTTTAACTTTTAACTTGCCAGTCCCCCTGGACCTCAGTGCTTGGAAACCTTCTTCGGTTGGCCAAAGCCTAAGTCAAGTTATTTTTAAGTTTAACTTGCCAGTCCCCCTGGACCTCAGTGCTTGGGAACCTTTTCGGTTGGCCAAAGCCTAAGTCAAGTCATTTTTAAGCTTTTAACTTTTAACTTGCCAGTCCCCCTGGACCTCAGTGCTTGGAAACCTTTTCGGTTGACCAAAGCCTAAGTCAAGTTATTTTTAAGCTTTTAACTTGCCAGTCCCCCTGGACCTCAGTGCTTGGGAACCTTTTCGGTTGGCCAAAGCCTAAGTCAAGTTATTTTTAAGTTTTTTTTTAACTTGCCAGTCCCCCTGGACCTCAGTGCTTGGGAAACCTTTTCGGTTGGCCAAAGCCTAAGTCAAGTTATTTTTAAGCTTTTAACTTGCCAGTCCCCCTGGACCTCAGTGCTTGGGAACCTTTTCGGTTGGCCAAAGCCTAAGTCAAGTTATTTTTAAGCTTTTAACTTTTAACTTGCCAGTCCCCCTGGACCTCAGTGCTTGGGAACCTTTTCGGTTGACCAAAGCCTAAGTCAAGTTATTTTTAAGTTTTTAACTTTTAACTGTTTATGAACAAGGATAGTGAAGTGGTAGGGACACCAGATTTACCGTGGTTCGGCCAATGGGGCCTACGTCCACCTTTTGTTTTTCTTATTCATTATTAGTTTACAACTTGTGCTAAACATCCATACCAAACTACCCCCCCTTTTTTTTTTTTTTTTTTTTTTTTTTTTTTTTTTTTTTTTTGAACGGGAGGAAAAGGATATGAACTAATGGAAATACTTCCGAAGATTGCTGACATTCCATGGCCGAGGCAAGGGTAAAGAATTCAAGTCTTCTAGGTGATAGGCTCCTGTTCCTGTGACAAATCGCACCCTGTACGGTCCTTCCCAGTTTGGCCCCAGCTTACCGTCGGTCGGGTTTTTAGTGTTGCCCAAAACTTTTCTGAGGACCAGATCTCCTTGTTGAAAGGACCTTGGTCGAATGTTCTTGTTGTATCCCTTTTTCAGTTGCTGCTGGTAGGAGGCTAACCTGATCATTGCTTGTTCTCTTCTTTCTTCTAGTAAGTCTAGAGCTTGGGATTGAGCCAGATCATTCCTTGTTGGTTCCCATTCCGATGTTCTGAGAGTGGGGAGTCCGATTTCTAATGGGATGACTGCTTCCGATCCATATGCTAATGAGAATGGGGTCTCCCCTGTTGACCTCCGTGGAGTGGTTCTGAAAGTCCACAAGACATTAGGTAATTCTTCCACCCATCTTCCCTTGGCATCTTCCAGCCTTTTCTTGATTCCGTCTAACACGGTTTTGTTCGAGGCTTCGGCTTGTCCGTTACTCTGAGGATATGCTGGTGAACTGTACACGTTTTTTATACCGAGTTCTGAAGCAATACTTCGTGAAAGGTTTACTGGTGAATTGTGTCCCATTATCAGAGATGATAGTCTTGGGTATTCCGAACCTGGTTATAATATTCTTCCAGACGAACTTAATTGAATCTTCTGTCTCTGATGTTTGCCAGAGGTTCGGCCTCGACCCATTTTGTGAAATAGTCTGTAGCGACAATCAACCATCGTCTATTACCTGTTGCCTTTAGGTAAGGGTCCGACCAGGTCCATGCCCCACTGTGCAAATGGCCACGGACTTACTAATGGCTGCAGCTCTCCGGCCTGGTTGATGAAGCGAATGTGAGAATCTTTGACATTTATCGCACTTTCTGACATAGTCCACTGCGTCTTTCTGCATGTAGGGCCACCAATATCCCTGGGTAAGAGCTCGGTGTGCCAGAGATCTGCCCCCAGTATGACTTCCACAGATGCCTTCATGTATCTCGTATAGCAAATCCTCGATAACGTCAGGGTGAACGCATAAAAGATAGGGTCCCGAGAAGGACCGTCGGTAGAGTTTCAAGTCCTTTGACAACCAGAACCTCGCGGTTTTCCTTCTGATAATTTCGGCTTCCTTTTTCTGTTCCGGTAGAACGCCCTCTTTAAGGTAGGTGACATAGGGATCCATCCAACACGGCCCAACTGTAATAGCATTTATGTAGTTCGCAGGTTGATCGGTGCTGGGCGTTGTGAGGGTCTCAATTGGTATAAAACGTTTAAAATCTGCACTCAGAACAGATGCCAACGTTGCCAATGCATCCGCGTGATTGTTCAAGTTTCGACCGATCTGTTCGATTCTTACTGTTTCGAAATCGGTCATGGCCGTCTGAACTTTCAACAGATAGGCCGACATACGCTCATCCCGAGCCATGTACTCCCCGTTGATTTGACTTGCTACTAACAACGAATCGCAGTAGACGATCAGACGTCTGGCTCCCAACGTTTTTGCCGATTTCAATCCAGCCAGGACTGCTTCATATTCGGCCTCATTGTTAGAAGTTTTAAAATTAAGACGAATCGATTGTTCAATCACGGTTTCATCCGGCGTTATTATGACCACCTCCGGTTCCTGATCCTTTGGAATTGGAAGCTCCATCTACATACACCTTCCACCACCGTGTATGGTCGGGCGAGTCTTCTCGGGGCGTTGATTCGCCTAAGTTATTTTGTTCCGAGGTCGGTGCGAATTCTGCAACAAAGTCGGCCAGCACCTGCCCCTTTATGGCAGTTCTTGGCAGATATTTTACGCCTAACGCACTAATCTTCGCTCCCCATTTCCAAATCCGTCCCGTGAAGTCGGCCTTGTTAAACATGGCTTGCACCGGGTATTGGTTACCAAGTATTGCGTTACCAAGTAAACGGTGTGTGCTTGAAAATATTGTGGTAGCTTGTCGGCCGCAGTGATCAACGCTAGGCCGACCTTCTCTAAAGGGGGATAGTGCGTTTCTGCCTCCGTCATAGTTTTGCTTGCATAATATACTGGACACTGGACGGTATCTTTGATTCGAATCAATACGGCACTTACAGCTCGGTCAGATACGGCCAAATACAGAAAAAGTGGTTCACCTGGTGTAGGGTTGGACAAGAGCAAGGAGGAAGAAAGGTACCTCTTCAGATCTTCAAAGGCCGAAACACATTTGTCGTCCCATTTGAAAGTAGTGCTCTTTCTTCAGGAGTTGGAAAGAAGGGTTGGCATCTGTCAGCGGATCTTGAAATGAATCGGCTCAAGGCTGCGGTCATACCTGTTAGGCGTTGGACTTCTTTGTGAGTTCGTGGTGCTTTTAGTTCTTGGATGACCTTGATTTGATCTGGGTTTACCTCAATACCTCTATGTGATACCATGAACCCTAGGAACTTTCCAGAGCCGACCCCAAATACGCATTTTGAAGCGTTCAATCGTAGTTCTGTGCAGTCTTAATACCCGGAATGTCTCCGTCAAATCCTTTAAGTGGTCTTGAGACAACCTGCTTTTTCACAACCATATCATCAATGTATATCTCCATTGTCTTCCCTATTTGATCTTTGAACATCTTAGTGACCATCCGTTGATATGTGGCGCCGGCGTTTTTTAGACCGAACGGCATTACTTTGTAGCAATATATCCCCAGTGGGGTGATGAATGCGGTTTTTTCTCTGTCTTCGGCTGATAGGGCAATCTGATGGTACCCTTGGAAAGGCGTCCAGAAAACTCATTCGGTCGTGCCCAGCTGTTGCGTCTACCAACTGATCGATCTTGGGTAAGGGGAAGGGGTCCTTTGGGCATGCTTGGTTGAGGTTGGTGAAGTCTACACATACTCTCCACTTCCCGTTTTTCTTTCTTTACTACCACTGTGTTAGAAAGCCAATGTAGGATATTGGATTTCCCGTATTGCTCCGGCCTGCAATAGCTTCTCTACTTCCTTTTGTACTGCTTCTGCATGCACTGGAGCTGATCTCCTCGCCTTCTGTTGCACTGGTTTGGAGTGAGGATCTGTATTCAACCGATGTTCGATGTAATTGGGGTCTACACCTGGTACTTCGTAGGGATCCCAAGCGAATACGTCCACGTTGCCTACGAGGAAGTCTATGAGTTCGGTTCGGTTGCCTGGACTGAGCTCTCGGCCGATTTTGAAATACTTCTCAGGATCAGAGGAGAAAATCACCGTATCTAATTCTTCACAGGACGAGTATGTCTCTGTGTGGGTGTCCCTCGCCTTCTCTAACTGCTATAAACCCTTGGAGCATTGTGACACCATTTTCCCCTTTTGTTTTGGATCTGGGGGATTCTGTTTGACCGCCGCCATGATGCACTGCTTGGAGGCAACTTGGTCGCCTTTAATCTCCATTATACCGAAATCTGTTGGGAAACGGAGTTTTTGATGGAAAAGAGGAAGGCACGGCTTTCAACCTGTGCAGCCATCTTCGTCCCATAATTGCTGTGTAGGGGGACGGTACGTCTATTACCACAAATTCTGTTTCCAAACTGATTGGTCCGGTATGGACGTTCAATGTGATCCGTCCCATCGGCCGAACGCTTTCTCCTGAAAATCCAACTAGGGGTGCGTCGTAAGGTTGCAGGTCGGTCTGTTTGAGACCTAATCCGTGAAACAAGTCTGGGTACATTATTTCAGAACAACTGCCTTGGATCTACCAGTACCCGTTTGACATCCGAGTCCCCAATTCTCAATTTGATTACTAATGGATCGTCGTGTGGGGTCTGGACATCTCTCAAATCCTCGTCGGAGAAGAAAATCTGCTGTTCATTTTCTGGATAATCCATCCTCGGTTTTTTGGACATAACTGATCCTTCATGTATTTGAAAAACCTCTCGAAGGTGCTGAGCTTTCTTTAAGTCGGATTTTAGTCGATCGTATGAATGCCCATTCGACCGAGAAGTATGGATTGTTTCTATGATCCTTGCAGCTGGTTTGGTGTTGTGAACGATCGTTGGCCCTTCATGGTAATGTTGTCTCTGGCCATCATTTATGTAGCATCGTAGGATGTCCGGCTTTGGCCAGATCATCTAGGTGCTTTTTCAATGTGAAACATTTCTCGGTCATATGGCCCTTTTCTCTGTGATAGGAACAGTATTTATTGGGATCCCTCTTAGTTGGATCTCCACCCAGGGGCGCAGGCCACATGAAGAAAGGTTCATTTTTTATGTCGCCCATAATACGATAAATTGGTTGATTAAAAACTGTATATACCCCGACTGCTTCTTTCGGTCGTGGAAAACGGGTAGGATTCCTCGGCGGTATTTCGGCCCTTTTTTGCTCCGTATTGTTGGGCCTTCTTTGGGGTCGATTTTGTGCGGATAATGCCCCAGTTCTAGCTCTGTCTTCCTCCACACGTACGTACTGTTCAATTCGCGACATAAGATCTCGCATGTTTCTCGCCGATCTTTTGGAGAGACTGTGTCTTAACTCGGATTCGGGGTGCAAACCCTCTTTAAAGGTTCTTCATGGCCATATCTTCTGTACCACCGTCTACCTCGTTATAGACTTCCCAGTATCTGGCCGAATAGTTTTTTCAGTGACTCTGAGTCCTTCATTCTCATAGACATTAGGGAGGCAAACTCCTTAGGTTTCCGACTGTTTGTTATGAATCGGGAGACAAATGCCTCGGCTAATTCATTCCAAGAAAAAATCGAGGAATGTGGAAGGCGGTTGAACCATCGAAGGGACATCGGTCCCAAGCTTGATGGGAACATTCGGCACATCAGAGCATTGTTGCCGAGGTGTATAGCCATGCTTTGTCTATAATGGCTAATATGCCCGACAGGGTCGGCCTTGCCGTCGTACATTACATAGGTCGGTGCTGAAAAGTTTCTTGGCAGACGGGCGCTTTCTATTTCTTTAGAAAATGGAGAGTGTGATATCTGGTGAATAGCCCATATCAAGGGATAAAATGTAAAAGTCGGCCCAAGCCCACAAGAGAGGCTAAAGTATAAAACTCGGCCCAAGCTCTTATCAGAAGTCAAAGTATGAAGCTCGGCCCAAACCTATTGCAGAGGCCAAAGCACAAAGCTCGGCCCAGGCCGTATCACAAGTCAAAATGCAAAGCTCGGCCCAAAGCCTAAAGCACATAGAATATAGTACTTGTCAATAGAATCTTTGTACTTTATTGTACTTTACTGAATAAAGAATTGTCCCACATTGGGGAAAGGGAACAAAGTACAATGTATTGTGTACTATAAATTCAAAAGTAAACATTAATAAAAGAGGTGGTTATTTTTGGAAAGTCTGACTAAAGTACTTTTTACTACTTTAAGAAATTAATTGTAGCACTGAAACTTACCCACTACAAGTATAACTGTATAGGTTGATTTAGAAGTTGAGCCCTAAAAATTATATTCGACCCCACTAACATAATTTTTGGTTCCTTAAACAAAAAAAAAAAAAAAAAACAAATATGAAGAAAAAAAGAAGAAGCTAAAATATGGTTTTCATCCCTAAAGTTTACATGAATTTCATTTTTTTGTCCCTAAAATTTAAAAAGTTGATTTTCCGTCCCTAACCTATTGAAAAAAATTTGTTTTTCGTCCAAATTTTTGCCTCTAAACAATTGAAAAAATATTTTTAAAAAGTTTGGAAACGAAAAACGAATTTCAAGTAAATTTTAGGGATGAAAACAATATTTTAGCAACAAGAAAAAAATAAAAATTACAACCACAACAAATCAGCCCAAATGACAACCTGTCAACAACAAATTAGCCCAAATTACAAATAATAATAATAATAATAATAATAAAAAATTAAGTCAACCATTTGTTTTTGTTTTAAAAACAAATAAAACATATATGATATGTTCTATTAAATTAAAAAAAAGAACTAAATAATTACGATTACCGGACAGTTGAGTATCGAGAAGGGGGTTTCAGTCGTTGATATTTTGTTAATACTAAATGGATACTAATAAATTTTGGTTCATACATTGGTTTTCACTTATGTAAAATCATGGCTACGTCTTGGCCGTAAGCTCATCGTGCATTACTAGCTATCTCTAAAACAATTGAGTACAATTATGTGGAAGCCGGAAATGGATGCTCTAAATGTCATTTAACCTTTGCAGCTAGCTTCTTTAGAATCTCTCTAGTTTTTTGTTTTTGATATAGAACCTCTCTAGCTTATTGAGGCTATGTTAACCGAAATCAGAACTTGTCTCACATCCCATGCTTTTTGTAATTTCTCTCATGTGCTTAAATAGTCCAATGTGTTAGCCCACTCATTTCTCTATTAGACATCTTCTTGTAAGTCTAAAGAAACATTAGCCCTCTCTATTTCTTCTTCTGTTCTGGGAGTCCAAGGAAGATATGTCGATTGATCATTCTCTATAGTTGGTTCTGCTGTTCTTTAATGCAATGTTTACTTTAAAAAAATAATAGTACTATTTTCATTTAATATAATTTGATAAATGGGAAAGTACACGAATAGATACAAGACACAAGGGGATCACATGATACCAAATTGGATCAAGGAAGATCTTAAAAGAGTGGGATATAGTTTGATTAGGAAAATGAGGGATGGAGAACGGGGTGGTGGGGCCATGGCCCCCCAGTTTTAGAAATTCTCTCCTCCCTTTTATATATAGAATTTATCTAATGGTCCCCCTAGATTAAATATATATATATATATATATATATATACATATATATTGTACTACATTGTACTACATTTTTGTATAAATGGTTAATATATAATTTATTTGAGTAATGTAAAGATTAACTAGATGTAAATGTTTTTGTTATGCATTGGAAAACAATATATATTAAATCATGTTATAAAAATACTTTATGTATAAGAATTTTATATATTTATTTAAAATTTATTTCGATATATTTAGCTTGGTCTATGAAAAAACTTCTCACTCCACCATTGGGAAGAAGTTTGAATTTGATGGATATGTCATCTCTCTCTCTCTCTCTCTCTCTCTCTCTTAGTTAACAATATTCTTGGTATTTTTTTTACTGTTTGGGTGACGTAGCATAATTTGACATGTGAGCAAGACTGGGTAAGATGTTGTCATCTGAATAGTCGTGTGTCAAGTGCTTATTAGACACTGATCGACTAAATCACTCACAGAGATCGACGGGAGGATCACTTTGACTCCGATTTCAAATGCGAGGGATGAAAAGGAAAAATTTCAAACATAATAGACAAAAATGAAAACACTAATTTAGTCTATTTTATTATTGCAAATAATTGTTTAAATCTAGGAGTCCATAATAATTGTATTTTTCCCTCCTTTACAACGTAAGCGAAGGATATCCTATAAAAGAAAAAAAGAAAAGAAAGTAAGTGAAGGATATGATTATGACACTTGTGCACTAATTAATATATATATATATATATATATATATATATATATATATATTTATGAGTAATGCTAGGGATACAACTAATTTTACAACCAAATGCTTACAAACTGACATGGCATCCTATGTGGACATAACACATAAGTAATTAAAACACCAAATTACCAATTCAATATTAACATTTAATATTAATAAATCATTAATTGTTGATGTATTACTTCCATATAGGATGCCATGTCAGTTTGTAAACATTTAGTTGTAAAATTAGTTGTATCCCTAGCATTACTCTATTTATATTTATTTATTTCCAAGTAAATTATAGGGACCTTGCCCGGGGCTTGAATCTGAGTGCTTTCCAAGTCTCACTAAAACCAAAAGTCTCTTGACTAATAATATTCTTTAGTTGAAAAGTACAAAACCCACAAAATCAATTTTCTGAGTTGTGTTGTTGACATTATTGGTATCATAATGCATGGATGTAATTTGTACAGGGAGAACTCATGGTAAGAAACATGGGCAGTTGGGCACTCTCCAGTCTCAACATCAAGGAGCAGCTAGAATTCTAAATCAGTCAAAGTCAAATGCTACAGAATGAATAGGTAAAATTAACATCTTTGTTTGTTTTTAATAGTTAAAATTAACATGATTGTCTTTCTAATTTGAACTGAAATTCTCCTTCCATTTTTCTTTTATGTGGGCATCTAATTTTGACATTTTTATTGACATAGTGAGTGTGCAAGAGCGATAATTTCTTTGGTGGGGGATATGATAATAAAAAACTTACAAACATTACGTCCATATTAACAGTAAGAAATAATTGTCTTTTATTCTATTTATTTATTAAGCTGTACAAATGATTCCAACTCATTACTGCATAGTCCCATAAGAAAAAAAAAAAAAAAATCACTAATTTTAGGGAACCAAGATTTTTTTTTAATCTTTTTATTTTACATATAGAAAGATAATATATTAAATAGAAACGACTTGTTCCACCATACATCATTCATAATTTTGGATAAACAAAATGTGAGATACATATTTAGTAGTGATCATACACTTATCATTTTAAATAAAAGATTGATACGAAAAGAATGGATATATCACATATGTATTAAGTCTTTCTTTTTAATATTTTCCCTTAATAAATATTGGTTTCATGATAGATTGATAGATAGATAGATAGATAGATGTGCCGCGAGATGAGCCCTTAGAAATTCTTTGTTTTGTTTTCTCACAAATCTCCCATTTCTTTCTTCCATGTTTATTCATTTCCAAAAAAGAAAAAGAAAAGAAAAAAGGGTGCAGAAATGAGGCAATGATCGAATACATCCGGAGTAATAATGGTAGGAAGTGACCATATCGAAATTACTACCTCGAATATCCATAAACATTAAAAGCTTACAGCTGCCAAAACCAAAACCAAAACCAAAACGAAACCTCCGCCTTACATCTTGTCCACATGACAACATTTCCTTGTTCCTCAACAGTCAACACCATCTATCCTTCCCACCACTCTCTCTTTCTCTCTCACAATACTAACAAACAAACAAACAAACATAGTTATTACAAGCAAACTGAAATTAAAATAACCCAATAACTTATATTAAATTTTAATAATAATCATTAACTAATAAAAGACATTATTTTTTTATTTTTAATTTTTAATTTTTTTGAGTGAGTGAGAGTGAGAGACAGAGGGGGCTCATAAAGACTATGTTATATCCTCCAGACTCAAAAAGCGAGCAATGACCAAAACCTTAACTATCTCCCCCACCCCCACCATCAATAATCTCAGTTACGCCGCCGTTACCAATGCCGTCAAATCTCCGTTAGTCCCTCGCTGTCTCCGCCGCACCAATGTCTCTTTCCACTTTCTCAACTACTGCTGCTGTTAGCTTGTACTGCGACGAGGATGCGGACGATGTCGTTTCATGGGTTGCCAACGATGAAGACACGTGGATCTCCGATCGCTCTATATCTTCTCCACCGTCCGATGATGAGTCCACAATTTCCAGATTCTTCGAGTCGGAGCTCCAACACATGCCCCACCCGGATTACCTCACACGCTTTCGTGACCGCTCCATCGACGTCACCGCTCGCCAAGACTCCATCAACTGGATCTTCAAGGTACAACAACCTTTTATTTTATTTATTATTTTTTAATTATCGTTATATTATAATATTAATAATATCCATATATATATATATATATATATATATACAGGTGCACGCGTACCATCGCTTTAAACCCGTAACGGCGTTGCTCTCTGTGAACTACTTCGACCGTTTTCTCTCTTCCCATTCTGTACCGGTACGTAAATTTTCCGGGGAAAATGTGTGAAAGTGACAGTTGTACTGAACTAATTAGATTTGGTTTTATTATTATTATTATGTCAGCTACCAAATAGGTGGCCGTTTCAGCTGCTATCAGTGGCGTGCTTGTCATTAGCGGCGAAAATGGAAGAGCCCGATGTTCCATTCCTATTGGAGCTACAAGTGTTGGAGCCCAAGTTCGTGTTCGAGCCCAAAACGGTCCAGCGAATGGAGCTCCGTGTTTTGTCCATTCTCAATTGGAGATTGCATTCCGTCACTCCCTTCGATTTTCTCCACTGTTTCATCTCCAATCTTCCTTCTTCTTCTTCAACTCCTAAACCCGATATCTTCACCCGGGTCTTCTCCGCTTCTTCGGATCTCATTCTCCGCACCACCCGTGGTAATAATTAATTTGAACCCAAACCCAAATCCTTTTTTTTTTTTTTATGATTAGTTAATGTAAAGATTATTAATTAATAGATATTTAAATTGACATTTCAGTGATAGATTTCTTGGGTTTTGCGCCATCGACAATAGCAGCAGCGGCAGTGCTTTGTGCGAGTGGTGAAGCTGGTTCTGCCTCTGATTGTCCAGACGAGAGATTAAACAAAGTATGAAATAAATTTATTTTAGTAAATAAATTAGAAATGTTTGTTTTTATTTTTGGAAGAGTAGACTAAGAGTGTTGACTGTTTGAGAATAGAGCTGGAAGCATAGAAAGGTGTGTAAATATTTTTATTGATTTTGGGAAGCTTTTTTTTCTCTTTTTGTTTTTTATGGGACAGGAAATGGTGAGAAGCTGTCACCAACTTATGGAGGAGTACCTCATCGACACGTGTCCCTCAGCTCGCCTTAAACAACGGAGAGCCGAGCCGCCGCCTACTCCTCCCAGCCCTGTCGGCGTGCTCGACGCCGCTGCATGTGGCAGTTGCGATACACGTTCCGATAACCCAAACTCCATTGGCTTAGCCGAAGCCGAAGCCGAAGTGGAAGCCGAGCTGCCCAATAAGCGGCTACGTTCCTCTGCCCCGGATGTACAGCAGCGGTAGATAAGGCACAAAACAAAAACCAACCCGTATTTCTCTCTCTCTTTTCACATCTTTTGTCAGAGAAAGAGAGGTTTCTTTTTTCTTTTTTCTTTTTATTTTGTTTTTTGTCGTCATTATATTTCTTCTTTTTGTCGTTGATTATAAAATGAACGAACGGTGAAGATTGCAGGAAGGTTTAGGGGAAGAGGGATTTTTCATTTATTATGATATTATAATATTGAGAAAGATGATATATAGTAATATTAATTTTGAGGGATTATTAGCTTGTGGGCATTTTGGTCAATAAAATAAAATTGTAGTTAAGTAGTTACGATAGGGGTGTCAAATGGGTGGGTTTGGGTGGGTTTGGGTGGGCATTAAATGGGCTGGGCCTTTAAAACCCAATAGCCCATTTAAACCCATTTAATAAAATAGATATTACCCAAACCCAACCCAACCCAATTATCTAAACTAAAACCCAACCCACCCATTTAAACCCATTTAATAAAGTAGATATTTACCAAAATACCCTTAAAGCCTATAAAATGATGAAAAAACAATTAAAACTTAGAAAAATTACTGAAATACCCTTGGAACCTCCAAAATGACCAAAACCTCTTAGAATCTTTTTTTTTTTTTTTTTTTTTTAAGGTTTGGGCTTTTTATTTATTTTTCCCCTTTTTTTTTTTTTTTTTTTTTTTTCGGGTTTTGGGCTTTTTTTTTTTTTTTTTTTTTTTTTTTTTTTTTTTTCGGGTTTGGGCTTTTTGTTTATTTTTCCTTTTTTTTTTTTTTTTTTTTTTTTTTTTTTTTTTTTTTTTTTTTTCGGGTTTGGGTTTTTTATTTATTTTTCCTTACTTTTTTTTTTTTTATTTATTTATTTATTTTTGTTGTTTGGGCTTTTTTTTTTTTTTTGGGTTTGGGCTTTTTGTTGATGCCCAATAAGCAACCCAATTAAAGCCCAATTAAACTCAACTTAATTGGGTCTAATTGGGCTGGCACCCATTTGCCCATTTATTAAATAAGTGGGTTTGGGTGGGCAATTAGTAGGTGGGTTTGGGTGGGCTAATGGGTTTGGGTTTTTTTTGACACCCCTAAGTTACGAGCACTGTGTAAATGATGTTTCAATTATTCCCAAAGCCAATTCAAATCTTTCAATTATTCCCAAAGCCAATTCAAATCATATCTGCATGGAAGAAAGAAACCAATGACCCAACTCTTTGTTATCATGTTCTCAAAAATACCCTTCTTATTTGTATATTTCCGTACCATAACGTGGGGTATATCTTATATGAGGGATTGAGGGTAAATCTTGGACCAACGGGGCTCGGTGTTTTTCAATGGCTCAACGTGCCCGACAGGAAGCACGGTCAGTGGGTTGCAGTTCTTTTTTTTTGCTAGACTAAGTGGGTTGCAGTTGGACTTGGTGTAATGTTTCAAATCTACAGATGTCCAACGAGGATCTAGAAAAGGGAAGCGCTAGTAAATCGTAAAATTGAACAAAAGAAGATATTATTTTGTTGAGTATACGGTATACCACTAATTTGACAATTGTTAAGGTGTCAAATTTTTTTTTTATTAATTTTCATTTTAGTCTATTATTAATATTATTTTACTAATTTTTATTCATTATTTAACATTTAACAATTATGAATTTTTTTTTTTGAATTTTGGGGTGTACTCCTAAACTTATTGTTATTTTATTATTTTGGATATATTATATATTTGTAATTAAAAAAAACCTAGGATTATTTTTTGGTTTGGTGGAATAGAGGCTGAAGTTTATTGGTCTTATCTTTAAAAGGAATGGAATAGTAATAAGATAATGGAATTATTAAGATGGCATGCATGAGGTCCAATAGCTCGGTTTTACTCACAATGAATGGGCTTTTTTAAATAATGGAAATGAATCAATTACGCCCGTGTAGTTAAAACAAAAAAGTAGATGAATGGGCTTGGTACGTAGAGGACGTAGATGTCCATAGGATAGGACAATGTGGTAGATATGACGTGGGCAATGACGGGTAGAAGCCACGTAAGAGGTGGTGTAAAGGCAGAGATGAGGATTTGGAGGGAAAGGATCTGAGTGGAGGGGTGATTGGGAGACAGAGAGGTGAATTCAATAAGGACCGTCCAGCTGTAAAGAGATCTGAGTAGTAGTACTATTGCTACTGAGGCAAAGATTTGATTTGATGTGGTGGAGGCCACTCTACGTCACATCACATTGGAGCTCGTATAAGCAACAAGAAACCAAAAAGATCGGTGCCCATTGGACTGTTTTTATGTTATATATATATAATTGGGGAAAAGACTTGTTTCGTCGTTGCTGGTGGTTCATCAGTCTATTTTGTAGCCGTTGGATGACATTAATGATAATGGGGTAGCCGTTCTTCCTAAATATGACTCCCATATTCCTAGTAAAGTAGTAACTAGTAAGTGCCTTTGTTGACTTTAATTCATTGTGTGTGGTAGTTAAAGATTTTGAATGACTCCATGTACTCTTTGTTGTAAAACTTGATGGAACAAGGTTGCACTTCCAGATAATTTGTCGAGGATGAACTTGGAATGGTCAATTTTACAGACCGTAGATTCCAATTCTATTTATTTGATCTTTCAGGAGAAATGTTAAAGTTTAGTTCGATCAACACGAGGCAATACTGATAGCTGAATGCGTTTAAATGCAAAGAGACACGATGGGACTCAGTCATGCATGTTTTTGTTTAATTGACAGAATGTGAACCGATAGTTCTTTGTCTATGCCTTGCGCGTGCAACCAAATCCAAGGCATTCTCATCTCCGCACTTTAAATTCATAAAAACTAGACTATAATCTATACAATGCGCGATTATTTTTCATTGTTTTTTTTATAAATATGTTCCTAACAAAGCAACTAAACTAAGAAGAATGAAGAAATAATAACAATAATGAAAAGGAAAAAAAAATTAGAAAAAAAAAGTGTAAAATAGAAAATGTAAATAATTTTTCTTTGCGCTTAAAAATAGAAATGATCATTTTTATTATATCTCATCAAATATATTATACTGATTTTTATTATATTTCATCAAATGGGGATATTGAACATAAAGTCAATGGGGGTTTATATCCTGGGGTTGTATTGACTTAGCAAAAAAAAAAACTTACTTCATATCGTTTATGAATTTTAATCACTTTGATGAATCTTAATTGTTTCATATAAGGATTCTAAAAGTTTAAAGGTTTCTCATTTTTGTTTAACTTATAATACTTTGATAATACAAATAAATAATTCAATTTGCCACATATTTATCTCATCTTTACCTTTTTTGACTTTCTTTTATTTATCTTTTCATATTTTTTTAGGCAATTTATCACTTATCAATAATCACATAAACAATATTTGAGACTTTAGAAGTCCATCATATAACAAATTGGTCCACAAAGATAAAAATGACAATGTCATCTTAAGTCTAACCCGTATCTTATGAAAATGTTATTCCCTCTACCCTTGACAAAAAAAAAAAAAAAAAAAAAGTTACATAGGGATTGAACCCACGCCCTCACCTCACAGAGGGGTGAGACTTTTTTAAGAGAGAAACGACCACTGGGACGAATGTCCAAGTTGTAATTTAAATGCATATTTTAAATAACATATATTGTGTTTAACATATTTTGCTCTAATTGGAACATATAATTGAGTAGTGGGTATTTAATTTATTAATGGTGTAGTTTTTATTATGGGGTAGTGGGTATTTAATTTATTAATTGTGTTATTTTTATTATGGGGTAGTGGGTATTTAATTTATTAATGATGCAATATTTGTTTTTAATAAATTGATACATGGCAAGCAGAAGATGTTACCTTAGATGTCATGTGGCAGAAAGATGACAACGTCTTTTGCTTTAATTTATATATAAATGATTATCTTTATTTTATGTGGACCCATTTTATAGTTTAAATTAGATATCATAAATCCAAAAGTATACAGATTGTCATCTTATTTAACATTTAAATGACATGATAATCTATATACGTTTAAATTCTCCTCATTTTAAATGAAATAGAGATACCACCAATCTTAATTTAGAAACATTTGGGAACTCATTTTTATAGTACCTTTTGTGTTCCGAATTTATGTTGCATAATGCATATGCTCCATGGTGTTTATAGTTGGAAATACAATGATTTTAATATAACTATGAGAGCTTTCAATTGACACATTTATTTTAAAATTGACCAACAGTCATTTTAACAGTGCCTTTTGTGTTCCGAATTTATGTTGCATATGCTCCATGGTGTTTATCATTGGAATTATTATTATTTTTGCTCAGTATCATTGGAATTATTTGACACACATGCATACAAGATTTTAATATATCTAAAAGAGCTTTCAATTGACACATTTATTTGAAAATTGACCCAACACTCATTTTAATAGCATTAAAAAAAATACTATTCCGCGCATTCGCAAGCTGCTCAACAAGATCACGTTGCATTCAATGAGTGTCGTACCTTTATTTTTTTGGGACCTTTTTATCTTTTACTGAGTCATCAGCCATTCACCATTCATCATGTGCCCTCTCTCAAGTCTTCATCTCATCTCCCAAGCAGTTTTTATTATGTAAGGTTATATCAAAGAGATTTTCTCTTTTTCACCCTTGAATTTTGATGTTGGTTGCTATCTTTCTCAGGCTAAGTCTATATATACATTTCAGTTTGTCCTGCAATGGATGCATATTTCTTTCACATAAGCCCCTGCCTAGAGCTTTATATTATTGTCTTTTTGGCTTCATTTTATTTTTATTTTTTATAGCATAAATATTTGAGGTTTCGTCTTGACTGATCCCATGAACATGTAATTCATCCGTCACACATGTATCAGATAATTATAAGAACCAATCACCTTAAGGTGACTCCAAAAGAAATGGCTTCGAGCCAGGTAAAATGGGGACACAAATTTATAGCTGGGATTTTCAATAAGATAGGTCAAGGTTTGGCCCCATTTCCAGGCTGTATGAAAAAGTGACATTGGGAACCAGATTTCTTCATATCAAATTTCCTGCACAGGAGGAACAGGATATAAATGAAGTAATTTTCTTTTTTCTTTAGGTATGTCGTAATGTCGCATCCCCCAGTGCAGTCCCACGATGTTTTTTAAATCCCACCCAATATATATGCCCCTCTGGGGGGGGTTACAAATGAATATTTGTTGTATTTTTCTTTTAATAAAACAATTATTGGTATCACATTCTTTATTTTTATTATTTTTTTTTGGAGGGGGGAGGGATGTTCTGTTATAATTTGGAATTTAGGAAAGTGGGTAGGGTGTACATGTGAAACCTGGGCTGCGACAGGGAATGGACCCCTACAGGCCCACAAGAAGACAGGAGGGCTCACAAACAGCCCTTCAGTGATGGTACTAAAAGTCCACTTGTGGCATTAGAGAGTGAGAAAAAGAGTGCCCTGACCATTTAGGACATACTCTATAGAAAGGAGCCATTGCATGAGACAAACCAGCATTAACAACTCTTCACAAGCACCACCAACCATCTCCCTCCATATATGAAACCAATTCCATCACTTGCATGTCCAATTGGCATCTCTTTGTTCTTTGATGAAACACATACCTCCCTCATCAATGTGGCTCTGAGGTTTTCAAGTTTGTTTTGTGGGGATTTTTTTGCCATATATGCCAGTTATTTAATCTTTGTGTCCCTTGCTTTTGTCTTTTAAGGAAGAGATCACATGCAACATTTTAACCCTTGTTTTTTATTTATTTATTTATCTCCAACACCTAAAGCTTCTATCTTGGAATGGTAATTGACACCATATACCAAGAAAATATATTTGAATTTAAGTTTGGAACGATTAAAGGGAACTAACTGATAACAAGCACATCCACAGACACACAAGTGATAGTTACCGTAGTGAGAAAAACACATATCCTAATTAAGGAGAGTGATTGCCAAGCACTTTCGTCAGCTGCTTCAACCGAATAATATTTAGGAAGAGTGGCTTGATGAAGTAATTTTGTGGCTTAATGAAGTCCTTCAACCAATTATGTGGAGATACAGACATTTATTGGATACTAGACTTTGAAGTGTCCTTTTAGATGGATGGCTTAGACGCATATGTGTGAGCTAGAAACCGTGAGCTTGGACTCGGGTGAATAAGGGGGTAATGAATAATATTTCTTTCTTTTGAGTGCGATAGTATGGGATTGCAAAACGTATCCTGGAAGAGTTGAAGTCACCTAGTTCAACAATTGGGAGTCGTTACGTCCACAGAGATTTATGCTTCATATTATGGGGGGATTGAATAAATGGACAAAGGATGATAGAACCTAAAACAAATTCAAGCACTGTGATTTGAAAAGAAAGTTGTAGTCTTACATTTTTAAGTATGTTAATGTGTGGGAGTAATTTGGACAATTAGCAATAGTAGAAAAGGAAAGGAAACATGGTGGGATAAAAAAATGTTTTGGTGTGTGGGAAACTTCCACTATTCCATTGCGCCTATTCTCTAGGGCAAGGCGATGGTCAACAGAGAACACGCGTGGAGTGATGGACCCAAACTGAAGCTCCATGAAGAACACTCATCTCCCAAACCCATCCCATCCTACTGGCAGAAAGTCTAACATCTCGTATGTCTACCAAATTGGTGGATTAAAAAGAAAGTCAACATTAAAAAACATATAGAACACCACTCCACCTCACTAAGGAAGTCCTAGTCTCCCTCAGGTACTGTCTCTTTGAAAGTCTTAGGCTCTTAGCCCACCATTGTTTTTAGCTTTTAGCTTTAATCTTTGTTTAGATTTTTTTTTTAAATAATAATAAATTCAGATTCCACTAGCTAGTTCAATGGATTTAAAAGTAAATAGCAATGATTTATTTATTAATTAATTTTTTCTAAGAACGTTTTGTTTTTGTTTTTTTGAATAAAAAAATTTTATTGAAATCAAACAAAGAGAACACTTCCATTCGATCGAAACTTGAAAAATAGGTTAATCAATCGACTAAGAAGGGAACCCATATGATTACACAATAAAGTCCTAAACCCTATCAGGAGGGCGTCTAAAATGACATACATTATGACGCAAAACCTTGCAAACAGGGCGGCAAAAAAAAAGAGTGGCTTGAGTGCACTAATTTCCAAGCTGAGTTGATGATGTGATGAGGGAGATCGTGATGGGGAACCTCAGCTCAGCATGATGATGATGTGTCAACCCAGCACTGAATTTCCAAGCTGAGTTGATGACGTGTCAAACTGGCTTGAGTGCACTAAGGTATTTGAGGAGCCCCAATAAAACATCTCATATAGAAAATGAGAGTGTTACTGTCAACATAAAAAATTATTCACGTAACCGTTATAAAGAGTAATGGAGATATTACCACAATAATATCTAAGGGAGAAAGGTGAAGTGACCCCCAACTCCAAAAAAGGATAAAAGGGAGAGAGACACTCCAAGGAAGTAACAAGAATCCTCAACCAACATTTCACAATAAGCGTTACACAGCCATACAATTATACCAAAGATATGATCCCTAGAGAGTACCTCTATCCTCCACTCAGCCTACCTCCTGGCCTAACTCTCGACCAAATTGTTACAACTGCAAGGTGGATTGAAGGACAAATGGGCGAGTGGAATGGATTAAGTTTTCCATTTGGGGATCTCCGATGAAGGCAAGGATTACAGAGGACATGTGAGTGGCTTGGCTGACCTTACACTAACATCTTCTGTCATGACCAGATTTTTTTTTTTTTGAGATGAACTCCCATATTTATCTACTTGTTAATGGTTCGAGATGAGGGGTTTTATATAACTTGCTTTAGATTATACTAAAAATTGAATCTATCGATCATGGATAGAAAGATCCATGGTGTTGAGCATCATTCTATCATAAGTCATGACTAGATTAGTTCGACTTGAACTGTGCAATTTTATATTTTCGATCCGAAAAAAAAATATAACTAACTAGCAACGAAAGAAAAGAAAAGAAGAACAAAATTAAACTAGACATTCTATGCAAAAAAAAAAAAAAATTTAACTGTGGTATTACATTGGGCCTTCCATCGATGAATTTTTTATTTTATTTTATTTTTATGCTAAAATGCAATTCAAGTTAGCACCTTATTGATAATGAAAATTTACAAAAATGCACAACAAAAAACAGATACAAAAGGAAAGAAAATGACGTCATTCAGATCAATATCGATCTTCTTCTATTGTAAGGCAGGCTAACAAGAATTTAGGGACTCTCAGATCTGATCATTGTCCCCGCTCACTTAAACCCGACAACGTATGGCGTGGGACACATCTGGACGATAATGAGGCTTGCACATGAACTCGTAACTCTCGAACTTGCAGGTGTGATGGACGCATGTACATCCTACTATCAGGCCACCTCCCTAGATAGCAAAAGAATCTAAGCTAAAAAATAATTACAACAAAAAACCTAATATAAACTAAAGAAACTAATTACAGATAATTACAATACAAATAACAAAAAAAAAATAATAATAATTACAGCAAATCACAAGACAACCAACAAACAAATACAACACCAGCACCAAAACCAAATCACACGACCCCTGCCGTCAACAGCAACAACAACAGCAACACCCACACCATCATCACGAACCACAACACCACCAACCACCAACAGAAAATTTGTATCTTAAACAAAATTTCTTCTAATATAAGTGATACATATTAATACGTCTTTTGTTTTATGACCCAAAG
>OU015767.1:12997103-13107148 GCA_907173295.1 Fagus sylvatica
GTTGGTAGACGCAACAGCCGGGCACGACCGAATGAGTTTTCTGGACGCCTTCCAAGGGTACCATCAGATTGCCCTATCAGCCGAAGACAGAGAAAAAACCGCATTCATCACCCCACTGGGGATATACTGCTACAAAGTAATGCCGTTCGGTCTAAAAAACGCCGGCGCCACATATCAACGGATGGTCACTAAGATGTTCAAAGATCAAATAGGGAAGACAATGGAGATATACATTGATGATATGGTTGTAAAAAGCAGGTTGTCTCAAGACCACTTAAAGGATTTGACGGAGACATTCCGGGTATTAAGACTGCACAAACTACGATTGAACGCTTCAAAATGCGTATTTGGGGTCGGCTCTGGAAAGTTCCTAGGGTTCATGGTATCACATAGAGGTATTGAGGTAAACCCAGATCAAATCAAGGTCATCCAAGAACTAAAAGCACCACGAACTCACAAAGAAGTCCAACGCCTAACAGGTATGACCGCAGCCTTGAGCCGATTCATTTCAAGATCCGCTGACAGATGCCAGCCCTTCTTTCAACTCCTGAAAAAGAGCACTACTTTCAAATGGGACGACAAATGCGTTTCGGCCTTTGAAGATCTGAAGAGGTATCTTTCTTCCTCCTTGCTCTTGTCCAACCCCACACCAGGTGAACCACTTTTTCTGTATTTGGCCGTATCTGACCGAGCTGTAAGTGCCGTATTGATTCGAATCAAAGATACCGTCCAGTGTCCAGTATATTATGCAAGCAAAACTATGACGGAGGCAGAAACGCACTATCCCCCTTTAGAGAAGGTCGGCCTAGCATTGATCACTGCGGCCGACAAGCTACCACAATATTTTCAAGCACACACCGTTTACTTGGTAACGCAATACCCGGTGCAAGCCATGTTTAACAAGGCCGACTTCACGGGACGGATTTGGAAATGGGGAGCGAAGATTAGTGCGTTAGGCGTAAAATATCTGCCAAGAACTGCCATAAAGGGGCAGGTGCTGGCCGATTTTGTTGCAGAATTCGCACCGACCTCGGAACCAAAATAACTTAGGCGAATCAACGCCCCAAGAAGACTCGCCCGACCATACAGGGTGGTGGAAGGTGTATGTAGATGGAGCTTCCAATTCCAAAGGATCAGGAACCGGGGTGGTCATAATAACGCCGGATGAAACCGTGATTGAACAATCGATTCGTCTTAATTTTAAAACTTCTAACAATGAGGCCGAATATGAAGCAGTCCTGGCTGGATTGAAATCGGCAAAAACGTTGGGAGCCAGACGTCTGATCGTCTACTGCGATTCGTTGTTAGTAGCAAGTCAAATCAACGGGGAGTACATGGCTCGGGATGAGCGTATGTCGGCCTATCTGTTGAAAGTTCAGACGGCCATGACCGATTTCGAAACAGTAAGAATCGAACAGATCGGTCGAAACTTGAACAATCACGCGGATGCATTGGCAACGTTGGCATCTGTTCTGAGTGCAGATTTTAAACGTTTTATACCAATTGAGACCCTCACAACGCCCAGCACCGATCAACCTGCGAACTACATAAATGCTATTACAGTTGGGCCGTGTTGGATGGATCCCTATGTCACCTACCTTAAAGAGGGCGTTCTACCGGAACAGAAAAAGGAAGCCGAAATTATCAGAAGGAAAACCGCGAGGTTCTGGTTGTCAAAGGACTTGAAACTCTACCGACGGTCCTTCTCGGGACCCTATCTTTTATGCGTTCACCCTGACGTTATCGAGGATTTGCTATACGAGATACATGAAGGCATCTGTGGAAGTCATACTGGGGGCAGATCTCTGGCACACCGAGCTCTTACCCAGGGATATTGGTGGCCCTACATGCAGAAAGACGCAGTGGACTATGTCAGAAAGTGCGATAAATGTCAAAGATTCTCACATTCGCTTCATCAACCAGCCGGAGAGCTGCAGCCATTAGTAAGTCCTTGGCCATTCGCACAGTGGGGCATGGACCTGGTCGGACCCTTACCTAAAGCAACAGGTAATAGACGATGGTTGATTGTGGCTACAGACTATTTCACAAAATGGGTCGAGGCCGAACCTCTGGCAAACATCAGAGACAGAGATTCAATTCAAGTTCGTCTGGAAGAATATTATAACCAGGTTCGGAATACCCAAAACTATCATCTCTGATAATGGGACACAATTCACCAGTAAACCTTTCACGAAGTATTGCTCAGAACTCGGTATAAAAAACGTGTACAGTTCACCGGCATACCCTCAGAGTAATGGACAAGCCGAAGGCCTCGAACAAAACCGTGTTAGACGGAATCAAGAAAAGGCTGGAAGATGCCAAGGGAAGATGGGTGGAAGAATTACCTAATGTCTTGTGGACTTTCAGAACCACTCCACGGAGGTCAACAGGGGAGACCCCATTCTCATTAGCATATGGATCGGAAGCAGTCATCCCATTAGAAATCGGACTCCCCACTCTCAGAACATCGGAATGGGAACCAACAAGGAATGATCTGGCTCAATCCCAAGCTCTAGACTTACTAGAAGAAAGAAGAGAACAAGCAATGATCAGGTTAGCCTCCTACCAGCAGCAACTGAAAAAGGGATACAACAAGAACATTCGACCAAGGTCCTTTCAACAAGGAGATCTGGTCCTCAGAAAAGTTTTGGAGCAACACTAAAAACCCGACCGACGGTAAGCTGGGGCCAAACTGGGAAGGACCGTACAGGGTGCGATTTGTCACAGGAACAGGAGCCTATCACCTAGAAGACTTGAATTCTTTACCCTTGCCTCGGCCATGGAATGTCAGCAATCTTCGGAAGTATTTCCATTAGTTCATATCCTTTTCCTTCCAAAAAAAAAAAAAAAAAAAAAAAAAAAAAAAAAAAAAAAAAGGGGGGGTAGTTTGGTATGGATGTTTAGCACAAGTTGTAAACTAATAATGAATAAGAAAAACAAAAGGTGGACGTAGGCCCCATTGGCCGAACCACGGTAAATCTGGTGTCCCTACCACTTCACTATCCTTGTTCATAAACAGTTAACTAGTTAAAAACTTAAAAATAACTTGACTTAGGCTTCGGTCAACCGAAAAGGTTTCCAAGCACTGAGGTCCAGGGGGACTGGCAAGTTAAAAGTTAAAAGCTTAAAAATAACTTGACTTAGGCTTTGGCCAACCGAAAAGGTTCCCAAGCACTGAGGTCCAGGGGGACTGGCAAGTTAAACTTAAAAATAACTTGACTTAGGCTTTGGCCAACCGAAAAGGTTTCCAAGCACTGAGGTCCAGGGGGACTGGCAAGTTAAAAACTTAAAAATAACTTGACTTAGGCTTTGGCCAACCGAAAAGGTTCCCAAGCACTGAGGTCCAGGGGGACTGGCAAGTTAAAACTTAAAAATAACTTGACTTAGGCTTTGGCCAACCGAAAAGGTTTCCAAGCACTGAGGTCCAGGGGGACTGGCAAGTTAAAAGTTAAAAGCTTAAAAATGACTTGACTTAGGCTTTGGCCAACCGAAAAGGTTCCCAAGCACTGAGGTCCAGGGGGACTGGCAAGTTAAACTTAAAAATAACTTGACTTAGGCTTTGGCCAACCGAAAAGGTTTCCAAGCACTGAGGTCCAGGGGGACTGGCAAGTTAAAAACTTAAAAATAACTTGACTTAGGCTTTGGCCAACCGAAAAGGTTTCCAAGCACTGAGGTCCAGGGGGACTGGCAAGTTAAAAACTTAAAAATAACTTGACTTAGGCTTTGGCCAACCGAAAAGGTTTCCAAGCACTGAGGTCCAGGGGGACTGGCAAGTTAAAAACTTAAAAATAACTTGACTTAGGCTTTGGCCAACCGAAAAGGTTCCCAAGCACTGAGGTCCAGGGGGACTGGCAAGTTAAACTTAAAAACGACTTGACTCAGGCTTCGGTCAACCGAAAAGGTTTCCAAGCACTGAGGTCCAGGGGGACTGGCAAGTTAAAAGTTAAAAGCTTAAAAACGACTTGACTTAGGCTTCGGTCAACCGAAAAGGTTCCCAAGCACTGAGGTCCAGGGGGACTGGCAAGTTACAAGTTAAAAACTTAAAAATAACTTGACTTAGGCTTTGGCCAACCGAAAAGGTTTCCAAGCACTGAGGTCCAGGGGGACTGGCAAGTTAAAAGTTAAAAGCTTAAAAATGACTTGACTTAGGCTTTGGCCAACCGAAAAGGTTCCCAAGCACTGAGGTCCAGGGGGACTGGCAAGTTAAAACTTAAAAATAACTTGACTTAGGCTTTGGCCAACCGAAAGAGGTTTCCAAGCACTGAGGTCCAGGGGGACTGGCAAGTTAAAAAACTTAAAAATAACTTGACTTAGGCTTTGGCCAACCGAAAAGGTTCCCAAGCACTGAGGTCCAGGGGGACTGGCAAGTTAAACTTAAAAATAACTTGACTTAGGCTTTGGCCAACCGAAAAGGTTTCCAAGCACTGAGGTCCAGGGGGACTGGCAAGTTAAAAACTTAAAAATAACTTGACTTAGGCTTTGGCCAACCGAAAAGGTTTCCAAGCACTGAGGTCCAGGGGGACTGGCAAGTTAAAAGTAAAAGTACAAAATAACCCGAATAAGGCTTCGGTCAACCGAAACGGTTCCCAAACAATAGGGTCCAAAGGGACTGGCAAATTAAAAGCTTAAAATATAATTAGACTTCGGTCAAACCTGAGGGTTCCTAAATGCAAAACCCCAAGAAGACTATTAGGATTAAAGTTGGAACGACCGACCCGGCTTCGACCTCGGTCGAAACCAAGCTTTCCAAATACTGAGCTCCTTAAAGAAAAGAAAGTTGGAAAAACTAACTCGACTTTGGCTTTCCTCAACCTAAGGGATTCCAAGAGCTATAGTCCGAGAAAACTAACAAGTCTAAAATAGAAACCAACTCAAAATTCAGTAAAAGTTAAATAAACACATTCGGCATACAAGGATATAAGTAGAAAACATGCTCAAGCAAAAATGGGATTCACATAAAAGGCGCTCTTGGTTATAAAAACACAAAGGTTAGCTGTATCATTCCCCCCTTCTTACGAAGGAAACAGGGAACACAAAAACAAATTGTATCATTCCCCCCTTCTTATGAAGGAAACAGGGAATACAAACGTAATACATTTCAAAAGTGAAACATTAAAACTAATCTACTACGTCAATGGTTTCATCAACGTCCGAACCCTCTTCTCCTTCTTGAGATTCAGCAGCAGGGATTTGATCATCAGGCCTATCCTCGGCCGCCTTAGTGTCATCAACCAGCACGGGCTCACTTAAGGCTTCAGGGGACCCAAGAACTGCCGGATCTCCAGCGGCACCCTCACCAGCCACCAACTCTTTTCCCTCCTCTGGCACAAGAACCTCATAAGGTTGACGTGAATACACCAAGTCATATAAGTCAGAGTCGTCATCAACCCCGGCATTATCTAGGGCCTGGTGCCATCCTTGGACGAAATACTTGTTGCACTCGCCTCTGAGTTGATATCTTAGATCCTGGGATGCTTGGTTAACACCTTGGTCATAGTAAGCCTGAGCCCCCTTTTCAGCCCTCACTTCGGCCTCAGCCAGCGCCTCTTTAAGCTGGCTATTCTCAATTCGAACTTGAGAGGCAGATTTATATTCAGCGTCCAGCTTTCTCTGAAGCTCGGCCACTTGATTCTGCAAATTTAGCAGACCAGCTTCGGCACTCTTTTGGGCACTCTCAGCAGCACGAATTCTTACAGAGGCCGAGCTCTCAAGATCCTTAAGGCGCTTGATCTCGTCGGTAGACAAGTTAAGGCGACGCTCGGTCTCCAAAAGTCTGTTGCCAGCTTCAAATATACCTTGAACGGCCTAAGAAAGAAGCAAAGAAAAGATAAATTGAAAAGGAATGTGTGTCTAAATAAGATGAAGGGCACATGTAACATGCATAATGAAACATTGAAGTGCTAAACTTACCAGGATAGAGTCACGCTTGAGATTCTCCAACATATATTTGGATCTCTTTTCCTGCCAGACCTTCATGTCTTCCGGAAGGAGGAGAGCTTTTCCAACTGCTTCGGCCACTTGCCCTCCTCGAACTCCTCTCCCGCTCTTGAGGACCGAATCTCCCTTATCGACCGATCGATTCTCAAGAAGGAAAGAGCAACTCCACGGTTGTTGCAAGTCGTCTTGACCCACACAACCTTGAGGAATTTGACCCGTGGCTTTTTGAAGAGCTCGGTTATTCTTACTCTTAGCCTTCTTTGGAGACTTGGCCTTTGAAGGTTGGGCTGGAGACGACCCCTCCTGAACGCAGCCTTCATCATCCTGCGCCGCTCCTCTCTTCCTTTTCTTCCTCATAACACCTTCTCCTTGGGAAAATCCAGGGGGAAGAGGTAGGGGAGAGGCAGTTGGTGAAGTCCGCGACGTCCCTGAAGCCGACGTCCCAAGCACATCCGCTATGCTGACGGTTCTTGGTTGGACCGGCATCTCTTCGGTCGGTTTAGGATCGGGGTCAAAAATAGACGGAAACCGAATGATTGGAAGACCGGCTTCCGAAGATTCAATGGAAGGAGTAAAGTTAGGATCGCTGAGAGGTGGTACAAGCCGAGGTACTTGTACTCCTTTTCTAGCCGTTAAGGGGACCGCTTGGATGATATCCTCCTGATCCTTCCCGGGCCGCACGACCGAAACCTCTTCCTGTCTAAAATGTTTTACAATGGGACCTTTCTGGAAGGATTTGTATGAAGGCACGTAGTCCAGTAAGACGGATGCCGCCCGAGGCCGACCACCCGAATCAATAAAACAGGGTTTCTGAAGGAGGTGTTCGACTGTTCTCCTTTCCACAAGTTCTACTTTCTTAGATGTAAAAATCTTATCTGACAAGGAAAAAGAAACATTCGGTCAAGACAAACGAAAATAGATAAAAATACGTTGCATAAAAGACGCGAAACAGTTAGACATAAAACAGTTAAAACCTGGTACACCGGGCCTCAAAGAGCAATTAATCTGGGGGTTTTGCCAGTTCCCCGTGAACACCAAGAAATCTTCATCTCGGCCCTTGCTAGAGTCCGGAAGCCCGGTCACCAGTTTTCTATAAGCGTTACGGGCAAATAGGGTATATTGGTCCCTACCGGTCGCTTGGAGACTATATACATATGTTATATCATGTACAGTGAGGTCTAGGCCCAATTTCTCCATGAGAACGGCCGTCCCCATTACTATCCTAAAAACATTAGGGGCACACTGAATGGGGGCTAGTCTAAAATGAGCTAAAAACTGTAATAAGAAAGTATGCATGGGTATTCTAACCCCTCCTTCGATTATTGCTACCATGGGAAGCACAAGGTCTTGATTCAGGACAAGTGCAAGATCACCGTAAGGAACGTACCGAATGTGTACGTCCTCGGGAATCCCGTAACGTTTTTTAAACTCTACGATTTTCTCTTCGGTATCTACGAGTTTGGCAAATTTACCCATAACGTAAAAAACAAAATAAAAAGTTTTTTGGACCGAAGAATACTACTAGGACGACGGAAGGAAAATACAAAGAGTAGAAAAAGACTTACTGACGTGAAGACGGCACAGAAGAGTTAAGAAAGATAGACTCAGAGGACTGAAGGGGATGTTTTTTATCTCTAGAAGTGAAAGTAAAGAGTAAAAATGAAGTGGGGTCTTCCCCCTTTTATACAAGAGTGGATGGGCTAAGGAAACCGGGACTTAGCCGGTCATGGGCCGGTAAAAATCAGAGAGCCAGTGAAATAGCTTCTCTCGGCCCCCAAAAAAGCCTTCATAATGATTTGATGGCCTAGGGAACACATAACGGCGTAATAAATGACGCCAGCCGTCATTCATTTAATAGCCGAAAATCGAAAAGACCCCAACGTCAGGTCACCATTAATAAAAGCATTCCCTATACACCGAAAAGGTGAAACTCTGCCTTCTCATTAATCACTTCAAAAACTGACCGATCTAGTGATTATCTCTACGGTCTGTGGATTACATTAGTTGAAGCATTCTGATCAGACCGAACGTTTCTACCGAGGACCGTAAGATCGGTATGAGGCATGTATTGATCCATTTATCTCAATTCTAACAAAAAACATCCAAAGTATATATGCCGAGGATAATTCGGAGCAACGAGATAAGCTCGACCCTAGCGATAAACGAACTTGCCTTTACAAAAAAAAAAACAAAACAAAAAAAAAAAACAACAACAAACAAACAAACAAACAAAACAGTCATATATAACTCAATTCAGATCTATGACAAAGTTGTTTTTCTTATATATGTATAGGGGACAATTACATAAACAAACCCCCTTAGTCACCCATGTTTACATTATCTTCTTTATCAGAGACACCTTTCTTAAACCCCTTCGGTCAACGTTCATTTCCCCTCGTTAGTAACGAACTTTCCAAAAGTTCTGTCGTTGGTGTACATGGAAACCTTTATGCTGATCACGACAAACATTCCTACGAATCCAAGACCGAGAACCCCAAATGAATGGGATAATATGTCTGTTTGGTGCGATTTGCTTCAATGGAGAAATGAAATGTATAATGCAGTCATAGATGCATTCAAGGATCATAGGCAGATCCCTCTTGATCATCCACGTCTACATTATCTTCTTTATCAGAGACACCTTTCTCCATATCTTGAACCTCTTCAGTCTGGGCCCGCTCTTGATGATCAAAAACTTCGGCGTTTTCCATGACCGTAGGACCGTCAAAGGCTTCAAGACCTCCCAAAACCTCAACGTTTGTTTCTTCAAGATTTTCAGGGGTTCCTGAATCATAGGGTCGATAACGTCGGCCCAAGACGTAAAGCTCAGACTCATCATCAACCGCAGCTTGCTCAAGAGCCAGCGCCCACCCCTTCAGGAAATTAATATTACATTCCCTACGCATTTGAAATCTCAAAGACCCTGCAGCATCTGCAAAACCCCGGTCGTAGGTTGCCTGAGCTTCTTTCTCAGCATCACTTGACACCTGCCGAGCTTCAGCCAACTCGGCCTTAAGTTTATCAATTTCCGCCTGTAATCCACCGGAACGGTCACATTCTCGTTCCAGCTTAGCCGACATCTCCACCAGTTGGCATTCGGCCTTCTGAAGCCCTTCTTCGGCAGATTTGTGTTGACTCTCGACCTCCCGAATTCTAGCAGACGCCGCCTTCTCGACTTCACGCAACCTATCGTTTTCAGCGAGAGATTCGTTAAGAAGACGTTCGGCTTCTATCAGTCGATACCCGGCCTCGAAAACCCCTTGGACGGCCTAAAAAAAAAAAAAAAAAAAAATCGTCATAATGAGTAAATAATAATGACGGATTATCGTAACAAAAGAAAGGATGTAAAACGAAACTCACCACGACCGAGTCACGCTTCAGATTTTCGATCATATGTTTTGAGTCGTTTCCTTTCCAATTTTTCATGTCTTTGGGAAGGAGAAGGGCGCTCCCAAGGGCATCAGCTATTTGCCCACCACGGACGTCTTTACTTTTCCAGACCGAATCATCTTCATTCACCGGTCGGCCATCCACATAGAATTCACACTGCCAGGGCGCTGGTTGTTCTTTTTGGTGTTTGCGTTTATGAGAAACATGACCGACGGCCTTTTGGAGAGTTCGGCTGTCTTTACTTTTACCCTTTTTCGATGAGGGCTTAGTCGTGGGTTCGATGTTGATAGGTACCTGCTGCTTTTCGGATACTTCGGCTTCCTCTTCCCCCTTCTTTCTCTTTTTTACAACAGATTCTCCCTCGGGGAATCCGGAAGCACGGGGAGCATTAGGACCTCGCGGCAACTCTGGGGCACGCTCTTCAAGCACCGATCGTATGTCTACGATCCTCTTTTGGATAGGCATGTCTTTACTTGTGCTTTGAGTACAAGTGAGCTGGAAAGAAGAAACCCAAGTCAAAACAGTAAAAAAGCTCACGACTGGAGGCAAAGAATAGTGTTTCAAAAGGTAAAAGTGTAATGTGGGGTCTCGCTCTCTTATATACTGCCAAAGTGACGACAGGCAACCGGAAGTCAACCGGTCACGGACCGGTGAGAAACCTGCAAGAAAAAGAAAAATAAACAAAAAATAATAGCGAGGAAAAATGGTTCTTCCGGTTTGCACTACATCCTTGGAGACAAAGCATCCTCGGGAAATCCAAACGTCGTCCTAATCACAATAAAGCATTAAAAACGAGATAACTTAGGGAACGCCAAACGTCCTTCCTTAATTATGGCTCACGGATGCTGTCGAGATAATATCGAATTAATTTATCCCTATCCCTTGTCCTCACCCAATAAACGCAACATCGATTTGGAAGTCACTGCTTCCTTATCATAAATGTTCCGGACCGAACCGTCCAGGGATAACAACCGAGTTATGAATCCGTAAACCAAACCCTATTCCTGACCGAATTTCGTTTAAAGCAGTGAATAATTACTGTATATTTCCCCACTGTTTCGGTCAAATCCTTCTCTTCAAAAAAGAGTAAAGATTTGAGGGGCAATTGGAGGTGGGGAAATCTAAATCTAAAATAGGCCCATAAATGAATAGCCCATATCAAGGGATAAAATGTAAAAGTCGGCCCAAGCCCACAAGAGAGGCTAAAGTATAAAACTCGGCCCAAGCTCTTATCAGAAGTCAAAGTATGAAGCTCGGCCCAAACCTATTGCAGAGGCCAAAGCACAAAGCTCGGCCCAGGCCGTATCACAAGTCAAAATGCAAAGCTCGGCCCAAAGCCTAAAGCACATAGAATATATTACTTGTCAATAGAATCTTTGTACTTTATTGTACTTTACTGAATAAAGAATTGTCCCACATTGGGGAAAGGGAACAAAGTACAATGTACTGTGTACTATAAATTCAAAAGTAAACATTAATAAAAGAGGTGGTTATTTTTGGAAAGTCTGACTAAAGTACTTTTTACTACTTTAAGAAATTAATTGTAGCACTGAAACTTACCCACTACAATACTTATATATTAACTTGATTTTTTTTTAGAAGGCTAGCAGTGGCCGGAGCCACCCTTGGTCTTAGTGTGACTCTGTACCTACTTACGCCCATAACGGATCACACGGTTTAAATGTTTAGTGATATTAGTCCATATTTTCGTAATATGTGCTCTATGAATTATGCTTACTGGTGCAATGCACACATGTTCGTTTCGAATTACAACATCAAAATTGATTTTGATAACATTTGGGTTGGGAGGGTTCCATGGTTCCACGCTTCTAAAGATAGTTGCAACAACTTCCCATGCCATCTTTGTGGTTTTGTATAGGCTTTGTTGATAGCTCTATGAATGGTGATCAGGTCTAAAGCTTCTAGGCTCCTTTAAAGGTTGTTTAAGAGGTTGTTTCTCAACCATCATGTAAAAAGTGTATACATGATAGCGCTACAGTTCAGCCTATTCAGGATGTAGTGTATGATTCTACTGACGAAATAGATGCTCCACAATAGTAACAACAATATAGTATTGACACTAATAATGAGATCAGGCGAATTAGACCACTATGGAAGTGTGCTTATAGAGATTAGGTAGCTTTTGTTTTGTTTAGGGTTGAGACTATTGAGAATCAAGTACCTCTGAGCCATTGTGAATCTATCTCTAGGAGGAATTCAAATCAGTGGATTGTTGCTATGAGTGAGAAGATTAGGTCTTTTCACAAGAATCAAACTTAGGAGCTGGTGAAGTCGCCTAAGGGCCAAAAGATTGTTGATTGCAAATTAGTCTTCAAGAAAAGGAAAAAACTCTAGGGATTGAAGAACCAAGATTCAAGGCATGATTGGTCATAAAAGACTATAGTTAGAGAGAAGGTATAGAATTCAACTAAGTTTTCTCTCCTATTGTAAAGTATCGCTCTATTTGTGTGTTTTACGTTATGGTTGCGTTGTTTGACCTGGAGTTAGAACAATTTGATGTCAAGACATATTTTTTGCATGGTGCACTTGGAAGAACAAATTTATATGAATTATCAAAAGGGTTTCATGATTCAAGGATGAAAAAAACCACGTTTGCTTATTGTGAGAATCTCGCCCCTTTTCTCAAACCCGAAGCGAAAACCCCAAAATTGGTTTTAAGTGATTTTGGTTTCGGTTTGGAAATTAAATTGGTAGTGTGTCTCAAATGATGAGATGAAAACTTTAATGTTTTAATCGACCCCTAAGGTTGAAAGTTGATGTGATATGTTGTTTGTGGAGTCGCCACTTAATTTATTTTAAAGGACAAATTAAGAAATTCCAAAGACAAGAGTAATGTAATCCCCTTTTATTCCATTTTAGAATTTGTACAATTGCTAAATGAAATAGTGTGTGTAAATGTTACAAATAAAATTCCCCTAGAATACAATCTAAGAAAATAATATTGTATGAATTTCCTAGTTACAATCTATATAAAAAGAAAATAAAATGTTGTTGTAAGGCACTATGTATGCAAACCAAGGTTTTGGTTTGGAGGTTTGGTTACAAAATGGGAAGGTGTTAGGCACCCCATTTTGCCCGATTTACATCGGTCCTCTTATATTAAAAATGGCCAAGCTTGTTGTAATGTCAATGCATGTATGTGTATGTTGTGCAAACAAATTAATTTTAATTGTCCGTGTTGTTATTATGTTGGTTGCAATATGATGTTCATGTTATAGTTGTAAGCTTAAACACATAATCATAATGAACTTGTAAATATAAACACAAGAAATTAAAACATAATGAACAATAAATTAAGCATAATGTAACCCAAAAATTAAAGCATAAGGGTTAGAGAACTAACCCGCATGCAAAACAAAATTAAAATCAAATATGTGCTTCACAACTTGTGTGGTTGTGAGCTTTGTGACTCAATGACTTTAAGGATGTGTATACAATTTGTGGGTTGTATGGGTAATCCTAAGAAGTGTTTGAGTATGTGGGTTGGTGGAAAAATAATTTCAAACCTAAGTTGTAAAGATGATAAAGGGTGAACTAAATCAAAATGATTTTTTCAACTTTCAAAACCTTTAAGACTTTTGGAGAGGAATTTTGGTTTAAGAAAGCTTAAGTGCAAATATTTTCCAAGTCTTGGTTCCAAAGATAATGAAGGGTGAGTTAAATCTAAAAGATTTCTCAACCTTCAAGAGCTTTAGAACCTTGAAGAGGAGGGTTTGCTTCAAAGAATTTTTCTGCTCAAAACACTCTTGAAAACTCTCTCTATTGCTCTCTAATTTTTCTCTACACTTTCCAACCCCTTTGCCATGAAGACCATGGTTGTATTTATAGAGAAATAGGGGTGTGAAAGGGTCAAAGAGGGGTGGAAGGGGCTGCTTTTTTTACCCCCCACCAGCTGCCTCACGCGCATGCCAACCATGCTTTGTCCCATTTTGCTGAAAAAAAAAAACAAAAAAAGTGCAGAAATGGGTCCAGGGACACAGTGCCAGCCGGCACTGTTTTGAAAAATTAGAGTGTCGTCCGGCACTCCATTTTGGGTTATTTAAAACATTCTTTTTTTAACTTTTTTCAACTTACCTCTTTTGGCCATACATTGTGGAACGTGCATGGGCAGAAAAACTGATTTTTTTGCCAGTCCAAAAGTATTTTTGGCATGCATGAGTGAGATATAATCCTATATATGTATGCATATTTAAGCTAACGCAGACCCAAAACGTTAAAATTTCGATTAGCGATAACTTTCTCGTTTGTGATCCGATTTGAGTGCATGACGTGTCATTTTGATCGTGTTGACCTAAAGACTCATTTAAAATTATTTTGGTGTCAATCGGACATCCCGAGAAAAATCGGGCCGAAACCCTAGAAATGCACGAATTTCCGTGCTGAAACGCCTGGAGTCCAAATCAAGTGCAAGTCGTGTCGTTGTGATCGTGTTGACCTAACGACTCGTGTGAATATATTTTTATATCAATCGGATGCCCAGAAAAAACTGGGACCAAAAACCCTAAATGTGCACAGATTTCCGTGTCAGGGTCTGTTTTTTTGGATTTTTAATCCGTAAAGCCCCATGCATGTTATAATTGAAATGTAGGTGGTAAAATGAGGTGTCTACACTTATTTGAGAAATCGTAGGTTTGAAGCATTCTCTGAGGCAATAATATAAGCAGTTCGAAAACTTTCATGATTGGGCATGGTTACTTTATAAGTGACTATGATAGCTATGTGTATCACAAAAAGCTCTCCGATGGTTATTTCTTCTATATGTTCATGTATGTTGGTGATATACTCATTGTGGCTAAGAACCTAATTGAGATAAACAAGTTGAAGCCTCAGTTTAATGGTAAGTTTGAGATGAAAGATTTGGGTGCAGGTAAGAAGAATTTGGGAATGGAAATTCACAAAGATCTAAAAGCAAGTTAGTGGTTTTTGTCACAGAAGAATCACATTGGGAAAGTAATTAAACGCTTCGGTATTTTAGCAAAAATAAATAAAAATTAAACACTTCGGCATATAGTGATCTAAGCGAGTAAGTACTCCATTCACGACACATCTCAAGCTTTCAATGGCTTTGTCACAATCTAAGTAGGAGGAACACATGAATTGTGTTACCTATGCTAGTGTCACAATCTATGATAGCCAAAGTACCAGACATTTGACAAAAAATTAGATGTATCATGAGAGAATCAAACACATTGATGTTAAATATCTCTCCCTTCATTCGCGAGATTGTATCTCCGAGCATCATCGTAATTAGGAAAGTTACTACAATAGATAATCCAATAGATATAATGACTAAGTCAGTTCCTTTGCATAGGTTCAAGCATTGTTTGAATTTGGTTCATGTTCGTAGTTTTTTATAGCCCTCGAGGGCTTTGGTGAAGGGAAAGGTGTAGATTTGTTATAATTGGCTCGAATTTGCACATGAATAGTGCCACATGACCAATTGAAAAGGCTTATAGGCTTTGCTGACTTTGACAAGAATTGGTCTCTTTATTCTTTCTATGTACAACAAGGATACCATAGGGCATAGGGTGCATACCTTGCACACATGAATGAAAATGTTTTTGGCCACCTCTGTAATCTTCTTATTTTCTTAGTGAAACTTTCTCCTTGATGCCACTCATGGACGTAGAATTGAGGTCAAACCAAGTAAATCTTTGTCTTCCTTATGTTATTACTTCTATTTTCTATTTTTCTTTTGCATGAACCCACTATCTTTTTATACACTCACAACAAATAAATATCAAAACTTTCCCTATCTCAACTGGTTTCAATTGAAGAGTGTAATTTTCATGGACAACGTTGAACTACATCTAACGAATTTCATCACAAACTTTGAAGTCATCCTACTACTTACGGATGATAATATATTGTCATGGAGATTAGTCTCATAAGGTTTGATAGTTTTCAATGCCATTTCTTCACAAAAGAAAGCAGGCTATGAATGATTTTTTGCTTTATAAAAGAAAAAAATCCAACTTCAACATTGTTCCATACAACATGTAATGGTACCTAAGATTCATTACTGAAACCTATAATAGCAAATTTGATCTATAAAATTATTTACAAAGATTAAGCAATTATGCAATACCATTATACCAAGTCAGTGTCTTATGCTCAACTGCAGCTACATATTTTCTCACTCTCGTATTTTGCACTAGAAATGCATAGGCAGAAGAAAAGACTGCCATGGGCACAACTTTATGATGTTCACTAAAATTTCTCCATTTCTCTTCAACAATGGCAAGCAAGAAACTCGAAAGTCAGAATGAAGGGAAGAACCTATTAAGCTTATAAGGCAGCGCATAGAACTCCTCACTCCTAACATCTTGATGATAGTACCTGAACTTCGCCCACCAATGCCTCCCACTGTCTCGATGGGTTGAGCTGTGGCCACGGCTGAAAGTGCTGTCCAAAAGAAAAGCGACTATAGCTGCCACTGTTGCTGGAGAAGAGAAAATCACTTGCACGAAGTCGTTGAACTGAAAGTAGTGCAAACCCAAATAACTTCAGTTTTCACCATACAAAAAGTAATGATGAAGGTATAATAAGAAAATTAAACATACTTACCCATATGGAACGAGTGTGGACAGGACCATGATCGGATATCAACAGGTATTCATTGAAATACTGAGGCACACTAAGACCCATGAAGAGAGAAAAGCCAAGAATGAATTTTAACCTGAAGCTATTCAGGTTGCAGTATTGAAGAAGAGCAAGGCCAGCTGCAGCTGCTCATTCCAAAGAAAAATGTTTAATGATTATGTTAAAAGTATTTAAGAAATTAAACAATATAACTAATATTCAGATTCAAAATATTTAAGAAAGATGTGTCGTGTTGTTTTCTTCTTTATGTTCAAGTAATGTTCTTCGACCGGATAGTTATTACTTAGGAATAGTTATTCTATTACCGGACTTATTATAGTGTACCAAACGTGCCCTTAGTTAACTCACATGTAGTAATGCAAAATATCCCACTAACTGTGAACAAGGTAATTCTTCGCCAAGAGCCTTGACTCAGTAATAGTAACAATCTCTTTTATGGGAAAAAACCAAAAAAGGTAGTTCTTCTTCTCAATCAACAATGTTTTTTATGGCAACATACAGGTCTCCTTTGATTCCAAAAAAAATAAAAAATCTATTTATTTTGATCAAATACTTGCTTATTTAGGTCTAAAGCAAGCATGAATGACTCTTTATCTCCTATCCAAGAAATTTTCAGTACTTCAACATCAAACCTAGTTATATGTTTGAAAATGTATCCATGATAAATTAAGTTTATGAATTTTTAGACAGAATTTTAGACTAAGTCTATTACATGGTTAGATAATACTGAAGGTACATCATATGTACGGCAATGAGAGATGAGAATGACGATTTGAATGGGGATGAAATCATAGCATAAAAGAGGGTTGACATCCTCCTTCCTACAAATAAGAATTTCATTACAAGCTCAGAAAATAGACAACGTATCTTCTCCTTCCTAATATGCCTTCATATGATTACCATGGATTGATTAATGCAGCAGGATCATGAAAGAGATAAAACTTGTAAACAAATTTTTATGGTTTTCTTTTACTTTTGAGAACTGTGGAGACAAAAAGAGGGGGAGAGTGTTTGGGATATTGGTAAATGAAAAGTTGTTTTAATATGACAATATAAATTGTCAAATTCTTCATGAAATCCGAAGGATTTATCTTGCTACTAGGTCAAAAGAAAAAAAGATGACCATACACACCATTGCTTAAACAAATTAAAATAAAATAAATATACAAAATACATTTCTACTTTATCACCATAGAAATGTGATACGTACCCACGTAGGCAAAGAGAACACAGAACAATGCCGCCACAATTGGTGATGGTATAGAAGCAAGGACAGCCCCGAATTTTCCTGGACATGAATTATGGACTCATAAAACCATTCATTAAGTTAATATAATAACTCCATGAACAATATCAAGATAAATGGCAAGCCCCTATTTCCATTCTTACTTAAATAGGAAAGATGTCTTAAAAACATATCAAGTAACAATGACCAATTAAGCTACTAATGTATGAGATTCCACACCTAAAACAGAAAAGAAAAGCATGAATCCTGCTGCTATTTGAATGACTCTTCTACTTCCAACTCGGGTTAATCCCAACAGACCTGCATTTTCACTTTGAAAGGAATAAATGGTTACATAGTTAGATCACATCATTGGATATATATATATAGAGAGAGAGAGAAAGAGATGTGTTGCAAAACATCTAATAGATCACAGTTTTTTCATCAATCAATCTAATCTATAGGTTTTCAAAAGCCATTGACAGAAGATCATTATATTTCACCATTAAAGGCTATAAACATCAAATCATGGCCAATTTTCACGAGTTGGTTGTGCATACAATATAATTAAGCGATAAAGTGAAACTAGCATAAGTCCTACTCTAAGGATTCCCAATAAAGTTGAATATTTACACTGATGCAGTGGCGCCACTTCCTGCGCCAAAAATGCCAAACAGAAGAGTGCCTATTCCCTGAAATTTATCAGAATTAAACAAGTTAAGAAAAATGAATGATTAATGTATAAATCTACCGAATATAATTAATAAGGTCAAGACATCTGAGTATCAATCCTACCTGCCAGCCAACACCACGGCTGAGTACGGAAGGAGGCACATGTGTGGCACTCCCATATCTTGATGCTGCAATATAAACACCTGTGGACTGCCCCAGAAAATGAAAGGAGAAATTATTATTAAAGAGGATAAAAGTAACATGGATTCTCATCATATGCATATAGTACAAGTTAGGAAAGGCCATGAGCAGACCATGGGTTTTCCATAAAGCATTTTCACAAGTATATCCAATTTTTTCCATCAAATAATTTTAAATAGTATATCCACCTAATGGTAATTCTTCCTACATGCATCTTAAGAAGAGTAGCCAACCCCAATTAGTCTGTTGAGGATCCATAACCGACCTTAATAATTTTGGAATTAAAGCTTGGTTGTTGTTGGTGCTGCATCTTAAGTAGAGACTAGAGAGTAGATAGCTTCACAAGTATTGTCTAGCTTATTTTATAGCACACAAGCCAAATTTATAGATGAGCATTTGTATACATAACTTGACCTCTATTTTGTTCTCATTATTATCAATAACGAGAAAAAGAGAATCACCATATTACTATCTATAAAAAAGTTCAGCAATAAATCAAACCTCGACGATAGCAACAAAAGCAGAACCCATCATTGCAAAAGCTTCTCCAGCATTAAATGTAGGACGTCCCCATTGAAACGGATATGGTACCTTAATCCTGAATATAGCAATATAAAATAGTTTCAATTACCACAAGAAGCATATAATTAATTTGATTAATCATTTGAAATGGCCAAGAAAATTTTGTTTGAAATTTCAATGACAAAGTAACAAGTAACAACCCAATGACGCATATGTCTCAAAGAACATAATTCTAGTAAAATCTTCCCCACAACAATAATCCAGGTTTCTTTTAACCTTGACAAGGAACAAACTTTGAGAATTATGAAAACACCTAGAACAAGAAGCTGTTCTACATGCTTGAGAGGTGTACAGGGAATTCATCATCAATTCCAACTAGGGCTTAAGACAACAAAATCGACAAATTGCCATATTCAAGTAGCCTAGTGTCTAATTATTATCATGCTCATCAAGTTAGGACCCTCAAGCAGTGTGTCAAAGACTCAAATGTTACTTTGTCATGATCAAAAGTAAACAAATAAATAACCAAAACCACCCAATATCATTGTGAAGCGCGAACTGTGTCAAGTTATCTATTATTGACAGTCAAGATCCTATGCTAATTAAAGAAACTTTTGAAGCACAGAACAAAAGCATGTTAATTTTTAATCCTTTGTTTCCTCTATCACAGCCATTGAATATTCAGGAAACATCACAGAGGAAAACATATAAAAGATCTTTCATATGACTACTAAGTTACCAGTTCACCTTTTTGCAATTGTATATAGTTTGATATTTACTATTTAGACAAATATTACATTTCAACAGAGTGCATACTTAAGTAGTAGTGTTACTTATTAAGCTCTACATACTGATGTATGCACTCTGTTAAAAACAAAGCAACCAGAATTAGGACTCCAACTGATGTGGTATTTCTAAGCTCTACATACTGAATATGATCCACACTACAGCTGACATTACAGAATTGTTTCTAGAGCAAAACATTGTACCAAATAAACAAAAAGAACAAAAATAGTATAATTTGTAATTAATTAAACATGTGAATACAAGTGCTTATGAGAGCTGCAATTAAATGGACTACAGCTGAAATTTTACGTATTGCTCACCAACGGGCAGCACTAATGAGCCCGGAACGGTCTGTACGGCAACTTGTTTGAGTTGCTACAGGTCGTCTATCATATGCACCGGCTGCTGTCAAAATTTCTGCGTATACCCAAACGATCACGATTGATAGTAGGACTGCAAATCGATGAAATGCCACTCTCTTCGAACTTATTATAGAAGGAACATACTGCAAATTGATCAAATATTACATTAGTTAAACATAAGAGAAAAGCTCGAGAAATTCAAGTAAACTTTCTCAAAAGTCAAAATATGAGAGAGAGAAAAAAAAGGTAGAAATAGTTTTCTAATTTTTATGCACTTGATACACTCTTTTCTCTATGCAAATTTGAGAAAGGTGAGGAATTCTAACTTCTAAGATTATTCCCTTCATTACAGCACACAGTGAGGACATAATGTAGGGAATTGATATCCAGCCCATTTCTGTACATCCTACATTCCTACCTGAGAAATGTCATAGTTACAATTACATGGTTGCTCCCTAGATCTTATAACTTATATATCATTTGATTCGATTCAACCAAATCAGAGTATGAATGCACAATCAAACAGAAGTTTCAAGCAGAAGAAGACTTGGTTGTAAACACCCTCTCCATCAAGTAGGAATGCAAATAAAAATATCAAGAATAATTAAGCATGTCCAATTATTTTAAAATATTAATAACAAATTTAGCTGATGAACCATAGCTTGCTTAAGGAGGCTGCCCACCTGAGATAAAACAACCAGAATAATCAATTCTGGGAGTCCAACTTCAATGCATTTTGCCAGCTACAAGCAACAATTGAAAAGAAATGTTATTTTAATTGAGCCAAAAAAAAATATATATGTTTTTTCATAACACATTACATGTACGAAAAAAAAAAAAAAAAAGTCAACTAAACTAGAGAAGTCTTGAACTAGTTAAGGTCTGTCAGCAAATTTGACTTTTGGCTGGCAAAAACTTCCTGTAGGAAGGAACTATAAGCATTTTTTACTTCTCTCACTAAGAGGATATGTTTCCTTTTCTTTTCTTTTCTTTTTCTAATTAGCAAATCATTATCAAGATAGCCTATAAAGCCTAAAAACAGACTCTTTCAAGTGAGAATTAGGTTGGTTATCACTACCACTCTAAGCTATATCCAACAATGGTGGTTGACTTTGGACAGCTATTAAGCTTAAATGGAAAATATAAAATAGCAGTAGTTCTTTGTACAGAAATTATCAGCATTGAATAATAACAGAGTGAAAATTCAGCAGTCTTACTTGTGGGAAACCAAGTGAAAAAAGGCCAAGTCCAGTGAGAGTTACAAAAGGAACCGCAGCAAGAGGGCTTAGAAACCTGCACAACAAGACATTGAAAACTAGCTCTTTAACCAAACAACTGAAGAATAACTAATGACATCCTCATTTCAAATAGAACTCTTTTCTAGTATCCTACCTTGCAAAGATTCTCCAGAAACCAAAAAATCCAAAAATCATTTGGACGAAAGATGAAACAATGAGCGCTCCTTGTACAGCTCTCATGGATTGTTTAAATCTCTAAAAAATATATTTTCAAACAAATAAGAAACGTCATAAGCACACAAAATTCAGCATAGCCAACAAATAATATGCCGTAAATTCTTTTCTTTACTCATCTTTACCAAGAAACAAAGCATTTATAAGCATTTTTTATTAGAATATTAGTTAAATGATAAAATTCATCAGTTCCTAATAACTTCAACTTTTGGGATAATCACTAATATATCATAGTATCAGAGTTTGAACCATGTTTCCACTTTACCTCTCATCTAAAAGGTTAAAAATCTCACATTTTGGATCCCACTTATTAGTTTAGGCCCACAGATGAGGGTGAGTCTTAGAATATTGGTGAAATTATTAAATTCACCGTTTCTTACGACTCTTACTTTTAGGACAATAAGTAATTTATCATTTTCTTTTGTCATTCACTCATTTAGTCTTAGAATCAAACATAACTCTAAAAATTGGAAGGGATTAACAGAATGTAAGAAGCAACCTGACGGGGATTCACAACTGTACTGAACCTGCTCGACAAGGCAATAGAAATGACCGGGAATAAGGAAAGCATAAGAAGCAGTTGTCACCACCGGAAGCCGAGCCCCAAAACTAGTTTCCAACAATGTGTTTATACCAGCAACAAAGAGGAAAGTGTTTATCACCTCAGCCTTCTCCACCTACATTAATGTGTTATATAGTTAGTATTAAAAGGAAGAGAAATGAATGATATATTTGTGTACATGTGTGTATATATATATAGATATATTTGAGAGCAATTCTCACATTGCCACCACCCATTAGAGGGACAATAATGGTTGAGATGATAACAATGGTTCCAATCATCACCAGATAGTGCTGGAATCCAACAAGTATGGCCTCAGCTGCAGTCAATAAAATCAATTTTAGCAATCAATCTTTTTGCGCTATTGAAATTGACAAGTTTCATGTATATGTTGTTCAGTCCAAATAGATTATTTATCTTTAGAAAAAGAAAAAGGAAAGAACTTTATTTGAAAACGAAAAACAAGAAAAAGGACCGATTTTTAACATGTTAGAAGCTCGAGGAACAAAAATTTTGGCGAAGTCAGTTAATGATGACGAAAAAGTCGCGGGAAAAGCCATGAACAGAGTGAGAAAGCGATTTTGGCTAACTACAAATGGAAAGAGAAAGAGAAAAAAACAAAAACAGAGTAAACAGAGCATAGAAAGAAATGCAGAAACAAATAGATAGAGAAAGAGAGAGAGAGTTACGCCAATTAGGAGTGCTAGAGACACAGAAATCGACGCCGGGAAGTTGTTCCTTGATTGGGTGTGGCTGAAACTCATTAGCACCTCCTCCACCTCCTCCACCACCTACAGCCATTTCTCTCTCTCAGTCTCACTCTCACTCTGAAACTCTGTTTGTGTGTGTCAAAGCTCTCTGTGACTCAGTCTGGCTGTTTATGAAAATGTTGGAGGAGAGGGAGAGAAAAGGTATATGATGAGTGAAGTGGTGAAGAATAAGGACAGGTTAGGCGGCGTTGTTAAGACTTGTGAATCCGATGGTTGCAGCCTTGCAGGGTTGCTTACGTTATGGGAATATTGTGTTTGACCGTCTGCTTTTTCCTAACAATAGTGAAAGGGATATATGGATTTCATGTAATTCTTTGGAAAGCTACCAACTGCGACCTATCAATATATTACTTCTACAAGTTACAACAACATCACTCTCCCGATGGCTGCGTGTGTTTTGGTTTTGCTTGTGCGTCAAACATTTGGAGACCAGACATGGAATTTGCATTGCATAAAGTTATCTTTTTTCATTTTCATTCTTCTTCTTCCTATTGGCTTTTTCTCAGTTTTGGGATTTCATATGTTGTAGCTAACATTGAGTTCAATGTCGAATCTACCCTTTCAATATACTACTCTTGTAAAAGTCTTTAATTGGAAGCTTCTCCACTTGTCCTAGTATTAGGTATTAGCAAAGATTTAGAATTTCAATTTGCAAAACAGGCAAGACAACTCTATGGTCGGTCGCTCATGGTCTTCTTTTCAGTTTCATGGAACTTTCGTTTCTTTATCTTCACATTTATTTTCATGGTAAAATCTTCAGTTTCAGGTTTCAACACAAGGAGTAAAATAAATAAATTTATAACTTTTTTCTTTGTGTGATAGGAATTAGCTTGCCAACTTATCTTCGGATTTTGATAACAATTTGGTCCTTATATTACTTCACATTTTACACATGAAAGAAATAGAGAGCTCCGCACTTTTAATTTTTTACACATAATTAATCCTTATTTGTTCAAATTAAAATAAATAAATTGGAGGGATGATTCTTCAAGTACACGTTATGGCCATGGAGTCCTCCTTTCATTGAACAATGTAAAAGCCAAAGCATACAATGGAAACACTTTGACATTGCCCCAATCTTGAACAAAAATACTTTGTTTTGCATCATTATGGTTTGTTTGTTGGGTTAAGTTCATTATTGGTTTTTAACGTTTACACAAATTGTATGTTTGATCTCTAATGTTTGAAACGTGAGCAATTGTTCCCTAACGTTTCAAAATCGTACATTGTTGGTCATTTTATTAACTTCCGTTACTTTTATGTGTACATAGCTAACAGATTGATAATATAACATTTTTTATTTACACTTGGACATTTGACCTATACCCTTACCCATATCCCGATTTCTTTTATAACCCATTTACCCACCTAAAATTCACAACCCAAGAATCTCTCTCTCCTCCGCTCCTCACTCTCTCTCTCTCACACACACAAAAATTTGGTAAGATAGCTGGATAAATTTTAAAACAATATAGTAGATTTACTTTAAGAAGTTAGGGAATTCTAACCCAACAATAAGATAGCTATTTTTTTTTTTACTCGGCACTAGTGATTTATCTGTGTGATTAGTTTGGTGAATATTGGAGATCTTCTGATGGCAAACGATTGTTGTAGCTAAAGATTGAGAAGTGGAGTCGCATGATTGAAGTGACTCGTATGAGCTCTAGGGCTTTGATACCATGTGGAAATATGTAATATATAGAAATGCAAAGAGATGTAGAGAACTAAAAGAAAAGGTAAGGTTACGTAGTTCGACACTATGACCTATATCTACTGCGGAAAACTTTAAGAAGCCAAATCTTTATCATATTTTTTGTGTGTTACAATGTGTTATGTGAGATCCTATTTATAAGAGAGGACCAAGCACTAATTGCCACATCTAAGCAATGTGTGATTTCTTAACACTCATATCCAAATCATATCATATCATGTACTATATAATAAAAATTGTGCCCTAAACGCTGTGATTGTGACAAATTGTGTATCATATCATATCATATAATGCATCATTATATATAAGTATATCAAAATAATTAATATAGTTTTTTTAAGTGAAACTCCTCCGCTAAAGTCTCAAAAAGTTAAAAAAATATATTATCCAATTAAAACTACTACGAGTTTCTAGAAAAATAAAAAATTAAACGTTTTATCGTTTTATTTTATATTATTTTAATAATCCATCATAATTTTTTATTTAATAATAAAGGTTAGGTCAAGTACGACGTACTTTCACTATATGGCTCAATGTTAGTATTTACCCATATAACTCATTATAAGTATATTAAAATTATTAACATAATTTACTTGAAGTGAATCTCTATTACCAAAGTTTCAATAAAAGAATTAAAATACTATTCCAATTAAAACTCAATCAACAAAGTTTCAAGAAATTTAAAAGGAGTTTCGTCATTTATTTTGAATTGTTTTATAATCTATAGTTTTTTCATAAAAACTTGCACTTTGACAATGTGCATTCAATATGTAACTTATGTAAGTAATGCTGTTATTTTATTTTTACTAAATATTTTATTATTCAATTTATAATTATATATATATTTTTTACATATATATGATTATTGATTAAGTCGTGAATTGCAGAGACGACATAGTACTTGTTCTAATAAAATTATTTCTGATCTTTTCTAAACAAATTATAATTAAATTATGTATGGTATTTTGATAAATTCATTAATTTAACTTTTTTTATTAATACTTATTAATTCAATTTGTGTCATATATAAATTCTTTTTATAGAGAGAGAACATCGGTAAAAGAGTGATGATTATATGATCTCTTTTACAATGGGAATAATTTGGTGGAATGCTGAATGATTAATACTTCTTCTGAAAAAGAAAAAAACTTCTTTTTTATGATTAAAAGGTTAGAGAATGATTAATACTTCTACTATCTATTAACTTGTCAACCATGCCATAAGGTTAGCGAATACATAGCAAAAATTACTGGAGGATGGGGCATGTGATAAGTCTATTCATTACGGATAAGGACAATTCAATAACACATCAATTTCATGTCACAATTTACATAGGTGGAGGAAGGATGCATGTACATAATTTAAATTTGGAAAAAAATATCTTTTTAACCCTATAGTTTAGAGGGTGTAACAAATTAAATTCTGAAGTTTAAAAAAGTAACAAATTAAATCCCTGAAGTTTAAAAAATAACAAATTAAATCCTATAATTTGCAAAAATAACAAATTAAATCATTAGATTTCAAAAAGTAATAAATTAAACTATTGTTCTACTTACATGGATTGAGATTTAAATTGTTACTTTTTGAAATTTCAAGTTTTAATTTATTGCTTTTTGAAGTTTAGGGATTTAATCAGTTACTTTGGAAGCTATAGAGTTAAATTTGTTAACACCTCTAAACTATAATTCACCCTTTTAACTTTATCTTACCAAAAAATATTGCATAGATAAAGAATGTTTTATTTTTGTAATTTTCTACACGAAAATAGGTAGTTATATAGATTATAGGCAAAAGTATTGTTTTCGTTTCTAAACTTTGCATGAAATTCGTTTTTCGTACATGAACTTTGAAAAAGTTCGTTTTTACACATGAATTCCGTCCCTAAACTTTTTTTTAAGAACAAAATTAATGTATAAAAACAAATTTTTTTAAAGTTCAAGGACGAAAAAAGAATTTCTTGCAAAGTTTAGGGACGAAAATAATAGTTTAACCTAGATTATATTATTGGATTGGTATGACTAAGTAACGAGTGCCAAACTTGAAAGATTACTTCTTTATATTTTTAATATCTCTCATGTTTCTTATTACCTATGTACACAATTTCTTTCATAACTTATTGAATTATTAAATTGTGAGTGATAGACAATCACTTTCATATGGGTCCACCACTAAAGTACTAACATACTTTTATTTTTTATCACTCACAACCGGTCATCCCATCAAACTGAATAAAAAGTTGTGCAAAATATTGTGTCTTTAAACTTATTCTTCTTATTATAATAGATAGTTAGTTGGACAAAATATTTTGTCATTCAACAACTTTCAACGCTTGACAAAGCATTAAATAAAACTTGTTCAATAGTATTATATACTATACTTTATTTGCTAATTATTATAAGAACATGCTTGACCTAAAGCAGAGGGTTATTACAGAAAATTGTCTTTTTACCTAAATTCCACCAAACCAGCTCATTATTTAATTTGCAAGGAAAGAAAATATCTACTCAAAGACGCATGTGGGACCCACCTGCTGTGAAGGGGAGGTCATATATAACCGTTATAGGAGATCCTTTTTTCCCTAGAAGGAGTTTTAGGTTCGAGTGATCGGCAACACCCAACACTCAACAGATCGCAACACCCAACATCGACACCATCCCAAGCCAGATCAGCACCACCCAACACCCAACAGCTATCAACAAGGCACAATAAAACCCAAGTCGTGCGGTGTCATCCAAGCCCAAACCACATAATCGAAGTTGTGTCGTGCCATCCACCACCAAACCTAAGTTGTGTTGTCTAAGCCCAACACCTCGATAATTTGGGAAGTAAAAAGTGAAATTTATTATGTCCTTGGACTTATTACCTCATTGAGAACAAAAGGAGGAAAAAACAAAATATGTAAAATGTATTATTGTATATTAATCACAACTTATCTCTTCAATAATTTTAAAGAAGAAGAAGAAGTGAAATTTATTATGTCATTGAACTTCTAGACAACGAAGGGAGGAAAAAACAAGTATATATAAAACATTGTATTGTATTTTTAATCTGAAAAATGAAGTAGTCAATGGTGGAAAATGAAAGTAGCCATTGGTTGTTAGCCTTTCTATTAATATTAACTAGCATTTAACCCGCACCATGTGCAGTTTTTCAATTCACTAATCTCAAACTATATCTCTAAAAGTTGGGTCTCTCAAGAAAGTAATAAAATTTTATTAAAATAGAATTTTCTAAGATGAAACAATATGGAAATTATAGTAGTTGATGATTGATCTAGTGCGTTAAGATTGTATGATTTTAATAAGAATATAAAAACCGCATGGTGCTTGAATCTAAAACACATAATATCAAAAAGGAGAGAGAGAGAGAGAGAGAGAAACCTTGGTTGGGATTGTTGTTACGAAGAAAGCAAAACCTGTTCGTTGAATTTGTGAGTCCTAGTGTTAACTTAAATCATATTAGTTATTTTTTTTAAGGATGGTGTCACTTGGCAGATTTAAATCATATTAGTAATGCTCTTGTTAAATAGATAAAAAAAATTGGTGTTTATCGTTTGATTCTTTTTATTTTTTATTTTTATTAAAAAAATTGTTGTTGATAGATTTTTTATGTTTGCCGCTTTTAAAAAAAATTATTGATTTTTTTTTCTTTGTTATTTTCAAAGAATTTCCTTATTAGATTTTTGTTTTGGTGTTTGGTCGTTAATTTTTGAAGAAAGTCTAATATGAATTAATTTAAAGATAAATTTTTGTGTTTAGGCGTTGTTTTTAAAGAACTTTGGTTTTTAATTTCTCTTAGAGAAGTAATTATTTGAAAGAAATCTATTAGTAATAGAAGAATCAATTTGATTTTTTTTAATAAAAAATATTTTGTGAAAAAAAATTGGTGTTAATCGTTAAATTGAACTAATTGTTTTAATATCTCTTAGAGAAGTATATTTTATTAAGATGTCTTTTAGTAGTAGGAGATTTATTTAAAATAATTTTTTATTATCCATTTTTATTTTAAAGTGTTTAACAACGATTAAAATTATTGTTTTTGTGCGTTTCATGCTCTTGTAAATGCATGCATCATACCACTTGAGAAATTTAAAATTTAAAACAACGTATCAGTTGGGAATTTTAAATGATAAATAGAAATGTCACTTGTCATGATGTAAGACATTCTTGATTTTAATGCTCATGTCTTCTGCTATTATATATTATATAGATATTTATTAAAAGGTAAAAAGAAAATGACTAATCAAGAGTGCTTCTTGGGAGTGAACATTTAATCGTAGATAAAAATATTGTCGTTCAACAACTTTCAACGCTTGACAAAGCATTAAATAAAACTTGTACAATAGTATTATATACTATACTTTATTTGCTAATTATTATAAGAACATGCTTGACCTAAAGCAGAGGGTTATTGCAGAAAATTGTCTTTTTACCTAAATTCCACCAAACCAGCTCACTACTTAATTTGCAAGGAAAGAAAATATCTACTCAAAGATGCGTGTGGGACCCAACTGCTATGAGGGGGAGGTCATATATGACCATTATAGGAGATCATTTTTCCCCATAAGGAGTTTTAGGTTCGAGTGATCGACAACACCCAACACTCAACAGATCACAACACCCAACGTCAACACCATCCCAAGCTAGATCGGCACCACCCAACACTCAATAGCTATCAACAAGGCACAATAAAACCCAAGTCGTGCGGTGTCGTCCAAGCCTAAACCACATAATCGAAGTTGTGTCGTGCCATCCACCACCAAACCTAAGTTGTGTTGTCTAAGCCCAACACCTCGTCGCCAATTCTGATGTGAGAGAGAGAGACCTGAGAGAGTGGCGTAGAGAGTGCGAGGGAGAGGGGAGCAGATCTAAGAGAGGAGTGGGCAAATGGTTATAAGGATAATCGAGTTATGGGTAAAGGTATGAGTCAAATGCCCATTTGTAAATGTGAAAAATGTTACGTCAATTGAAAAAATATCGCATCATGAATTCGTTAACCACGTATACAGAAAAGTAATAGAAGCTAACATAATGGCTAACGATATACGATTTTGAATTGTTAAGGACCAATTGCACACATTTCAAATATTAAGGACCAATAATGGATTTAACCCTTGTTTGTTTGTTTGGGTATAAATGAGGGAGGAAAAGAGAGGGAGAGAAAATTGAGTGAAAGTTGGTTATTTGGTTGGACAAAATAAGGGGAGGGAAAACTGGTGGGGCCTAAGAAATTCTTCCCTAGCCCACATTAGTTTTCCTCCCAAATCAATAGGAAAACCTAATGGAGAATGCGTTGGAACGAAATGCACTATAATCGAGCTCCAATAGAATTGAGACATCTCAGATTTTTGTAAATAAAATATTTGGGGCCACTACACCATTCACACCCTCATTACCCACTGATGTCGCTCAATAATAAGCGGTACTTTGTAGTACGTGTAAGGGGTTGTCGATCCTCAGGGAGTTTGTGTTTTCAATAGACAATGTAATTCAATATGCAAAAAGAGTAAAATAAATTTGGTTTGTGGAAATTTTGTAAAGAATATATGTAAAAAGGCACTAAGGTTTCAGGGTGTTTCTGTATATCAGTATGATTCCTTGTAATCCCAGTTAAAACTCTTGTTCTAATAACAGTTTACAAGTTGATTATTTTCCTTTTAAAAAGCTCTTGACATGGTTGAACTAATAAAACTCAGGAACACTATATTACGGAGAAAATAAAGTGGCTAGAGTAATAATTAGAAAGACTTTTCAATTTATATAACACGAAACCTAATTAAAACCATGCAATATTCCCCCTTAATCATAAGAAAAACATTATTGAACTTATAGAAAGTACGGAATAAAACATACATTAATAGGAATCAAATAATTAACAATCAACTGTATTTAACATTAAAAATAGAAGGGACTACAAGTATTCATACCTTTATACAGAAAACATAGCCCCTAGCCCTAACAAGAGGCTTAGCCAATCATGGCTAAGGAAAAAGAAAAATAGAGAAAATAATTTCTAGGGAGAAAACTAGAGAGAAAACTAGAAAGAAAACTAAAAAATAATAATAATGCTCCTTGGCGGCTACCACTCTCCAATTGCTATCCACGCTTCTTTCATTTAGGGCTCCATTGGAAAATAATCTAGTGTGATGCGAGTACAATGGATAATGTGAGCTTGCGGGCTTTAGTGGCCATGTGGGCCTTTTGGGCTTGTGGGCTTTGTTTTTCTTTTTCTTTTCAAACATTAATTTGCACATCTTTTCTTCTCTTTTGCTCCTTTCAACTTGTGATATTTAATTCCAATCTGATTTAGTTTGTGCCTACAATTAAACATAGCCCAAATTAACATATAAGAGATTAAATTAATACACTTAAATGCATAAATCATGTAATTCAATGAATTGAACAACAAACATCCATTTAAGTGTAATTAGACATGAAATGCAACACAACTCCAATAAAATCTCTCCAAAATGCATGTAAATAAGTCATATTTCATGACTTATCATAACCCAACTTCTTCTTCTCGGTTAGGTGATGTATACCGTCAAATCCTCAATCCCTGCCACCACCACCACCACTACCACCTCTTTCAAACCAAACTCAATACACACTAACACAACCCCCAAAACAAAATCAATATTTTCCATCACATTTCATTTTTCAATTTCTCTATAAAAAAAATAAAAGAGATTTGAGAATTGTGGATTTGTTATCCCCACTGTTGTCAACCCTATAGTAGAGCAATGACACCAACAATTCTTCATCATCTTTCAACACCCAAGTCGCACCTACGTGCCCGACGCCAAGGCCATGGCGTCCACATTCGCAGACATGAAGGAGTACCATGCCCACAGCAAATCCGATGGTTTTTTCGAGAAACCTGCAACGTCTCCGGAAGCTTCTCGACTAGGCAACGTCTCTAACGGCCTTGTTTATACCAAAATATATTTTTGCCCCAAAATGGGCCTAGTTACAATGCAATAACTAATTCATTGGGCTGATGAATAGTAATGTTACAAGCCCAACCTTTAATTAGCAAAGCCCAAGTCTTATTTCTATTCTATTACTATTTATTTAAATAAAACAAGCCCAATATCACCTCGAGGTGTTATGTTTCTTAAGGAAAATCAGTTGTTGACAGTTATCTTGAATGGAGACTGTTCATAACAGTTAATAACTTGATTTTTATCAGAAAACACGTGTTAATCAAGACTTGAAGATTATTTCTCTGACTCGAGGTAGTTATGTGAGGATTTAAAATTCAAAAAAGAGAAAACTGCTTATTCTGAGAAATAACTGCTCATTAATTGGAGATATAAGAAGTAGACGAGGGCAACAAGTCCTAGTGATCCTTTGTGATCCAAAGTGTGTTTAAGTGTGTTCAAAATGTATTCAAGTATGTAATTTAACGTAGATTGATTTCCTGGTGTAATTGCGAGAGATTAAGAGCTTCATGTTTGTAAGTTTTGGTGTTCATACTTGCAATCTAAATATATTAATGAAGTATTTTCCAATATTTATATGTTCAATTATTGCTGTTATTGCTTTCTGAATTTTTTTGAATAAATTTAATCCATTTAATAAAGAAACAATATTGCAGATTTACTTCAAGGAACAGTAAGACTGCAGAAAGTCTTCACCTTGAGGTGAATAGATTTGGTTCCAATCAAGTAAAAAATTCAATCTTTTTTGTGTATATTGGTTTTAACATTAAAAGTTCTCTTAATTGAGGCAATATAGAACCAGGAACATTCTTTTAATTAAAAAGTTAGATAATTTTTAATTAATTCAAGGTTTAAGTAAAATTCTGAATAATTAAACCAGAAAATATTTTGTTTGTTCAAACAAGCCTCTTGGCTCGGTGACGTATACGTGAAGAAGTAATTTTTGGTAAATCCAAACAAAAGGTGAAAAGAAGAAGAAGATGGGTTTTAGTCTTTTTTTTATTATTATTATTATTAATTTTTCAATGAGGGTGCGATTAGGTGGGGTCCACAAAACTTTTATGTACAAAATGTAAAGTATCACAATAATATTGGAAGATGTAAAAATAGACTTATACACCACATTGTCTTTTTTTTTTTTTTAATAATTACTTATACACCACATTCATTCATTCAATTAAATAAACTTCACCAATAAAATATCATTAGAGCATTCTCATATGTGATGTTGGTACTATCCAATGTGATATTGGTACTATCTGATTTTTTATATATATTAATTTAAATAATAAATAAAAATGATAGGTACCATCATATGTGAGGTAGGTACTTAATTTGACATTGGTACCATTAATGTGAATTTTATCTATAAGGTACGGTAACACTGTTCATCAAATGTGCTTAAATAACACCCGCATCCGGTATTGTATTATTACTCAAATTTTTACAAGTTGCTACAGTAGTCGGTAAAGATACCAACTACTGTTGCTCATGTAAATCTATTTTCCTTCGTTTTTTATTCCATCTTCTCGGACCCATTTCTCTCTCCCTCACAACTCCTCTCCTCTGAAAATCCGGAACTCCGGCAAGCGGCAACCTTGTGCTCCCGCAGTCAGCTTCGTCGGCGTTTCTTCTTGTTAGAGTCTCGGTCGTCGCTTTCCTCCACCGTCTTCTCCAAGAAGTCCATGGGTTTGGGTTTGGATTTTTCTGCAGGTTTTGTGGCGGCTGTCTTGGTTTTGAAGGTGGTCATGGGTTTGGGTTTTGTGGCGGCTGGGGCGGCGAAGGAGCTGGTGGTGGTGGTTGGGGCGGCGAAGGAGCTAGTGGTTGTGGTTTTGTGGACGGCTGGGGCGGCGAAGGACTTGGTTACTGCCGTGGGTGTGGGTGGGTGTTGGGGTACTTGGTTGCTACCATGGGTGCGGTGGGTGTTGGGGGAATTGGTTTCTGCCATGGATGTGGGTGGGTGTTGGGGGAGTTTGGGAAAAAAAAAAATTAGTTTTTTTTAATAATATTTTAATAGAATGTAGTGTAAAATAAAGAGTGGGATGTGAGTATGTTATAAATGTTGAGAGGTAAAATAAATAAAGTAGGTTTTGAAGAGGTAAAGTAGCTAAAAAATAAAAAAACGGATGTGAATGCTCTTACAAACTTTCTTTGGTATATTGCTATAACCTAACCTCCCAAAAAAAAAACAAAAAAACCGTACTCGTAATAAAAGTAAAAGCGATTATCTGCATCTGCAGCTTTAAAGCACAGTCCATTGTCCATAGTGTGAAAGATATTATTGACCTCTTGACCAATTGCTTTGATTCAAACTTCAAACCAATAGTGGACACTGGAGACTGGACATTGGCCTTTTAATCGAATAGAATTTATTAATTACAAACCTAACTGTTTGTCATAGTTTGGATGGGTACGAATTGTAGCAGAAGACATGGAAAGGAGCATTGAGATGACATATTACTGCTTTTTGTTATTGAGATTTTTTTTTTTTCTTTTTTTGGTAAGAAATGCTAATTTCATCTTTTAATGAATTGTTGATGAGTAGAACTAAACTATTTTTAAAATTTTAGGCATGCTAATAAGTTCATCATGTGAGGATTTTGAAACATAGCATTAATATTTTAGCTTGTTCTTGTACTTAATATTGTGCTAAGAAACTCTTAGATTTTTTAAGTATCTATTATTGCATGGCCTTAAAAATGGATTACAAGTTGAATGTTCTTGTGTATGGTTTGTATATATATTAAAGTTTATTGAACATGTATAAGTGATAAAGAAAGTTTGTTATAGATTAAGAATCCCGGTGTTGTTTACTACAAATATTCTGTGATAATGTCATTCACTTGTGTGCATCAAAACTAGAAATATAAAGTAATGGTGGTACAAAGGAGGGCCCAAGCAGATACACGAGGATTGCGTAAAGGTATTTGGGCCTTTTGAATCCCTGGTTGCCCTTTTAGTTTTAGCTTCCAAGGAGGTTTGTTGGGCTTCAGAAGTTACTAGCAATATGCCCATACACTCAGGCCCATAATGGTTGGCTAGAATCTGGTTCATATGGTTGTGCTTATCTACATTCTACGCTGGAGCTTTGATTCTCACACCTTAAAATGGGTTTCAGGCTGGGTTCAATTTCTTTATTGAGACAATAAAGAATGAAAGAAAAATCAGAGACAGAGACAAAGACAGAAAGAGAGATTCTTTAACTGAATAGTACTAGTGTGTTTAAAGTTTTAAACATGTGTGCGAGTGTAAACTACAAACTCAGTTGCATTAGAAAAATATTATTGAAAACAAAAGAATCTTTGAGTAGATATTTTCTTTCCTTACAAATTAAGTAATGAGCTGGTTTGGTGGAATTTAGGTAAAAAGACAATTTTCTCTAATAACCCGTCAAGCATGTTCTTATAATAATTAGCAAATAAAGTATAGTATATAATATTATTGTACAAGTTTTATTTAATGCTTTGTCAAGCATTGAAAGTTGTTGAATGACAATATTTTTTATCTACGATTAAATGTTCACTCCCAAGAAACACTCTTGATTAGTCATTTTCTTTTTACCTTTTAATAAATATTAATATTAATAGAGAGGCTAGCAACTAATGGCTACTTTTGTTTTCCACCATTGACTACTTCATTTTCAGATTAAAAATACAATACAACGTTTTACACATTTTTGTTTTTTCCTCCTTTCGTTGTCTAGAAGTTCAATGACATAATAAATTTCACTTCTTTTTCTTCTTTAAAATTATTGAAGAGATAAGTTGTGATTAATATACAATAATACATTTTACATATTTTGTTTTTTCCTCCTTTCGTTCTCAATGGGGTAACAAGTCCAATGACATAATAAATTTCACTTTTTTGTTCCCAAATTATTGAAGTGACAAATAGTAATTAATGTATAAAAATATGTTTATGTATCAAAGTAATGTTATATTAATTACACTCTCTTATCTCAAAAAATTATTTAAAAAAAAAAAAAAAAGAGTAAAATTTATTGAATACATGGTATGTTTGTTCTGTCAGCTACCTTGATATGATTAAAGCCATAGAAAGCAAGGAATGTCATGTCAACTAAGCTAACCACGTCAACCTCTTCCATTTGGCTTTCAGAAGTTAGAACAAACAAGAGACACGGACAACATCGTCCATAGTAGTCCATGAGGTGGCATATGTCCATATCTGACATCCAAGACCTTTTTGCACGTTGGCCAACTATTATAGACAACATTCTTGTTTATTTGAGTTGTCAATGATTTTATTATCTATTGGCATTTGTGAAAATACAACTTTAGTGTCCGATATATAATAGCGAATGAAATCTCTTATTCTTCTTTCATTTTTTTTTTTTTTTTTTTTGGTTTGATAAAAGTGAATGAAACTTGTATTGCGAGTGAAACCTATATAATGACAAAAGGAATTTTGATTGGTGTTGGGGCAAAGTTTTTCCTCCAAATTTGGTTTGATAAAAGTGAATGAAACCTGTATTATGAGTGAAACCTATATAATGACAAGAGGAATTTTGATTGGTGTTGGGGCAAAGTTTTTCCTCCAAACTAATGTTCTTTGTGTCATTTCATAAAACTATCAACATCTATTTTAATTATATGATTTATTAAATCATTTAAATAAGTATTTTTAAATAGATAACGCTATTAAATTACACTTGAATGCACATTTGAGTGATCACATAACAGGTTTGGCTGTTTTGAAAAATTTCCTTCAAATTGGTTTAAAAGAAAATTTTGTCCAACTAACTATCTATTATAATAAGAAGAATAAGTCTAAAGACACAATATTTTGCACAACTTTTTATTCAGTTTGATGGGACAACCGGTTGTGAGTGATAAAAAATAAAAGTATGTTAGTACTTTAGTGGTTGACCCATATGAAAGTGATTGTCTATCACTCACAATTTAAGAATTCAATAAGTTGTGAAAGAAATTGTGTACATAGGTAATAAGAAACATGAGAGATATTAAAAATATAAAAGAAGTAATCTTTCAAGTTGGCACTTGTTACTTAGTCATACCAATCCAATAATATAATATAAGTTAAATTATTGTTTTCGTTCCTAAACTTTGTAAGAAATTCGTTTTTCGTCCTTGAACTTTAAAAAAACTAGCATTTAACCCGCACCATGTGCGGTTTTTCAATTCACTAATCTCAAACTGTATCTCTAAAAGTTGGGTCTCTCAAGAAAGCAATAAAATTTTATTAAAATAGAATTTTCTAAGATGAAACAATATGGAAATTATAGTAGTTGATGATTTATCTAGTGCGTTAAGATTGTATGATTTTAATAAGAATATAAAAACCGCATGGTGCTTGAATCTAAAACACATAATATCAAAAAGGAAGAGAGAGAGAGAAACCTTGGTTGGGATTGTTGTTACGAAGAAAGCGAAACATGTTCGTTGAATTTGTGAGTCCTAGTGTTAACTTAAATCATATTAGTTATTTTTTTTAAGGATGGTGTCACTTGGCAGATTTAAATCATATTAGTAATGCTCTTGTTAAATAGATAAAAAAAATTTGGTATTTATCGTTTGATTCTTTTTATTTTTTATTTTTATTAAAAAAATTGTTGTTGATAGATTTTTTATGTTTGCCGCTTTTAAAAAAAATTATTGATTTTTTTTTTCTTTGTTATTTTCAAAGAATTTCCTTATTAGATTTTTGTTTTGGTGTTTGGTCGCTAATTTTTGAAGAAAGTCTAATATGAATTAATTTAAAGATAAATTTTTGTGTTTAGGCGTTGTTTTTAAAGAAGTTTGGTTTTTAATTTCTCTTAGAGAAGTAAATATTTGAAAGAAGTCTATTAGTAATAGAAGAATCAATTTGATTTTTTTTAATAAAAAATATTTTGTGAAAAAAAATTGGTGTTAATCGTTAAATTGAACTAATTGTTTTAATATCTCTTAGAGAAGTATATTTTATTAAGATGTCTTTTAGTAGTAAGAGATTTATTTAAAATAATTTTTTATTATCCATTTTTATTTAAAAGTGTTTAACAACGATTAAAATTATTGTTTTTGTGCGTTTAATGCTCTTGTAAACGCATGCATTATACCACTTAAGAAATTTAAAATTTAAAACAACGTATCAGTTGGGAATTTTAAATGATAAATAGAAATACCACTTGTCATGATGTAAGACATTCTTGATTTTAACGCTCATGTCTTTTGCTATTATATATTATATAAATTTGTTTTTATACATGAATTTTGTCTTTAAAAAAAGTTTAGGGACGAAATTCATATATAAAAACGAACTTTTTCAAAGTTCATGGATGAAAAACGAACTTCATGCAAAGTTTAGGAACGAAAACAATACTTTTACCTATAATCTATATAACTACCTATTTTCGTGTAGAAAATTACAAAAATAAAACATTCTTTATCTATGCAATATTTTTTGGTAAGATAAAATTAAAAGGGTGAATTATAGTTTAAACGTGTTAACAAATTTAACTCTATAGTTTCCAAAGTAACCGATTAAATCCTAAAACTTCAAAAAGTAATAAATTAAAACTTGAAATTTCAAAAAGTAACAATTTAAACCTCAATCCATGCAAGTAGAACAATGGTTTAATTTGTTACTTTTGCAAATTATAGGATTTAATTTGTTATTTTTTTAAACTTCAGGTATTTAATTTGTTACTTTTTTAAACTTTAGAGTTTAATTTGTTACACCCTCTAAACTATAGGACTATAGGGTTAAAAATATTTTTTTTTCCAAATTTAAATTATGTACATGTATCCTTCCTCCACCTATGTAAATTGTGACATGAAATTGATGTGTTATTGAATTGTCCTTATCCGTAATGAATAGACATTTCCTTATCACATGGCCCATCGTCCAGTAATTTTTGCTATGTTTTCGCTATCGTATGGAGAGGCGAATTTATGAAGTAAACACTAAAAAGTATAACGAAGAGCGCAAAATGTTAGGAGTATATCATTCATAAATGATAAAATATGAATCCAAAATACGCAACTACTAATCAATATCTTAATTTGATGCCTACAATTTTTGTATTGACAAACTGGTCAAGGATGGTGCCTTTCACTAGAAGATTTGAAAAAAAATAAAAATTATGGCATGGTTGACAAGTTAATAGATAGTAGAAGTATTAATCATTCTCTAACCTTTTAATCATAAAAAAGAAATTTTTTTCTTTTTCAGAAGAAGTATTAATCATTCAGCATTCCACCAAATTATTCCCATTGTAAAAGAGATCATATTTGCAGCTTGAGTATATAAAAGGCGTGTTAAATATATTAAGGCATAATCCTGGTCAAGATTCAAGTCCATTTTTATTCTATTAGAATATATTTATAGTGCAACCAAAATAATCATAATTTCTACTTCTAGTAACCTTATTTGTAGTACAAGTAAAATACCCCTAGGTTTACCCTAATGTTTAGTTTACTATATATATTTTTCAATGGATTATTATAACAAAACAAGTTTATACTGGCTAAGGATTTTCCATTATAGATATTGGATATAGGCTGATGGGCTCAACTAAATTATAACTCATCAATGAGGAATAGGATCCTCTTTATTTAGAAATTTTTTCATTTGTCCATTTCATGGTTCAGATTTTATTTCGTAAATCTAACGGTATATAGAGTGTCTCGTCATTTAAAATTTTAAATGATGTGGCAGTCTGTATATTGTTAGATCTGAGATATTTAATCTAGACCATGAAATGGAGACTCTCCATTTAATTTCAAATTGAAAGGATCCTTGTCCCATCAATGGATTTATATCCAACCAAAAATAAAAAATAAAAAAAATTATAACATATAAATTTAAGTGAAGTACCACTACGTCTACAATGTTTAGTAAGTTTTAACTTCTTTTTTTATGAACATTTAATAAGCTAAACTAATACCATATAAAATATAAACAGTATACATATTAGAAAATGTATTCCACCTATGTTGTTACGTGCCGTCTAAAATAAACTCTCTATGATTGGACTCGTCTCTCTCTCTCTCTCTTTGTCATGTGATTCGAATTCAAGAAACCTTAAATGAATCAAAGTGGTTGATGAACGTGGTAAATGTCAAACTCTTGAGTTGCAGGTACACACCTATCAAGGAAATTCACCCTAAAGAAAAATTATTTTTATAACTAGTCGTTAACTCATACGATGCACGAAACACATACAAATTCAAATGTTTAAGTCACTTGAAAATGAGCCAATATCAATATCAAAATAACGATGGTGAACTTAATATTTAAAACTTACCCATAAAAAATGTGGAAAGTAGTTTGATACTCTAGATTTATCATAATTCAAATGACAAATATGACAATATTGACATACCGATCAAGAAATCAATCTTTAGCATAATCTAGAGCCAAAAATTACTTGAGAACCCTTGCACTAGAAGCACATGGATTTTTTAATCTAAAAGAAAAGAGGAGTAGCTGATATAATTGCAATTTCTAAAAATGGAGAACTCTTTGCTATTATTAGGAAGGAAAGCAACAATTTAGGGAAAATCTAAAACTGTAAAAAAAAAAAAAAAAAAATGCAGTGTTGTTCCATTTGTTCATGATATTGAAGGGTTACTTTACTCACTTCATGATGTTGAGGGTTGACACTTAACCAATCTAAGACACATGTCTTGCCTGTGTCACCTCTAGCGCAACAAGACACTAGAGGCAATCCACTCTTCTTATTTTTTATGAGTAATGATTTGTGCACATCTCTAATACACACAACTCCACAATTTCTTGATATTTGTCCATAATTTTTGGATATTCATATCCACAATTTCAACATCACCCATGATTTTGGGACATTATTATTTACAATTTTGTAAAATATTCATAATTTCTACACATTCACATGTAATGTACATTAAAAGTTTGAAATAAGGATGTTCACAACTAATTTTCCTATTTTTATTGTGGATCAATCCCTATATGCTACTTTAATAATTGTAACTACATTGAAACTGAAATCCATAAATGCTTTTTTTTGACAAAACATATCCATAAAAGCTAGTAAGTCTTTGTGGTGGTCTTTTTCATTTTCTGGACTTTTAAATATGTATATCTACGCGTATTCCACACGGTGTTAACAACGAATTTCGCAAACCCCACCACTAACGCAAACAGCACAATTTCCAATCACCAGTAAAAGCACTAAAAGCATCACTGTATCAATCACACTCCTTAATCTTACCACCTCATCATCACAAAACGGGAAGCATATCAACTGCAATTAAGTTAGGTACAATCCTTACCATTTAAACTATTTGGCCCAATTAAATGTTGCCACATCAATTAAAAAGATATATCAATTCCAAGTCAGATTTACATAGCAAAACTAACGGAAATCTTTTTTACTCCGTCAAAACGCCTATGTCCCTTCTCTCTCCAAAATCAGTCACAACATCATCTTCATCACCGCCGCTAGTTCCTTCATCAGCCTCCACCACCACCAGAAATTTTCACCTCCTTCCCCACATCCTGACCCATGAAAACTCATCTCAAATGAAGTGCTGCTCTCACAAAATCTCCAAGAACCTTGATTATCAAGACCACCACTTTCACTGCCAAAGATGAATTTGGCTTCGTACCCACAAGCGAACTCGGCGTTCCGGCACTTTTTTTTTATTTTTTTTAAGCTTTTTGATATCTAGAGAGGGAATCACAGAGACGGTGAAAATCTTGGAAAACTTTTGAGAGATTTTGATGGAAATTAGGAAATATCTTGCTATGACTTTAGGATGAGTCATGTATTACCGGAATTGGAAGTCCATTTGGGTTCTGCAATCCTTTTGTGCAAAATTGTAGTATTTAATTTGGGCTATAGAATTTTAAAATTCGGACATTTTGAAATCTTCTAAACTTAGCAAATTCTACTTGAATTTGCTTGGCAGATTTGGTTATTTGAAACTTTCAGAGGGGTTTGAAGGTGAAGCTAATGGCCCTGATCATCCCTACTGTTTACCTTCATCGCCAAGATCTGAATCTGTCCTCAATCTCTTCTCCAGTGCCCACTTCGCCAAGATCGAATATGTCCCCTCTGTTTCCAACGCAATCACTTCTCTCCCAACTACTCATCCATCTCCGTTACTTTCATTTTCAACTTTCAAAATTTCAGATTTGTTTTCTTCAATTCAAGCCTTTCAAGCTTATTGCTGCAGGTTTGCTTTATTTTTGGTTGGGTTTGTTGCGGACCTTGTGGTGGTGGTGACTTTCAGAATTTTAGATTTTATTGAAAATTGTTTTCATGGGATAGGGATATGGGGAAGGAGGTGAAAATTTCTGGTGGTGGTGGAGGCTGGTCGAGGCGGTGATGAAGATGAAATATTGTAACTGATTTTGGAGAGGGAAGAGAAAGAGGTTTTGACGGAGAAAAAAAGATTTCCGTTAGTTTTGCTGATGTAGATCTGACTCGGAATTGAGATATCTTTTTAATTGATGTGGCAATATTTAATTGGATCAGGTAGTTTAAATGGTAGGGATTGTAACTAATTTAATTGCAGCTGATATACTTCCCACAAACCCAAATAGCAATTCTTACGTGTTAAAATCATAAACTATAACTCTTTTTTAATAGGAGCGAAAATCAGGTACTAACTGAATCCCCGAAAATTCACAGGAAATTTGTTTTTGCTTATATATAAAAACACAAAAACCAGACAAACCTGCCTCGGTTCCAACTCCTCTCACAACCCAGTCTTCTTTTTTCTCTTCAACCCATTAATTGTAAAAGAAAACCCAGATATAAAAATACCCACTCTTCTCAAAACTCTTTGTAGAATCAAAAGAATTAAGATTGCAAAACCCATCAACAAAGAATGAGTTACTACAATCAGCAACAACCCCCTGTTGGTGTTCCTCCTCCACAAGGTAAATCTAAACCTAAAAACCCTTCCATTGTTATTATTAGTTTTGTGTGTTTGGATCTGATTTTATTTGGATCTGTTTGTTTTGTGAAATTGAATTGAAATAAAGGGTATCCACAAGAGGGATATCCCAAAGACGCTTATCCACCACCGGGATATCCTCCACAGGGAGGCTATCCACCACAGGGATACCCCCAACAAGGATATCCTCCTCCTCCAGCCTACGCCCCTCAGTACCAACAACCTCCGCCTCGACAACAGGGTAGCAACGTTGGCTGCATGGAAGGCTGGTACGTTTTTTCCTTCTAAATCGTTCATTGACTCAGTCCGTTGACTCAGATCCGACTCGATCTGGGTTTGTTAGGCGGTTAGCTTTTCCATTTTCGGTTCTAGGCTATTTTAGTCATTCCGGTGGATATATTTTTTTGGGAATTGAGTTTTGTCTGACAATTTTTGATTCTTGAGGTTTTTTTAGAACATTAATTCTCGGTCGCACAAGATATTTTGAGATATTTTGGATTTAAAAAAATAAATTAATTAAATTAAGTTGCAGTTCTCAATTTATTGCTTCCAGATCTACTATAACAGGATAAAAACTTTAACTTAAAAAGAAAAAATTGAAATTACCTTTTATAAGCTGGGTTACATTAAATGTTGTAACTAATTGCCATTGTTAGAAGTTTGTTGAACTATAATAATTAGTTGGTAATTTAATTTTACTGATTTGGTTATTAATTTGTTGCAGTTTGGCTGCTTTGTGCTGTTGCTGTCTCTTGGATGCCTGCTTTTGATGAGAGATATTGAAGCAAATGGATTAAAGTGTGAAGGATGTTATGTCACGTAGAGAGAATTGGAACCCCAATCTATTTGTTTAACATTTGCTCTATTTTCGATTGTCTAGTACTGTTATTTTTTTTTTGTTCTTTGACTGTTTATCTTTTTCAATAATATGAACTTTTGTGTGGAAGTGAATGTTTCATTATTCATTACCACTTCTGATATGTTTGTGAGTATCTGTCCCTTCTGATGTAAATGTGAAAGATTCAAAAAATATTGTCGTTTTGGAATTTACTTTGGACAGCTATATCATATGGAAAGTTTGGAAACATAGTATTAGGATATATAAAAATTTGTAATGGGTGTTTATGGGTTGGGTTTGGTTGGTTAGCTTTTGAAGGGCATAGAAGGTTGGAGAAAGGAATCTTTGGCTTTAGGTTATGTGAGGACAAGAATTGGAATTAGTTGGATGATTGATTGCTTGTACTTGTATATTTCATTTCTATGCACTTCGCCTTCTGGTGCACATGATCTTAAGGATACTTGCAAATTTTGAAGTATGTTTCAAAAGCAAAATCAGAGTAATAATGGCATTGGGTGCATTCTCTGCAACACCCTTCCTAAGTAGTACTAATGATTTGTTTTACAATCCAGGTAAGTTCAAGTAAATTGTTTTGTTCATAAATAGGGGCTTCAACAAATTAGGATTGATGTAAGCACCATCAAGCAAAGTCAAAACTCTCTTCTTCTTTTTTCTAGAGAGCTCGAGTTTTGTACTCAGCCAGCCAGCCAAGCTCTCTAACTTTCTCACTCCTGAACCGGCCTTATTTGGCTCAAGTCAAGGGTGGAGATAAAGTCAGGCCTTGTCGTGTGCTCTTATCTTACTTCATCCCTGTAATTCTCTTCTGCTTATTATTTTAATTTCTTGTACATTTGTATATTATATATCATTGCCTGGGTTTCACCAGTTAAAGCATTAAGGGGACCAGATTGACCCATTTAATTTTTATTTATTTCCTCGAAATTTGATATTTCAATTTTTTTTTTCCACGCTGAATGGGGCTAAGCCTTAAGAGAAATTAACAAACCTTTGTAATTTTAATAAGTTAGGGGCAATGGCCCAATTCCCCCGGCCCCGGCCCCGGCCGGCTGCCACTGTATCAGCATTTCTCACTTTTATTGTTTCCTGTTTTACTTGTATGATTGTATCACTTCCAGTCATATTTCGAGAGCATTTATATGCATGCCAAAGCTGTTACCGTCACAATAGTTTTACTTTACCACACTTTCACAACACAACACGCGTGTCACAATAAATCACACGGACCCACTGACAACTCCCCACCATTTGGAGTCTTTTCACGGGAGTTGTGTGGTGGACCCCGTGACTTTTTTTTTGTACATTATTCACAAACTTTTGTCTTACAAAAAATCTAAGAACTGTAGTGATTTATATGAAAGTAATAACTTGTCATCTAAGAACCGTAGCACAAAACAAATTGTTTACCTACTATATTCCAACTTTTTTGGATGTTCCCCCGGGCCCCGGGGACCCAAACTTTGTCATACAAGAGTCGTGAGAAAGCAAATAACAGTTCATATTGTGTGAACAGGAAGGAGAACCTGATGAGGCATTGATTTTTTCATGAATTTGCTTTATGTATTTCTTTTTTTTATTTATATAATAATTACTGGACTATTAACTTCTTTTATAGGTCAAACTTCATTTATAAATGAAGAAGAAAAGCTTTCCAATTTTATTAATTTTTTTTTTTTTAAGATTAAAAATTATAAAAGGAAAAAGAAGGTTTTTAATGAACAAGAAATCAATAAAGAATCAAGAATTTTAATTTAAAAAAAGAAAGAAAGAAAAAAAGTCTACATGCACAATCGAATCTCCACAATATTTTTATGAGTTTGATGGTGATAACAATTTTAGGGTATTCCTTCACAAATGATATCTTATGTCTCAATTTATATGCTCTACTTTATGTTCCACCAATAATAATAAGTCACATGGATGCTACTTTTTAAACATTAAGAGAGCATTAGAGAAATTAACTTTTCTCAATTTTCTCTAGCATCAATCCCAAACCGGTTTATTTTCTCTCTCCTCTCTATCTCTTCTGTAACTATTCTCTCTCAAGCTCTTCCTTTCTTTCTCTCTATACATACTAGTCCCCTCAGCCCAAGTCGACGTAGCGGAATAGAAAGGAAAAGAACATGTTGTTCTCCTTTGAATGATAAAATCTTATCTACTAAAGGGTTCTTGAATCCATAAGAAAAATAGAACAATTAAGAGAAAACCTTTTTTTGAAATATTATTAATGAAAAACTAATTTTCCTTGACGACAACAAGCAATATAAATAATAAATGATTCCTATGGATGCTAGAAGACTTTTAGGAAAACTCTAAAAACCCGAATTTCTGGTAGGTACAAAATTTGACTAGAAATAAGAAAAATTACAAAAAAAGGGAAAAAAGTAAAGTTAATTACTAAATCAACTCCTACTGACTCTAGGAATCGTTTCAAAATAGATGGAACTTTATTCTGACTTTTACAATTAAAAGGAAAATTACCATTAACGACAAAATTAATTAATAGAAGGCCTAGACGAAGGAATTTACTCGAAAAACTGATGGTGCTCATGGCCAAAGGCAATGAGCCTTGATCCTCGCATTGATTCCAATCAGCTCACCAAATTTAATTTCAAGTAATTTCGTTGTCATCGCCAAAATGATTTCTACTAGAGTTTTTATGCTTTCTACTTTCCAAACTTGCGTGTTGACTTGTGACGGTCTCGTTGTTCCAGCAATGCATGTGCTGTCATGTGTGTTGACTTCACTCTCTCTTCCGTTCCCAATCCATTTTCAAGTCTTTTTGAGCTGCGAAGGTACAGTGGATGCGGTAGTGGTGGTTGCAATTGAGATGGGGAGAAAAGAAAGAAGTTAGGGTTTTGGGATTGGGATTGGAGAGAAGGTTGAAAGAGGAATTGGGACATAATGAGATTGGGAGCTTCGTGTAAAGGGTTTGGGGTATTTGGGATGTGAAGGTATGAGATCCATGAAAATTAGAAGAGTGGCGCCTCAATGGTTTTCCAATAGTCTACTCAAAGGTATGAGATCCATGAAATTACGCAACTTACAACTAATTTTCAAGTGGGGTATGGATTGGAACACTGTGAAGTGAGTTTGTTGGTAAAGTTTTAGGATTTGAGGAAGTGTGTCTGTTGATTGGTGAATAAAGAGGAAAGAAAAAATGATTTTTTTGGAGAAGATTTGGAATTTAAGGTTGTGCGTTCATGTTGTGTGTGAATAAAGAATAAAGTGTACCTTTTGGAGCAATTCTTGAAGAAGAAGAAGAAGAAGATGACAAAACCTGTGCACCATGGTGGTCCTCTGAATATTTTTTGGTTTTCATTCTTTCTGGCATCATGAGCCACTTCTCCAACACCATATCTCTTGCTCTGATGCGGTATTTTGCTTGGCACTTCTGAATTTTTTCTTTTGGTTTTACAGAGTTAACACCATTTAATCTTTTGTGAGTGTTTTAAAATTAGTGTTCATGTTATTGGTGGAACATAGAGTGGAGTATATAAGTTGGGACATAGGATTTTCATGCTTCGTTCACCATTAGTTGTACTTACCGTTTATTCTTTTTTTGTTTGTTATTGATTTGAGCTGGCTTAGGTTCCAGATCGAAGACAACATATTTTGATTATGAGCCACATTAAGATATTTACAAGCCTTACCAAACTAATAGTGGCCACATTGAAAGTTTCTGAAGATATGAGTAGAATTGGGGATGGGTTATTGTTGGTTAGGTTGGTTTACCATTAGGGCATGTGAGTTCGGTTTGTGTGTCGTGTGTTTTCTAAACACAAGATTGAATTTTGCTATGAGAATGTTGACTTTGATACCATGTAAAAATTGTTGTTGAGAGATTAAAATTGATAAAGAGAAAAAGCGAAATGAATAATTAATATGGTTCGGCGTGACGACCTATGTCTACAATGGAAAGCTCTTCAAGACTCTATCTTTACGATTTTGAATTGAATTTTTATGTTACAAAGAAATCAAACGTATGACATATACAGAGCAAATCCTAGACTAACCTTAGTACTTGCACCGTGACTAGGATTAAGAGACTAGGATGAAGATTATTTTAACCTTGGTACCTTGCACTGTGCCTAGGATTAAGAGACTAGGATGAAGATTATTTTACTTGCTTTATAAGTAAATGAGAGATTGGCATCTTTTAACATAGACCATGGTGGCATAAGATGGATAGGGGTGAAGTTGGATATAAAGAAAACTTGTGACATTCTAGAATGATCTTTTCTCCTCCAAATATTTGATTCACTAAACCCTTTACATAAATTTGACTGGTCAACCAAGTGATGACAAACTGTCACGCAAATAATTCAAACGTACATGAACAACAAATTTGAACTAGGAAAGAAACAGCATTAAAATAAAGTGTCTACAATTGCCATCCTTTGATTGAGTTTACCCCACAAATACAAATTAAAAGTCTAAAAAAAGATTCATTTTATCTTAATGACAACTTGAGGTCCACACACTCATGGGTCGCTCAAACTATGCAAAGCATGAGGCACTAAGATTTTTTGACGCGTAGGCTCCGGGACATCTATTCAACATACATCAATACTATGTCATTTCAAAAAATATTTTTAAATACAATACATTTGTCATATCAATATTTTTCATTACTATTTTAACGACAGTGACTTTTTTAAAACAATTTAAAAGTATGAGGATGAAAATGAAACATTTAAAGGTATAAAGACAAGTTTAAAACGGATAGAGTTTACTTATAAACCGATTTGGAGGAATTTCTTCTAATTTATTATCTAACGATTTATAACCCATCCACTTATATTATTTTAATAAATCATATGACTCATTAAATAAGTTAAGTGACTAAAAATACACGTAGATAGTAATTTGAGTCTCCACATAATGGGGTTAGAGGAATTTTCCTTCAAATCAGTTTGTAGGTAAATTCTGTACTTTTGAAATAATGGTTAAAGTTTAAGGGATGAAATGTGTAATTAGGGTGTGTTTGTTTCGCCGTAAAATATTTTCCGAAAAATAATTTTTGAAAAATAAATCATTTTCAGATGTTTGGTTACACTTGAAAATTTGTTCAACGGAAAATAACTCACTTTGATTGGAAAATTTTGCTCCCCTCAACCGTAAAATTCCGTAAACTAATTTCCGGAAAATATTGAGTATACTAGCCCATTAACCCCAAAATACTCGTAAAACCACCAAATAACCTCAAAACCTCCAAAATACTTTGGAAACATCAAAATGACCAGAACACCTCCAAAAATATCAAAATGATCAAAATATCCTTAAAAGCACCAAAATGACCAAAATACCCTAAAAACACCAAAATGACAAAAAACCTCTAAAATAACCCTAAAACCTCTAAAATGACCAAAATAACTAAAAAATCTCTAAAAAAAATCCAAAATGACCAAAATAACCTGAAAACCTTTAAAATGATCAAAATAACCCTAGTACAGTAGTACCTCCAAAATGACCAAAATACACCGAAAATACCAAAATGATGAAAATAACCCCGAAAATTCAAAATACCAAAATAACGAAAATGACCAAAAAAACAAAAATCTAAAATGAAAAATGACAAAATAAAAATGAAATAACCTCCAAAAATTACCTAATACTAAAATACAAAATAAAAAATAAACCAAATGACAATAACTGAAAAAATACCAAAATCAAAAACTCCATGAAAATAGAAAAACTTTGAAATAAAATCCCCAAAATTTTCCAAACCAATTTACCAAAAAATATTGAAATATAAATAACCTCCAAAATTCCAAAATACCAAAATACCCAAAATCAAAAAACCACCAAAATAATCCTAATCGACCAAAAAACCTTGACCAAAATGACAAAAATCTAAAATGATCAAAATAACCCCAGAACCTCCAAAATGATTAAAATACCCTGAAATATCAAAATGATCAAAATACACTGAAAACACCAAAATGACCAAAATAAGTCCGAAATTCCAATATAACCAAAAAACCCCAAAATACCATAATAAAATGAACCCCAAAATAACCTCAAAATAACCAAAATAACCCCAAAATGACCAAAATAACCCCGAAAAAACCCTTCTAAAATGATCAAAATAACCCCGAAACCTAAAAAATGAAAAAAAAAAAAAAAAACCCTGACTTACTAAAATGACCAAAATATACACCGGAAACACCAAAATAACCTCAAAACCTAAAAAATAACCCAAATAACCCCAAAACCTTTAAAATGATCAAAATAATCCTGAAAACCTCCAAAATATCTTGAAAAATACCAAAATAACCAAAATACCCTGAAAACACCAAAATGATCCAAATATGGAACTCATAAAATGCCTAAAATACACTCGGGAACCACCAAAATTACAAAAATAACCCGAAACCTCCAAATTAACTTTGAAACTTCTAAAATGACTAAAATAACATGGAAACCTTTAAAATAACCAAAATAATCGTGAAACCTTTAAAATAACCAAAATATATTTAGACCAATAATTCTTTAGATTTTATTTTAATAATAATTTTATCCAACATAGCACGGGTTTGATAGTATAATTATAAAAAAAAAAAAAAAAAAAAAAAAAAAAAAAAAACCCTGAGACTTTGAGAGAGTGCCTCCACGGTTAACTAATAGTTGGAGAAAAAGAGAAGAAAAGAGAGAACAAATTTGCCTCGTAACGAAAACATGCGTTGTCATCCTGTTAAAACTCCATTCATTTGTCCTAATTAATATTTTCCTTATTTGTCCCAATTATTTCAAGTTATCTAATGTTAATGTGCGAGGGTATTTTAGTCTGTGCACTAAAGTGGACATTTTTCTATATTTGGATGCGACTATTATACCCTTTTTGCTAACACACATTATTATTTGAAGTCATTGATTAAATTAGGAATATAAGAAGATGTAAGGGGTATTTTTGACAGTACATTAAAGTGGACATGAGGAGCATGAATCCTCTTAATAGTATTAGATAAATCACATGATTCATTAAATAAGTTAAGTGACTAAAAATACACGTAGATAGTAATTTGAGTCTCCACATAATGGGGTTAGAGGAATTTTCCTTCAAATCGGTTTGTAGGTAAATTCTGTACTTTTGAAATAATGGTTAAAGTTTAAGGGATGAAATGTGTAATTAGGGTGTGTTTGTTTCGCCGTAAAATATTTTTCGGAATATAATTTTCAGAAAATAAACCATTTTAAGATGTTTGGCTACACTTGAAAATTTGTTCAACGGAAAATAACTCACTTTGATTGGAAAATTTTGCTCCCCTCAACCGTAAAATTCCGTAAACCAATTTCCGAAAAATATTGAGTATACTAGCCCATCAACCCTAAAATTACCAAAATACCAAAATACCCAAACCTTTAAAAACCTTGGAAACACCAAAATACCTTGGAAACCCAAAATGACCAAAATGACCAAAATATGAAAATATCAAAAACACCAAAATACCCTTGAAAACACCAAAATGATCAAAATACCCTAAAAACACCAAAATAAACAAAATAACCCTAAAACCTCTAAAATGACCAAAATAATCAAAAATCTTTAAAAAAAAAAAAAACCAAAATGACCAAAATAACCCGAAAACCTTTAAAATGATCAAAATAATCCCGAAACCTAAAAAATGACCAAAATACACCGAAAACACCAAAATGACGAAAATAACCCGGAAATTCCAAAATGACCAAAATAACCATGAAACCTCTAAAATGACCAAAATAATCTAAAAAAAAAAATCTTAAAAATGACTAAAATAATCAATTTAAAACTCCGAAAAATTCCGAAACCTCCAAAATTACCAAAATACATTGAAAACACTAAAATGACGAAAATAACCCCAAAAATTCCAAAATAACCAAAATAATCATAAAACCTCTAAAATGACCAAAATAACCTAAAAAATCTCCAAAATGACGAAAATAACCTGAAAACCTTTAAAATGATTAAAATAACCTCAGAACCTCCAAAATGATTTAAATACCCCGGAAATATCAAAATGACCAAAATGCACCGAAAACACCAAAATGACCAAAACAATCTCGAAAATTCCAATATAACCAAAATAACCCCGAAAATTCCATAATGACCAAAGTACTTTTCGAACCCCAAAAATGACTAAAATAATCCTAAAAACTCCAAAATGACCAAAATAACCACGGAAACACCATAATGACCAAAATAACACCAAACCCCTAAAATGACCAAAATAATCCTGAAAACTTTAAAATGATCAAAATAACTTTAGAACCTAAAAAATGAAAAAAATACCTTGACTTACTAAAATGACCAAAATATATCAAAAACACCAAAATGACTAAAACAACCTCGAAACCTAAAAAATAACCCAAATACCCCCAAAACCTATAAAATGATCAAAATAATCCCAAAACCTCCAAAATATCTTGAAAAATACTAAAATGACCAAAATACCCTAAAAACACTAACATGATCCAAATACGGAACTCATAAAATGTCCAAAATACACTTGAGAACCACCAAAATTACAAAAATAACTCGAAACCTCCAAATTAACTTTGAAACCTCTAAAATCACTAAAATAACACAAAAATCTTTAAAATAATCAAAATAACCTTGAAACCTTAAAAAAAAAAAAAAATCATATTTAGATCAATAATTTTTTAAATTTTATTTTAAGTAATTTTTCATGCACAAGTTTGCGACTAGTTAAAAAAAAAAAAAAAAAAAAAAAAAATAATTGAGACATTGAGAGAGTGCCTCCACGGTTAACAAATAGCCGGAGAAAAGAGAGAAGAAAAGAAAGAACAAATCTGCCTCGTAACGAAAACATGCGTTGTCGTCCCGTTAAAACTCCCAGGTGGAAGAGAGAGAAAGAGAGGGAGGGAGAGCCAGGCCTTAATTATCTCTCGCTTTGAATGGAATTTCAAATCGCAGCCCCAATCAAAACGGTACACAAAACCTTTCATAACTAAAACAAATAAGAAACCCCAGGAGGAACAAAACGCTGTCGTCGCTGTTTTTTTTCTTTTTTCTTCAGTGCCTAATCGTACCACGTCTGGTAATTTTTCTTCTTCAATTTGATTATTATTATTATTATTTTTTAATTTCCTCATGATTTTTGCGCTTGATTTCATTCTTTGATTTGTAAAATTTATCACTTTGTGGAGTTTGATATTGTTAGGGTTTGCATATTATTGATTGCTAGCATATAATTTTACAATTTATATTGCTATTAAATTGTAATTTATAATTTTTTTTTTCTCGAAAAAATTTCTGGAAAAAATGTCTGTTTTTTTGGGTATTGAATGTAGGAGTTAATATTATTAAAAAATAAGAGGAAGCTAAATTGTGGATTGTAGCAATATGATAGTTTATGTGAGTGCTTTGTAGAATTTGTGATATTATCTAAAGGGAAAATGTTAATTGTAGTTATGAGTTTACTAGTTCATACAAACTAGTTTGGATTGGGTGGATGGGTTTCAATAAAAATATCTGATATCAATGTGAAAAAGGCTGTAAATTTAGTTATTATGTGACTATTTTTTCTTGGTCCTAGTATTGAATGGGTGGTGGGAATTGGGAGTAGTGAGTGGGGAATTGTTACTCATTGCCATCTTCTTTGGGGTCATCATGCTGAAAATGTTGTTTGGTGTAGCGGAGATGATACTGAATTATTTTCTTTATTGTGCTTAGATTTAAGGCTTTTGGACGATTCTTCATTTTTAATAGAAGTAAGATGCTTGATGGGTGGTGTAGTATAATTGGATATGGCTGGTATAAGGAAGAATCCTCATGCTAAAGCAGACTGCTATTTATGCTGTTTTTATTAAAGCATTTGCATGTCTCACCGAATTGTTCAAAATATAATTTACTTATACTTATCAAAAAAAAAAAAAAAAAGATTTACTAATCATCGCTGCGCTCATATTTATACTCCTGATTGATTAAGTTTGATATGGCTTGGAGAGTTCACACTGGTACATTTATGTTGGTCTGAAACCCATAGAACGTTTAAAGAGTTTGTCTATATGTGTTACTCACTTTATGTTGCTACATAGCCCCCCACCAGTTCAAAATAGGTTTTGTTAGTCTCTGAGTAGAAGCATTTATTTTTGGCTCTGCCTTAAATTATTTGTTACTCGTGAGTTTTGATTATATCTTGCATTGGCTTATCAAAAATTTGGCTGTTGAGTGCATGTATTAACACACAGACTGTTTTGCAGATCAGATTCTTTTGGGGCATCTCTTTGTGCTACTCTAGATGGGTGCTCCTAAGCAGAAATGGACGCAAGAAGAGGAAGCAGCACTTAAAGCCGGAGTTATTAAGCATGGGGCTGGCAAATGGCGCACAATACTGAAAGATCCGGAATTTAGCAGTGTCTTATATCTCCGTTCAAATGTAGATCTCAAGGTATAGTTCTTTTGACATTATTACCGGTTAGAGTTTATTCCTAGATAGAAATATGGAGACTAATGCTACTCTCTAACAGTTTCCATCATAAATAGTTGAAACAAAAGCTTTATATTGAACTGTCTATATTTTAGCATAAAGTGATCAATTAATTTGCTTTTGTTGCTCGTCAGGACAAGTGGAGAAATATGAGTGTAATGGCAAATGGATGGGGCTCCCGAGAGAAGGCTAGGTTAGCTGTCAAAAGGGTGCCACAGGTCCCGAAACAGGAGGAGAACTCTATGGCTCTCGGTAATGGTCAAAGTGATGAAGAACTTGTGGACACTAAGCCTGTTTTGGTTTCTAGTGATAGAGTGCAGGTTGCTGCTCCAAAGAGATCTATTGTAAGGTTAGACATTTTAATCAATTGATGTTTTAGTCTTTTATTTTCATAAATTGAGTAGGTGGAAAGTAGTTTCACTCATACGGTCACATGCAATTATTTTCCTCTTAATCAGTTCTATGTTTTGTTGAGGGCCATAAACTTTCTTTCTGATGTGGCCTGTATATTCCTAGTATGTAGTTTGGAAACAAGATATCCCCAAGGCTCGAATCAGTAAATTTAGCTAAATTTATTGAGCTGATTAAACTGAAAGAGTAAAAAAATGAATGGAGCATGAAATCTGACCTGATGAAACTCTTACATCTCTTACTGTCATATACAGTGAGCATCTTGTGTATTTTAAGTTTTTAGATGTTAGACCAGAATTTTTAATGGCTCATATTTGGTGTTGGGAGACCTATTGTTGGAGCCATGAGAAATATTAAGAAGTTTGTGTCAATGGGTTAAGCCTGAAAAGGGATTGCCTCATGAAAAATGAGTCATCAGGCTATGGTAAGATATGCAAACACCCTCAACCCCAATGATTTCTACTCTCTTGTTTGCTTCTACAAAAACACATAACATGTCCCCACTATAGCCCCAATTTGCAAGGTTGTCTGTAGTGATAGCCTGTTTTGGTGAGCCAACAAATAATAGCATGCTTAGGTATGGCTTTTGAAAACCATATCAGTTTCCACCATTCTCTATTTGAATGGTATTCCATGATTCAAAGCAAGTGTAAAGCCCTATTTTAGGTTATTAGTATTTTATTTATTTTCCTAGAGTTGGGTTATTTTCGTAATTCAATAATTGGTGTTTGACTCAAGTCAATTAGTGTTAGGATTTATACCTACTAGTCAGTAGAAGCATGTCATTGTACTCCTAAGACAAATCTATGATGACTAAAATTTTAGTTGGAATTTTTTTAAGGGTCTAGTGTTGACTCTAACTAACTTTAGATGTTGATCTCTTGGTTTACTATCTTGCTTGGTGCGGATTCCTTGGGGTTGGCTGGAGTCAACACTAGGTCATTAGGAAATTTTTTTTTTTTGATAAGTTAGGTCATCATTGGGAAAATTCCAATTGATATTTATTCATCACAGACTTGTCTCCATTTGAATACAATAGCACACTTATATGGATTAGTAGACTAAATCCTAACCCTTATTAAGTTGAGTCAAAGTGCAATTATTGAATTGCGAAAAAAACATTACCTCTAGGAAAATAAATAAAATGTTGATTAGCTAATAAGGCCTAAAATAAAATCTAATTGACCAATAATATACATGAAATTGACTTCTGATACTAAATTAAAATAATATTGTCTTCATGGGGGATGAGAATGTAGATAAGTTGCTTTGGAGGTTGAATGGGAAAGGTACTTTTGATTCTCGATCTTTCTATCATGCTCTTCATGCGCTAGGGGGGACTCGTTTCCCTTGGAGGAGTATTTGGGGAGTTAAATGTCCTAGACGGGTCTTTTTTATGTGGACTGTGGCTTGGGGTCGGATTCTTACTTGTGATAATTTAAAGAAAAGGGGTTTTGTGATGGCTGGCTGGTGTTGTATGTGTAAAGATGGTGATGAGTCGGTGGATCATCTTTTCATTCATTGTAGGGCAGCCTAGTGGCTTTGGAGCTTGGTATTCCGCTTTGTGGGGATAGATTGGGTGTTTTCCGAATTGAGTTTTGGATCTATTATTTGGCTGGTGCAATTGGTTTGGGAAAAAGTCTTTAGGTGTTTGGAATTTGATTCCTTCTTGCTTGATGTGGACTATTTGGCGGGAGCGAAATAGCTGTACTTTTGATAACATGGAAACTGCTTTAGATAAACTTTTAGAGATTTTTTTTGGTGTTTTGTATGATTAATCTCGGGCATGGGGTCTTACTTCATCTCCATCTGTAGGAGATTTTTTAGTTTCTTTAGCTTTTGAAAAATTATGATCTTTTTATTTAACTTGCTTTGAGTGCATGCTTTATGCACTTACAGAGTTTTTCTTCAATAATAATTTCTTACTTATCAAAAAAAAAAAAAAAAAAATTGTCTTCATGCTCCCTGCATCAACATAACTTCGTGATTGCTCCGCATACACCTCCTGAAGATCACCATGGAAAAAGGAATCTTTGATATTGAGTTGATTAAAGGGTCAATTCTTAACAACTGCCACAGAAATCAGCACCCTCACAGAATTTAGATGAGTTACGGGAGAGAAAGTCTCAAAATAATAAACTCCAAAGTTTGGGTGCAACCCTTAGCTACCAAGAGGCTCAACTATACCATTAGGATGATATTTGACCACATATAGCCATCGACACACCGATGCTTGTTTCCCAGGAGGTAGGTCAGTTACCCATGTACCTAGTGGCGGCGCCACTTGTTGCTCAGGGTGTTCAAATGAACACCCTGAGTTCTTAAAAAATGCTTGAGTTCTTTAAAAAAGTGCAGAAAAAAAAATTATATATATATATATATATATTCAACACCCTCAAATAATATTGAACACCCTAAGTTGAGATCTTGAACACCCTGCCTCCTCTTTTTTTTCTTCTTCTTCTTCTTCTCCTCTGCATCTCCGCCCATTCCGCTTCTTCTCTGCCCCTTCTTTCTTCTTTCTTTTCATATTTTGTTTTGCCCAACAACCCACTGTTTAATATTTCTTTGTCTTTGTTTTATGTTCCTTCTTTAATTTGTTTGTGGCCATTGTCCCTCCATGTGTGTGAAAACTTTAAATTTGAAACAGTTGACAGCAAAGCAAGTTGTCTATCCCACGTGTGAAGCCTCAATTTTAAAACTTAAAGTTGAAAGTAAAACTATTTGTCTGACCCACAATTTTGCTGACCCATGTGTGGAGCTTGAATTTTATGTGCCCTTTTTTTTTTTTGTTTTTGTTCAAGTACCCCCTTCTTCTTTTTATTTTATTTTTTCTGAATGTTTTTTAGAAGTATTTATTCAAATATTAAAATGAATTTTGGTGTTTCTATTTTTTCATTATATAATATAAGTGTATTATTATTAGTGGGACTAACATTCAGATGAAAGATTGACATGAAATATGAGCCTATAATTTAAAGAATCTTGATACTAATTGGTATCAAAATATTTCGTTTCCCTGGTGAAACCAAAACGACTCTCGGTATGGTATTAACATCATTGCCTCCAACTCCACCCTTTAAATAAAATATTAAACACTTTTTACTTGAGATTCTAAAGACCTAATCCTATTTAATATTCAACTTCACCGTATCTGCTTTTTTTATTCTCTTTGTCTTAGGAATCAAAACACTTCACCGTTTATTCCTCATTTTCTCTCTCAGACTCTTTAACAGTTTATCTCTTGTGTCTCTCTCTCAATTAACAACAATAGAGTAAGTTTTCGTTTGATTCAAACAAAACAGTTCAAGTGCAAATTTGTTTTATTATTTATAATTAAAAGAAAGTTGTAAAACTTCATGTTTATGTTTTGTTTTTTTATTTTTATGATATTAGTATATTCAAGTTCTCATTTTATTACATCTAGTATAATTTAAGTTTTTTCATGGCTATTTAAATTTTTTTACTGGAAACTTAAGTTTTTTAATGACCACCCTGAAAAAAATTCTTGGAGCCACCACTGCATGTACCACTAAGGTGCAATGCTGACATATCTTCATCCATAGCACTCTTCCAAGCCAGAGAAGTTAAAGCCTGAACATGAGAATGAGGAACAAAAATAGAAGTCAAAAACTCACAAAGGAGTGAAACTGAAGAGACACACGGAGAAATAAGCAAACTTATGAAGAGGTGTTGGGTGCTAGAATGAGTACCTTTATGAAGAGCAACAGGTAGATCAAGATTAGAATAACTACCTGATTGGTGACGGGACTTGAGGCAAAGGGGATGAAGGAGGAGGTGGAGTGGGTTGTTTCTGACTTTGTGTTGTTGATGTGCATTCTAAGACTAGGCTTATCATTTTCTGGTAGAGACTGAGGATGCAAACATTTAGAACCATTTTAAGTTCTTGAATAACTAAGGAAGACACACTTGATGGCTCGAAGACTGAGCTTATTATTTCCTTGTATGAGTGGATTGTTCTATGTCTTGAGCTCAGTCCTCTTTTTGGTACACCTATCGTGTTCCTAGAGGTGGTCTTTTTCATTAATAAGTTTTTCCTTATTAAAAAAGGTTTTATTAGGATACAATAAAGAATAAGGAATACCACCATGGAGAACAGAGGAGTGCAATTGATTAATAAGGTAACAACTAGCAAGAAGAAAATCCCCCCAAAAGTTGGTTAGATACATGCATCTAAACATTAGAGTCCATGCAACTTCAAGAAGGTGTCTATTTTTTATTTCTATTTCTTTCTTATCAAAAAAAGAAAGGTGTCTATTTTTTGATTCTGATACTTCATTTTGTTAAGGAGTAAGCACTGGAAGTTTGATTTATATTCAGTGAGCTTCACAATAAGATTAGAGAGGTCCTTTAGTATACTCCAAGGCATTATCAGATTGCAAAATACAAATAGAACAACCAAATTGAGTGGCGATTTCTTTATGAAACAATTGAAAGATGAAATTTCTGAACGATCTTTCATTAAAAAAAATCCATGTCATTCTTGAATAGTCATCAACAAAGGACAAAAAATAAGAAAAACCTAACAGACTCTTTTTCCTAGATAGAACACATATGTTAGAATGAAGTGGCTCAAAGTTGCAAAGATTATAATGATGGATGACCAAGACGAGAATGCCACTAATATGGTGATACAGTGCTTGTGATGCTGGAAAACTTCCACTTGTGGGAGCTTAACTAAGGTAATAAAGGCCATCCCATTCGCTCACTCCACCAATCATCCTTTTCGACGTGAGATCCTAAAAAAAACACTATAGGAAGTATAAAAGTGTACTTAGCAATTAAGAGACTGGGTAAGTTTGCTTACAGATAGTAGATTAAATGAGAATATAGGTTCTCGGAATGCCCCATAATGACCTAGAATCTTTATATGTTTATCAAAAAATTGAGGGATATAATACACAAAAGAAAAATGAATGGACAAAGTGGGACAAATTATACCTCTACCAGCAACATCACAAGATCATCAACGAGAACAACAAGGGATTTATTCGATTGATAATTTAAAGTGGAAAATAAATTGGCCTTACTAGTCATGTGAGCTGAACCCCTCGGTCTATTTCACATGGGGTGGAAGGAAAAGATTAAGGAAAGGATGAAAAACATGCTGTCTCACCTGAGTGAGCAAAGGTGGCAGTATTAGACAAGGACAATTGATTGTGCTGTTGAACTTAGGCGTTATACTCCTCTTGGGCAAGAGTGACAGAATTACTGGTAGAAGCAGCAGACTTGGTAGGATCGCTACCTTCCTGTTGAGGTGTAGCAGGTGTATCTGTTGAGTACATGGCCTGGTTGGATGTATTAGCCCTGGGTTTGCCATGAAGATCATAACAACGCTCCATGGTATGATTTTGGCCCCCACCATATGTACAATGACGGATACTCTATTAAAATTAGTGTGTTCCCACCACGAGAGGCACCTTGTCTCCGAGAAGTAGTTATCAATGTTGCTTTTTCGTTTACTGAAAACTCTGATGTAGGCCCAGTAGCTGCTTGAAGATTCCTAGAGTTGACACTACTTAAGGAAGGAATGCTACCATCTCCTGCCAAAATTTGAGTTTTCATTTGTTGGCTTGTTATTTTGCTGAGGAAGAAATAAATTTTGCTGTTTTGCTGAAGAAGACACAAAAAATGAAAGTATCATAGTGCTACTCACTGATTTGTCACTTTGCTGAAGAAGAATTGAATTTTGATACACCTGATGCACTCGAGATATACTTGTCCATAAAGTATGTCTCACGGACATCCTCCCAAATATCCTTAGCAGTAAACAAAAACCTGAAATTAGCGCTCACTGAGGGCTCCATACTATTCCACATCCTAGACATTATGACTCAATTTTCAGACCCCCATTCTTCATAATCTTCACTATTCTGAGTGGAGGACCATGCAAATTATATATCAATTTCTTTCTAGCACCCAATGCTACTTTCATTGTTTGCCAGCACTAGGTGACGTAAAATAATTCTCTGGCACTAGACGATGAGGCTGACGAGGTCACCAGCACCATGCAATGCGATTAATGACGTCTCCAGTGACAGGGGTCCATGTTGTGGTGGTTGTCGGTCATGTGTAATGGGTAATGGTATCTGTGGTTTTTTATTTTTTGATACGTAGGGTAATGGTGTTTGTGGTTACTTATCAAAAAATGGGTAATGGTCTTGTGGTGGTTATTGACTATGGATTTGCAAGTGGTGGCGTTGGAATGATGTTGGTGGTGGATTTATTGCTCTGATACCATGTTAGTGAGACTTAGAGTGATTAATGTGATTGGGAGAATTAGAGTATGCAGACTCAGTGTGGTGGCTGTCCTCTTTATATATTACTAACATAAAATAAATTAGATTACAAATAATGCCCTTTTATGTTATTAAACATGTATGTGAATATGTGTGTATATATATAATTTCTTCAATATACTGAATTTTTACGGTGGTAACAAACAAGTGCCATTTTTGGAAAACTTGGTCTACCTACTAGATTAATTTCACTATCCCAGTTGTATGACAGTGTAATTATTGTGGATTGGAAAATTTGATTTAGAAGCACTGGAAATTTGATGTTAACATTATACGTGTTTGTTTGCATACTTTTGATCAATTTTATAGGTTGGACAATCTTATATTTGAGGCTATAACCAGCTTGAAGGAATCTGGCGGTTCTAATAAGACAACTATCGCTACATACATTGAGGTAGTCTTCTATTTTTTAAACAAACTAGTCACAAATCGGTGCGATGCACAGAAAAATTATTGAAAATAAGATCTAAATTAATTTTAATTCCTTTAACTTCTTTTGTTGAATATGTATTTTTTTTCTTTTTTGGAGTTTGAAATGTTGTAGGCAAGATCGATAAAGAGACTTTATGGATTAGATTTAGGATAGATCCTACTTCTTGGTTAAAAAAAATAACTAAGAAAGTATATTTATCATAGGATAATTAAAAAATTTAATATAATGTAATTTTTTTTTTTAGCATAAGTTGAATATAGTCTAATTTTTATAAAACACTATTCTTGTTTATATTTACCATATGGATCATGTTTCCAACCAAAAATAAAATAAAGGATACTTAAAATAAGAAGAAGGAAAAATAAATAAATAGGCACATGATTAAATAATCAAACCTAAATAAATTTCATAACTCATTTCAAACTCACGTGGTTTCATTATAACAAATCCATTCACCTTTCTCCACAGCAACAAAAATTAAATGAAATACATAAGAAAAAAAAAGGAACTCTTGATAAAAATTGATAATTATGATTATTATTAAAAGATATTTATATTGTGTCTATATATGAAATATATTTTAGTATTAGACATTTATTATGATTGTGTTGTATATATGGAATAATATATTCTTTATATTAAAGAAAAATATGATGTGTCAAGATTCTAATGGAATGTTTAATTATAGAATAATATTTATATTCAATTAGAAAATATATATTAAAATAATGATGTGTAAAATTGTGAGATTTCAAAAGCTTATGTGGCGCAATATTATGAGGTCAACCAAAAGTTAAAAAAGCTTCAGTTTTACATTATAGTATAGATATCATGAAATTCTATGTATATTTTTCTTGAGTAGATGTTTGGTAAGACCTTCTGGTCTCATGTCTATTTGATCTTTTCTAGTCCTAGAGTCATGATTCTTTGATTTTACATTAAGCTAAGTGCACCCATCAAAATCATAAATTTTAAATTATAGTATATGTTAGAGGATGACATGGCCCTTACATTTTCAATTGTGGGTCCAAATTTTAATTTATATAGTTTGTGGTTGAGGAACCAAAAGTGAATTTTGTGAGAAATTATCATCAACCTCTAGTTCTTGTTTCTGGACATATAGTGATTTGGGCATTGAATTTGAGTTTTTAAGTAATTTGATGTGACATCAGACATCTACTGGTACACATGTCATGAAAAAGACCCACTTAAATCTTACGTGGCACCTCCCACCTACCCTCTTCCCCCCAACCCAAAGCCACAGTTTTAACTTGTTAATTCACACCGTTTGTCTTATTGATTTTAACACATGTATTCCTTGTCACATCGGACAAAGTCATGGTAAAGCTTCACACAACTGTATTTCAAATCTAACATGACACCTTATCTACACCTCCCATTGATATTTCCTTCAAAGTTCAAACCCCAAACCAAAATACCAAGTTTCCAACTAGCAGGGTTTGCTCAACTGAGCTTAAATGCTAGGTTCATTTGTTGGACCATTCACATGCAGTCATTAGCGGCACCAGTGAACATGTGTACATTGTTCTGAGTCACCATTGATCTTGAATCTTTAGCATTCTACCTCAATAACAATATATGTAATTTTTGCTGCCAGTCCATGAGCTGTGCCAGTGGTTCTGCTATGCTTTACGAATTATAATATGCAAGCACTCATTTGCGTAGCAGATGGACTGGTGCTTTATTTATATATATGTATAATTGTCATCGTCTTATGATATCAGCTGAGTTGCATTTCTTATTTTGTAGGAACAATATTGGGCACCACCCGATTTTAAGAGGTTATTATCAGCAAAGTTAAAGTATTTGACAGCAAATGGGAAACTAATTAAGGTAATTTTACACAGCAAATCTGTGGTGCAACTGTCTTGGGCAATTGGGCAGTTGCTGACCATCTCTTTGCTAACTTCTGTGGATCCTTATGAATGCCAAAGCATATTCAACCTAATTAATGTCATATATTTTATTTTTTTGAAAAATTTAAAATTAAGGAATATTAATGAAGTGCCTCTTCTGGGTCATCCTGCCATGAACCAACGAACAAGACCATGGATTTTTTGACTATTTATTTTCCTCGAAGATTAGTTTGGAATTCTTTGAATGCATGTAAGTTGTCAATTGACATGTATACATAATTGGATGTTTTACTTTTAAGTTATTTTAACAAAATGTAAATAAATGTGATTTGTATGGAACAGTTCTCGCCATTCTTGATCATCATTAATAAATTGGTTGATTTAGTTAAATCACAAGGTTTTATTTTATTATTTGATGGGTGTGGTTGGTATGTGATATGCGTCTAAAGAGTTAAGGTCAATAATAACAGAATTTAGGTCAGACAACTTGGAGGAGAATTCATCTATTTCTGTCCTTCCCTTCCTTTTAGGTAATGATGTTTTAGTGGTTCGGATCCATTTTGATTGAAATACTGTCTTGCATTTGTGGGTGATATAGAGTGGATATTTTTGTAGCTTGATAGGTTTAAGAAAGGTTTTCCTTTCTTTTTTTGTTTGTTATTTTTTCAATTGTTTTATGTCTAGTTTATAAATTGAGCCAAAAATGAGAACTTGTGCAGTTCAAGCAAAGCTTGAACTTTTAATTGATTTGTTTGTTCAGTGGATTGAGCTCAATCAATCTAGGGTCAGCTTTGTAAGGTCGTGAACGGAGGGAAGATAAGAACATCCTAAGTTTGTTGGGCTGGTATGGAAAGGCCCTCATGGTTGGCCTGTATATGCGTATTTTTTTTGTTTGGACGAAGGGCTTAGAGAATGAGAGAGGACCATAGCATACTTTGAAAGTCAAAATTAGGAGATCTAGACTGATAAATTTATTCTCTTTTTCCTTTTTATTTGCATGAAGCTGGAGCTTGAGTTTTGGAGAGATGAAGAGATCCAAATGTTAAGTAGTTTGTTCAAGCTTAGATAATTCCGGGGATCAACTTCGTAAAGTCATGTATTGAGGTGATATGTTAATATAGGTTGTGTTCTGTGGGTTGCTGAGGAAGGACCCACGTGGTTGGCTTTCCTGAGTCTAGTGTTTTTTATTTTATTTTATTTTTTATGGCAAAGGGCTTTACAGAGAGAGTCAGAGAGAGTTGGGGTGGAGGTTAAGAGATCCAGGCTGATAGGTTTTTTCCCTGTTTTCTCCGCAAAGCCCTGTTTTGACTTTTGAAAGATGATGAGATTCATATTGTTAAATTTTATCTATTTTCTTTGTGCACTTTTCCCACTTTTCTACTACTTCCAATACCTCTTAAATTTAAGAATTCTCTCTTCCTCTCTCTCTCTCTCTCTCTTTTTTTTTTGCCTCTATTGCCATTGCTTCATCTTCACCATTTTCTCCTTATTGACTTTGAGGATCAAAGTTTTGGGGTTGAGCCTTGAAAGAGATGGACTTAAGATAGTATTTTTCTTTTTGCTTCATCTCACTTTTCTATCGACTCGATACTCCTGAGGGTTTCTGGTATGGGTTGCATGGGAGATCAATGTATTTTTTCTTTAGCCCAATTCTGCAGTCAGAGATGCTTCATCTCACTTTTTTCTTCCTTTTTATGGCCTACTCCATCATTTAGGCTGGTCCAACCTCATTGCAACTTACTTTGAGTCAGCTGTTGCTTAAGTTCATCATAGATAAATCTGAAAATATTAGGCCCTGCCTTGCTTGTCTTATTTGCTCCCTTACATAAAAATGTAATTGAATGCTATATGAATGAGCCACCCTTCCCCTCCCCCCTCCTGTCCTATGAGTCTTATCCCATCTCCCTCCACCCAAACATAGGGTAAATGAAGAATAAAAAAGTAATGGCATCTTGTACTAAATTAAAGGGATGAACATTTTGTTAATTTATATGACAGGATTGAGAAGCATTTTAAGTTATTTTCTAATTCTAATCTGCATTCATTTATATATATATATATATATATTTTGTGGTGGTATAAGCATCTGGCTTGTTTATGGTAATGTATACTTGAGTGATATTAGGACCATTAATTGAAACTGAATTTACATGGTGTGCATAATTATCTGGTTTGGCACATAAGTGCAAGACCATTAAGAAAATTACAGACTAGCCTCATTTTAATTAATAAAGAAGCTGTCTTATGACTATGTAAAAAGTAAAAACTTAACCAAATACCTGGAAAGGTTGAATGTAGGTTTGAGAAAATCAATTCTTTTTCTGACTGGTTGTAGTTTGAACAAGTGATTTTGGTGTCTGATTGCTACTTTATTTTAATTTTACAGGTTAAACGCAGGTATAGGATTGCACCTACTCCATCATTTTCTGACAGAAGAAGAAACTCTTCCACATTAGTTTTAGAGGGAAGGCAGAGGGTTTTTCCAAAAGTTGAGAAGGATGATGCCCACTTATTTACAAAATCCCAGATTGATATAGAGTTAGCCAAGATGAGGACTATGACTGCACAAGAGGCTGCTGCAGCTGCTGCTGAAGCTGTTGCTGAGGCAGAAGCTGCCATAGCAGAAGCTGAGGAGGCAGAAAAAGAGGCAGAGGCAGCAGAAGCTGATGCAGAAGCGGCACAAGCTTTTGCAGCAGCAGCAGTGAAAACTTTGAATGGAAGAAACAACCCAAAAATGGTAAAATTCTTCTACTACTTTATCCATCTTTTATGCTAGGAACTTTCCAGTAGACATAAGCAAGTCTTAAAATAAAAATAAAAGTTAAACAAAAAAATAAAAAAAAGAAGGAAAGACGATTTACATATTCACAACAAAAGTAAAATTTTGCGCTTAATTTTTCATATTTCTCTGATATTTCTTTTGTATCTATCTATATTGGATCTTCAATCTGTGAATAGTTCTTGGTTGAACTCAACATGGAAAATGATTTTAAATATGCCAAACTTGCATTATGAATTGCTAGGAAAATGAAAATAATAATAAAGTCAAAGACCAGGTAGTCCTCAGTTTTACCATGTTAGTCTTTTATGTGGGCTCTATAGGCTTATTATTCAAATGGTATAGACTTCGGAATTATGTTAGTGTTGTCAACTGTAGAGGAAACAGCTTCTCTGATTTGTACAGTTCATTATATATATGTCTGTGTGTGTGGAGTTAGATGAACCCATCACTTTCTCATCATTTTCTTGATTGGGGTTTCCTCAACTCCTGCACTTGATTTTGTAAATTTAAGCTCTACTGTTAGAGGTTGCCTAATCCAACCAATAAGAAAGAAAAGGAGGGAAAAAAGAGAAAAAGAGGTTGCCTATTGGATACCAACATTCCGATGGGCAGTGCTTGCATCTTAATATTCTTCTTCTTCTTCTTCTTCTATTTGGTTCTTTAAGCTTTTGACTTATTTGCATCTTTGAAATTATATGCAGCAGATGATCCGAGCTTGAAACTTCACAAAATGGCCGATGGGAGCGATGAACCAGGGCTATTTAAGTTCGAGAGCCAGATACATGTTTGTTTTCTTCTGACGTATGTATTTGTAAATATCGGAAGGCCGTCTTTTGGCAGGTATATGCAGGATTTACCTTACCAGCAAATCTGGTTCAAATGGTGGATTCTTTAAACATCTCTTTTCCTTTTACAGTTTAGGGTTTGGAGATTAGTCTTTCTATTTTCTGAACATTCTGGTTCGTGGCCAAGCCTTTTGTTAACTTAGAAAATGCACTGTAATGTAGAAACTAGAGTGTACAAAGAAATAGAATGGATTTTCATCTGATTGAGCTGTTTCATGTAGTCATTACATGCCATGTTCTCTGAACCTTTGAAATTCTAATGAGAGTTTTGGGGCATCCAATTTGGAATTGTTCATTGATGCTGCCGGACTATCATGTCTGTGTGATTAAAAACCCAATAAACTTCCTTTCCTTTATCCCATGCAAGGTGCACCATTTATAATTGTGAAGATTTTTTTAATTTTAAAAAAAAGGTGTAAGTTGCAAGGAGCATAGCACTTAGGAATTTGTTACGTAACAAGGTTTTTTTATATTTCGGGGGAAAGGCCACTGGCTAAAGGAATGTGATCTGCCGAATTTATTTTAAAATATAATATATTTATGTATACAAATTGCATAATCACCTCTTAGGGTTTGGCTCAGTTGCAAACAGACCCCCTGGGGTTTTGATTTTGCAATATAACCACCTGGGGTTTTTAAATTGGTGAAATTGACCCCTCTAAGTATATTTTTTGTCAATTTTGCTAACAAAATTTGTCATATGCATTGCACTTGGGTTTATAATAATGAATTTTTTATTATAAAGTGGTCACATATAATGCATATGACAAATTTTGTTAGCAAAATTGACAAAAAATATACTTAGAGGGATCAATTTCACCAATTTAAAAACCTCAGGTGGTTATATTGCAAAATCAAAACCCTAGGGGGTCTGTTTGCAACTGAGCCAAACCCCCAGGGGTGATTATGCATTTTAGCCTTAATTTTTTTGCATTTGAATATGATATTCATCCATACATCATTCAAATGACTAACCAAGTTACCTAGCAAAAAGGATGTTTATCCATAAATAAAGAATATGATACCCTTCCGTTTGTATAAGTTGCCATAATTCGGAGGAGGAAATTTTCTTGTGGTTCTTTTGGATAAAAGAATTCCAAGAGAAGGATTTGGATTTCAATTTTTAATTTAAACGACTTTAGTAAAGTATGAAATGATTGAATTTTTTCTATTGATGAAATTTATGAAGGGGTTTGAGCTTTATTAATGTGGATTTGAAATGATTAGAGGTAAGATTTCAGTATATATCCATGTATCTCAAGTGTTTTTCTTTAAGCAAATCTCCATAGTTCACATCATTATGTGTTGTTAAATTTATATTAAGTAATGAGCAATGATATATATACAACATTTTCACAACAATTTCGCAACAATGCTGGCTTTTATTAGTTCTAATCTGGACCCACTGTTTAATGTACTTTATTATTTATCATTCACAGCTTGACTCCTTAGTATTATTGTGAAAATGTTATGTCTCTAGCTTTATTGTTAAGTAATTTATACTAGCATTTGTTCTTCAAATTAAATCCTCAAATTCAAACACAACCTTGGTAAATTTACCGAAATCTTTTTTAAAATTTTCACAACAAAAATTATGACTTACCTCCCTAGCCATAAATCTTGTAAAAACCAAAAGTTCAGGAGGGTTTAATGCAAAAATACATTAAAAATAGCCGATGAATGGACAAAAATGCTCTATTTGCTACAATTTGTAAATTAATGTGATTTGTTTTGTTATTGAAAATTAAAAAAAAAAAAAATTAATTTCCAAATTTGTTAGTGCAAGTGTATTATACTTTTTATATTAGTCATTAATTTAAAGTATAAGGTAATAACTAGTAATTTGTAATGATAAATTGAATAGTTATGTTTTTTTTTTTTTTTTCATTTTTAATATAAAAATATGGAAAAACTCAGTTTAAAATTGTCTTTACTTTTGTGTAAATTTTTTTCAGTAATTACTATAAATTTATAATTTATTTATATTATTTAATAATTATCAATTATATTATATATGACATCATCGATTCGATCACCAATTAAATCTTGGTCTAACAAAAAAAAAGGAACCACTCATTTTTTTGGTCTGATTTTTAAAACTAGGGTTAAGAAAAATGTACTATTAGGATTTACTCTCAACAACCATCAAATGATATTTTATAAAATTTTTTAACAAATATGTGTAGGGGTCAAATTCTTCATCACCATCTAAAAAATGTATAAAAGAAAATAATATTAGTGAAGAGGATAACTTTATTATGAAATTTCAAAATCTTATCAATCCATTCAAAATGGATGGATTGGATTTTAGGCTGTCATTAATAATTTAAATAGAAAAAAAAGAAAAAGAAAATGTGACAGTGAATTCATTCCCAAACTCGGATTGGTTGGGTCCTGGGTCCCAACAAGTCCAGTCAGGGTGTCTTCGACAAAATATGAAAGACCCAGAAACCACACCACATTTATAAGCAATAATTTACTAACATACAATTATTTGCAACAACAAAAGAAAATCAAAAAATCTTGAGGTTCATTTCTTGCAGAAAAAGAGATCCAGAAAGAAGCAAACCAAACACAATTCTCTATCACGATTTCTGCTACTATTCTCCTTTCTCTTCCGATTTCAGCGAAAACTCTCAGGTCCCCTTTCTCTTCTTATATCTATGTATGTTTATGTTCTTATTATTGATTAGAATTCAATCTTTTTTTTTAGTTAGGTGTGGAATCTAGTTATGTATTTTTGTTTGTTCAGATAGAAAATTATTTAACGGAAATATTTTGGCAGGTGAATGAAAATAATTTAAGGTTTAAAAGGGGTACCAATTAGTTAATTGAAGAGACAGGATTAACTCTTCCAAAAATTTGTCTTATAATACATATTTATATTTATATATTAAGACGTGAAATTCAGCCTTGTAAAAACATTCACTTTTGTCGAAAACTTTCTTTCAATCTTTTTTCTGTCATAACAAACTGACCCTGTTGCTTGTTTGTCCTTAAAACCTAGCTTTATGCATCAAATAGTTGTGCTTTTTAATGCAGAATTCATATTTGTTTTTTTTTTTTTGGGTTTTAATTGAAAAGTTATTTTGCTTCTTATGATACCCAAGTGGGAAAATGTGTTTGTTTGGACTGAGATTGGATGAGAATACTGTTTATTGTTTCATGTTGGGTTACTTTGTGGTTCTGTTATTTTTTAGGATTGAATTATGTGCTCAGTTCTATTGGGTTTAATTAATGATTGTATTCTAACTCTTGCTTTCAGACATGGATGAGAATTTAAATGATGGTGAATCCTCGGTGTCTCGCATCCAGCAGTTGGAACATGGTATGCATGCTTTGTTATTCTTGCATTCATGTCTTGGTATTAAAATGTGTTATCAGCAAACTTTAACTTGATTGACCATTCAATTTTAACAACTTATGGCTTCTCTTTGCGTTTTCCTACTTTTTATTCCTATTGATGATCATTGTAATGAAAAAAAGAAGATTTTCTATCTGATAAAATAAAGACTAATGGATTATGCCTAACCTTGTCATTCATTTTTGGAAATTGTTGCTCTTTTGAAGTTTTAGAGTTTAATTTTCTTGAGAAATACTTTGTACACCTCCTTTTATTCCGAGATGCAGCAGCTTCTTCCTTATATAAAATTCTCACCAATCAGCCAAATCATGAACTATTTAATTGTACTAATCACCCGTCTGAAACCTGACCTTGTACATTCTCTTTTTATGTATGTGGCATTTCATTATTTCCTTCTTCCTAGAGCATTATTTTCTAACTTCTAAGTTTATCACTCTGATGTTTTCCAGTAATCAAATCTGTTTTATATCAACTGTGTTCTTATTCAATTTCATTGAGTGAATTTTTAAGTGCTACAAACCCAGTTTCGAAATCTCAAACGGATGAATAATAAGATACAATATATGGATTATTTTTTATTTTATAGAGCGTGATGAATTGCGCAAAGATATTGAACAATTGTGTATGCAACAAGCTGGACCTAGCTACCTTGTTGTGGCTACGCGAATGCATTTTCAAAGGTATAATTCTTTCTTTTCAGTCCAAATGATCTATCTTCCCCTTTCTCTCTTTCCCCCTTTTCATCTTCTGTTGGTTGGGAGGGTGGGATGGAAAGGAGAGAAGGGGGTGCCTGTAGCTTTGGTTGTTGGTATTATTGTAATAAAATCAATTACCTATTAGGACAGCTGGCTTGGAGCAGGAGATTGAGAATTTGAAGAAGAAGCTAGCTGCTTGTACAAGAGAGAATATAAATCTTCAAGAGCAGCTTTCAGAGGCCTATCGAATCAAAGTGAGACATTTAATTTCCATTTTTTGTATGTATGCAACTTGCTTAATCCCCATTACATGCTTATAAGTTTGCTTTGCTGTCCCCAGAGCCAACTTGCAGATCTGCACAGTATAGAGGTCTCAAAGGTCTTTCTCTCTCTCCCTGCCGTCTTCCTCTTTAAGGGTTTGTGTTATTTGCTAACATATGCATCTTCCATCAAAATTCATATCTATCAAATACAAATAAAGAACACCAACAACAAAAACCAAGAGGACAGAAGAATTTAGTTTTGTCAAGTGGCACATCCACTCCGTTTTTTAATATCATATTTTACATGAATTTTTTTGTACTTTTATTTGAAGAATCTTATTCTACCGCCTTTTATTCTTTTAGGATCTAGCTTGATCTCTTCTCACTTTGCCTTGAGAGAAGATGACATTTTTGGAATTTACATTTCAATATTCATGGTTCATACCTTTTATTCAAGTTCTAATTCGTATGTCAATAGGAGTGGGACTTCTCATTTTTCCAACGGCAACAAGAAATCTTCTCTGAAGACGATGGAGTCTCCCCATATTTTTTTCTGTTCTCAAGTCCTTGAACTTATGAAGTATCGTTTCCGTAGTATACCAATTTGTTAACATGCTGCCAAGCCATTTTTTATGACCTGAACTTAGGAAGTATCATTTCTGTAGTATACCAATTCGTTAACATACTGCCAAGCCATTTTTAATTAATATAATGACAACGAGCCCTTACTGCAGCCCATTCTACTGAATCAGCTGCTCTATTTTTGGCACCAACAATTAAGAACCCTTTTCCCCTACTTGTTGCATCAAAAACTAAATCACAAGTTTCTGATTAAAAAACAACACTCTAAGGTGAAATAGGCACAAAGAAAGAGCAATAGACTGCAACAACCCACAAAAATGAAATAGTCCTCTGTATACCAAATAAATCATTTTCGTCTTTGGTAAATTTCCCAAGGGCTATAGTCATAGTGATTATCTTATTCAATACTACAAGTTAAACTACCGTGACCGTTCTCCTTTTAGTCTTGCTGTTAGCTTGTGCAAGTCTGTTAGTAACAGAAGCAACACATAATTTCCAAAAGGAAAAGAAGGAGATTTAGTTTTGGGAAGCTGCATGGATAGTAGTTTTTAAATAATTATATTACATCTAGGTTTTGATTTGGACTCTCAAGAGACGGAATTGTATCTTTTTTTTTTGATAAGTAAACATGTAATTATATAAAATGCGTATATTAGTATAAATTTAAGAATTCTAGGGATTGAACCCACAGCCTCATATGTGTGATAAGAATAAATGGAAACTTTATTTTCTGGCTATAATTTGTTTCATATTTATTTTTCAGAATATGGAAGCTGAGAAGCAGCTTAAATTTTTCCAAGGCTGCGTAGCAGCTGCGTTTGCTGAAAGGGACCATTCAATAATGGAGGTTATTACAGATCATTTTTAAATTTGAGTTTATTGTATTGTACTCTGTAATAGCTTTCCTTCTTTCGATTATTATAGAAGTCTTTGAAGATGTTATACTGTTGGTAACAGGCTGAGAAGGCTAAGGAGAAGGAGGACATCGTGTCACAGAAATTGAGTGATATCCAGAAGAGGTATTTGTCAGTTTTTAACCCTTTGGGTGTTCATTCACTATTTATAGTCACCATGCATAAGAGAAAACAAAAGTGACTGCAGTCAACATTGAAAGTTTTAGTTGCTATTGTATCTATCTATAGAATGATGCACTGATCGAATACTGGTGGAAATTGCCTAACAGAAGCCAGGATAGGAAAAGAAATAGAATATCTCCTTAAGGGAAACGGATGATGACTATATATAGTAGAACACAAAAGATGAGGATATAGTTGACATGGAAGTGCATTTCTACAGCGCCCCACCCCCCACCCCCCCCCCCCACGTCTCTCCCCACAATAAGTTTCCCTTGTATGGTTTGAAATTCATATATATATATATATATATATTTTCTTTCTTGTTTTGTTTTTCTCATGTGGCAATAAGATCTTAATGGTGGATTGCATGTTTCCTTGATCTTCTGGACCAGTGCATATTAAAGAAGGCACAACGAGTAGCATTTAATTACTGGTACTACTCATTGTACCTTTTTGACGCAGGTGAAACCAGAACGATTCACAAGAAAATTAATGGGATATGACCTAGAAGTTAGCACCTAGGCCTTGCTTGGAGTCAGCACCAAGCGAGAAAAACCACTAGGAAATCAGCACCTAGGGTTGAACTGGAGTTGGCACCAGACCATACGGAAATCTCAATAAGAAACTTATATTCATAAAAAAATCTCCTTTTTCAGGAGTATATACTTTGCTTATATAGGCTACTAAACCTAATTCTGATTGACATAAGAAACCCTAATTCTAATGGACTTGGGAAAGTCCAATTATTGAATTGCAAAACTAACCTCAACTTTAAATAAAAATACGAATAAACCTAATTAAATACTATGACCTAATTGACCTATAAAAATTATAAATGACTCCAAAATTAAATAAGACTAAAATAAAATAAATATCACTTTAAGCGTCCCGCATCAGTTTTGCCCCCTTATATGGGTGAATTCCTTAGTAGCTTCAGTAGTAAGGAGCAGTGTTCTTCTCTTTGAGGGAGGTGCTAGAAGGGTCGGAAACCGGCACTTAGATTATGGATAATGTAGAAAGTCCTGCTCTTTGCATATGTTTGGTCGGGGAAGAGTCTGAGAAAATTTTCTGTAGGCTAGGATTACTCCGTAGATAAAAGCATAGCAGCAGATGGAGATTGGGTCTCCTTGTGTGATCTATAATTTAATGGAGTTTTGTTGCATCTTATTTTCTCTTGTTCTTGCTTTCATTTGCTATTGATGTACTTCTTCTACATATCCCTTTTATTCTTTTTCCATACTTGTAATAAGTGAGAAGTTGATTTAAATTAGATATGACACGCCATTCCTGGATAATTTTTGAGTTCTCAAAAAATTGTGGAGACATTTGGAGTTGCTGGAGTGTTGGCCGGGGTAGCTTTGGGAAGCATAGGAACTTTTCGATTTGGAGAGCAGTGCCACATTGTTTGATGTGGAGTCTTTGGAGAGAATGTAACAGGCGTAGTTTTGAGGATTGTGAACAGTTTTAGAGCTCTGTTCTTTATGAGCTCTATAATTTTGTATTCTGTTTTTCCTCTTTAATGAAATTTTTATTATTCATCAAAAAAATCTTGGTGTTACAAAAAAAAACTGTGGTTTTTTTTTTTTGGGTGCTTTTAATGCATACCTTAGTACAGTGAAGTGTTTGTGAATTTCTTGAACACAAGGTGTGTTGTGCATAAATTTTGTTGGTATGTATTTAGAATAGAAGCGGTAGATTTAGGCATCTTAGGTTCAATCTCCATTAAAAGCTTCCATTGTATTACCCGATACACGGTTTTGGCGAGTGAGGTCGTGTATCTGGGGCTTACTACCCAAGGGTGGGTCTAAACGGTCCTCCCTTGGTGGGGTCCTCGTCATAAAAAAAAGAAAAAAGAAAATTGTGCATAGTATATTATTATCCCGCTACTTCTCTGACAGTTATATGATAATTTTTAATTTGTTTAATTTGCATGATATTGGTGACACAGGCTAGAGAAGCTCACCTCAGATTGTCTTGAACAGAAGAATTTGAATGATACGTTGCGGATTGATCTAGCAAAGCAAGAAGATCAAAATAAGACTTTCAAGAAGGTGATTGTTTTTTTCCACACCCACATCCAAAGTGGTAATGGACCTATTTTAGTGATATAATGTTTTTCTTAGGTGATAGCAGGACCTTATCTAACCTCTTCTACCATGCATATAACATCACCTTTTTTTGTGTAATTGCTACTCTAACATAGCGCTTAGTTCATGGAATCTAATATGCTGTTGACATCAGATTCTCGAGAATTTGATGCCTAGGAATGTAAGTATGACCACGGTTGTTTTGATTAGTAATCTGATAAGATTCCCAAGAACGTGAGATCCTCGTATTTGGTTTATTCCTAAGAATTTTATATGAATTATTTATTCTTCCCAAAATATCCTTAGGTTTATAAATACAATGTCAAGTATATTACCCATCACTTTTATGTGGCTTACTATAAATAAATAATAAGAAAAATAACATGAACAGTAAATTAAGCCAAATCTCGAAAAATAATAGTCTAACGTTAACACATACAAAACCAAAATAATTATTTTATGGTTTATCAGGACATCATGCTTTGTTAATTAAAATGATTTATTTTCTTAAAGATTAAAACAATTCCAAATAAGAGACAAAATCAAAGTAAAAAATAATTCTTAAAGGATATAACCATAATATTAAAAAAAAAGTTGAATACATAGCATAAGCAGTTTATTATTACAAAATTTATATTTTAGTTAGTCGAAGGGTAATAAATTGGGGTATAATTGTCATTGAAAAAAATAGAACTTTCTCAAGCCATAGGAATGTGGATACCCACCTTTTTAAATGAGAATCCACAAATCCCCAAAATGGGAGGCATTTGGATTCCCTTCAGCTATATGTAATGAGACATATGCTTGGGAATCCTAAATGGATACCCTGAACCAAACGACTACTAATTTATTTGTAGCATTTGTCAGTTACAATGGGTTACACATCAATTTATCAAGCCCAACTAAATTATGTTCAGCGTCGTAGACTGAAAAATTCCTTCTTTGGCTAAAATAATCATTGTATTTTGTTTGTTTGGACCAAAATCATAATGGCTTTTAAGGTGATCTTCATCTTTTTAAATAACACCTCTGGTGTTGCTAACAAATAGTTTATGAACAAGCTCTTGGTGAAACGCAGAGGTTTATCAATGGGTCGCTTTTCTTTGCTCCATTATTGGCTAGAATAAAGGGGATGGATGGAAGCTTTAAATCGAAACGATTTCATAAGGTTGAGACTTTAATTAACAAAATTAAAAAATGCGGGGCCTAGTTTAAAGCATGGTATAAACTCTGGACCTTTTAATATAAACCTCTCCCCCCCCTTTTTAAATCCATAGAGAGGCTTGAAGATTGGTAATCATGAGATCTTTTAGAGATTTTATGCCAATCGTTCTATTTGTTGATATATATATATATATATTTTGTTGTATTTGTTGCCTTTATTAATTGATCATGCAGTGAACATAAAACCTATTTTTGATAATCTGCTTAATATTTTGCCAATGGTCGTTAGACCAAATGACATCGCCTCCCCCTGTTTTTGAGAATCTACTTGGAATTTTGCCAATGGTCATGGGTTCAATCTTGAAGAGTATATGCGTTGTTTTTATGTGAGTGTATAAAATCTTCTATAGAATTTCTTGTGTATTTAGATGAGCTCATTTTCATTGGTTTATTTGATTAAAAAAACCTGTGTAAAAGTACAACCGTACCTAGAAAAAAGTGAAGATTTTAAGAAGTTGTACCTAGCCAAATGAACAAAATAAGCTGTGACAAACAAGATAGTATATGTATCTAGAAATGAGGTTCGTAAAGGAACATGTAATGTATGCTTAGTAGGATACATTGATATAGTATTAAAGTTCTAGTTGCCTAGGGTCTTCGGACAATATGGCATCGACTTCCCTGACAAGCAAGGAGTGTGACAGTGAGTCAATGATTGCATGCGCATGTGAGTTTTATTTACCCATCAAGAAATGAAATATTAAGATTGTAGTTGCAATTGACAGTCTCAAATAATCAACAACATATATTTCCAACTAATTATTTGTACTTAGAATTCTATAGTATATTGTTTAAAGACTGTACACAATCAGGGCAGCTATATGGTTTCCTTTTTCTAGTTGAGCGTGTGTCACCTCTCTCATTCATTTATGTTGCTTTCTTACTGACTGAGTGTTATGGTTGGGACCAAATTCTGAAACTTAATATGCTTTTCTTTTCTATTTTTTAGATCTTATGCATATATGTTTACTTTAACAGGTTATTGATAACTTTTATGAGATTAGGCAACAATCTCTAAAAGGATTTGAGGATACAAGTTGGGATGATAAATGTGCATGTCTTTTGCATGATCCTAAAGAAACGTGGAGTTTTAATGATACTTCCACCTCTAAATACATCGTAAGTTTTAATGGCTTTTAAGTTTCAGTTACCAGTCATTATTGATCATTAATATCATCTCATGGCTTCTTCGCATGATTTCCAATCTAATTTATTGTATTCAATCAATAAAATATTTAGTAAGGCTTGCTGTATATTTTTGTCACATTTTCCTGGTTAGGATGTCAAATTTGACCAAAGTTATGATAATAAATATTGTTTCTAGGCTGTTTCCTTTGTTTATTGGAACTGATAATTTCAGTACCAGTGCATTTACCATTTCATTATTACCGATATATAATGTGTGTGTGTGTAATACGTATTTATGTATGTATGTTTATAAATTCAAAACAATGTAACTCATCATTATGTAAAGAAATAGATTTTACATCATCTGATTTCAAAATTTGGGTATAACAATTTTACCAAAATAACCTTATAATTTTGGTTTCTTTTTCAAAAATAGGATAAGAATTGGTATTGGCCCGGAACTGTAAAATAGGCCGAAACACCCTGAAGTTCCAGTGAAACGTTTCCATGGGGTTATATTTTCTATCCGTTAAAATATATCCTGGCTGAAAAGGCTGAAGCGGTACCGTATTTATAACTTTGGAATTGCCTACCTTGGTGCACAAAGTGATTTGATGGTGCCTAATGTGTTCACTTGTGCACAAAGTAATCAGATTAACACTATTTTATTATTCAATTATACCTGTAAATAATACTGTTTACAAATACTGTTTATTATGCACAGTTTGGATGATAAATATTAATTTACTTGATGTTTCTATACCCTGTGGATCTTGGGAATTGAACATACATTATCAGCTCATCTTAGCTTTTCAATGCTGAATAAGCTAGTTGTCATTTGAATTCAGATTTTATTTTCTATCTGCAACTCGAATAACTTATTCCTCAGACAGAGTGCATTAGAAGAACAGCTGGATACAATGAGGAAATCTGTGGATAATCTTCAAAATAAGATGCGGGTGGTATGGAATCTCCATTATGGATTTTCTGTTTTCCAAACTGAATAATTTATTGTGTTTTACCAAATATTTATTTTCTTGCTGTCAATAGGGGTTGGAAATTGAAAATCATCTAAAGGCCAAAGTTCGTGATTTTGATAAGAAAAAAGTGAGTTTTTTTATTGTCCTAAGATGCAAATTTCTATTCAGACCCCCCCTCCCCAAAGAGAGGGAGAGAAAAAGAGAAGAAAAGCATATAAATCCTGATCTCTTTTGTTTACTTTTCAACCTAATTGGCTTACAAGCAGATAATTACAGCAAAAATGATCAAGAATGGAATAGAAGAGTTGCATCAATACCATTCTCAGCATAGAGTTCAAGTCATGAATGTACTTGATGAAGGAAAATCTTATTTGAAGTCAATAGTTGACTTGATAGAGGAGAAGATTAGGCAATTGGAAGTGAGCAGAGTACAAAGTTTGGGGCCTCCTCCAGCAGAAGAAAAACTAGAAGAATATGAATGTCGAGATGTACATATGACTACTGATGCTGAATCTGACTGGTTATGTAAGGTTTGTTCTCTGCGGCATTTTCTGGCTTTCTTCTCTCTCTCTCTGTTATATTTACAGCCTTAATTTTCCGTTGCCTGTTTAAAATCTATTAATTCATGAGAATGCCTAGGTAGGGCTTCCTCTATAATCATCACACTTCAAGTTTCTGTTCCATCAGTTCATTCACAATGATGTGGATTATGTATTACATTGTGCAAGCACTTGCAGTTGTGCCTTTGAAGTAGATAGCTGGATTATAAGCTAAAAATCCAACCAGCTATGGATAATCTAAATCATTCACAGAACAAATCCCTGGATTTTAACGTTCTGCCTACCCTATATTAAGTCTTTTCTGTATCTAAGCTATTTCAACATAGCTAACCATAAAACTTGTATGAAGATGCCTTAGTAGTTAGTAATCCATGTAAAAAGGTAAAAGCCGAGGCTTTTTTTCCTTTAAAACACCTTCACATTGGATATATCTTATGTACTTTAAGTAAACAATTCAGTAGTTTCTTTCCTTCTAAAGAAGAGGAAAAAAGAACATAGCGCTTTTGTTTCACCTTATCTTCAGTAGTAAAAAAGACATGTTGATTACAAAAAAAAAAGAAATGTTAATTAAGAAAGTAACAACTAGTATGACTTTAGATAGAATAGAATGGTGGAAACGAATACATGTGGTTAACCTTGACTAGTCTGGTGAGGATCCATAGCTGATCCCAAATTTTATTTTTGGGACTAAGGCTTGGTTGTTGGTTGTTGTATTTGGCATGTAGCCTCCTTGTTAGAATTTCGATTAGAAGGAAAAAAAGTAGATTAGAAGGAAAAAAAGTAAAAGGTTGTGCACGCTTTACCTTGTTCATAAATATTTTATTTTACTTTGAAAATTGGTGTTTGTTTACAAGACTTCGGCTCTAATATTATTTGTAGTGGATTAATGATGTAATTGTGTTATATACACCTAAGAAGAATGTTGGTCTTAGTTTCCAGCAACTTCTAATTTTAGTGCTAATTTATTCCCTTGCTTTCAGAGGAATGGTCCTGGCTTACCAGACGTTATGGCTGAAGGAAAAGGCAATACCTCCGAAGCCCTTGCACAGGCATTGCAAGAGAAGGTTTTATTTTTATTTATTTATTATTATTATTTTAAAAAATATATTTTCTCATGTCTTTCTCTTTCTCCCCTCTCTCCCCTGCCTTTTCTGTTAGTGTGCATTGTGTGCTTTTGTTGTGTGTGTATGTGTTTTTTTTCCCTTCTCTTTTATTCTTCCTCACGTATGGAATATTTGTCAGGTTGCAGCATTGTTGCTTTTGTCACAGCAGGAAGAAAGACATTTTCTGGAGAGAAATGTGAATGCAGCTCTTCAAAGGAAAATGGAGGAGCTCCAGAGAAACTTGTTGCAGGTAATTTCTGTAAAGTGTTTGTTTCTGGCACTTCAGCTCCATGATTTTTACAGCATTCTACCTGTAGAGACTTCTGACATTATGTGTTTGCACCATCACCAAATTGATGAAATAGAAATTTATGTGGTTGCTGGCAGCAATATTCGAGTGGATTGGGATATTAGTAAGCACATAATTATTATGAGGTTTGGCTATATGATTTTTGGGTCTTAGTTCATATTGATGTCTTGCCTTCTCATCTTCTTGTCTTTTCTCCATGTCGGTTTCCTAGTCTTTTTTGATTAACTTCCATTTTAAATATTTATTTTTTCTACTAAGTGATGGATGGGTTCTCATTTGAATTAGGAAAATCTCCCAGTTATTGCCTTTCTTCTTTTGAGGGCTTGTTAGGTTTGGATTCTTCAAGTGGATTAAGTCTGAAAATTGATCAAATCTGATTTTTCTTTGATCTCAAGATATTGATCGGTTAATCAAAGGATAAGGTGAGATTAATTTTTTTGAACTGGAAAATTGTTGAAATCATAATCAGATAGGAGGGTTGTAAATGAAGCAAGCTGTTTATGAACAAATCGGGCTCAGCTCAGAAAAAGCTCGTTTATGTTCGTTGATTTAGTAAATGAGCTAAGCTTAAACTTAAGCTTAGGCTCGAATATTAAATAAGCTGATATCAAACATAACAATGTGCTCGTGAACAAGCTCGTGAGTACAAGGCTTGATTAATCCAGGGGCATTCATCTCTTCCAAAAGTTTTTTTAACTTCTTCCAGGTTCTGTGATTTGGCTGCATGCAATTATGCATCAATTAGTGGCCATATTATCCTCATTTTTTTTTTTTTGGTGTACTTTTTGGTTGAGATGAGGCTTGATTCAAGAATGACAGAAGTATGACTCTGTGTTGGCTAATCACCTGTGCTATTCAAATTACTCTCCTAGGTTTCATCCAATCCCTTATTAGCAGATATTGGCTTTCTACCAATTTCTGAGTTTTGGCTATTGATGTGTACTTGTAATTCTTTTTATTTTTCCTCAAGAGTGTCCTTTTTGTACTCCTCCGGCATATATGGGTTTCTCCCCTTTTGGATGATTTTAATCAAATTTTACTTTTCAAAAAAAAAAAAAAAGGTCATAAATCTGTGATTTTCTCTTATATTTCTTTAAAATTTACTTATTCCTCACCTGCATTTTTTGAGATCAACTTTTTGAGTGGTTGGTGGCATCTAATCGCGTGGCTTCCTCTTCTTTGTTTAGAGTTGATTTTTTTGTTTGCTTTTTTAGTTGTTTATGGTTCTGTTTTGTGGTGTTTCTCTTGTATACCTCTTGTATCCTAGGGGGTGCTCTTTTAACAGATTCTTTTATATAGCAATCTATCAAAACAGGAGAAATATCTCCCTTGTGACAACTCAAGGCTTAGTGTCCTTTTGAAGATTTAAAGGCGAATGTGAGTATGTGACATATGAATCTTTAAGAAAGAATGCTTGATGATGTCGCTTTTTCATTTTTTTGCTAGATTAGTTGCTAGTCTTAGTATGGATGAAATCTGCAATTACGTTAAGCGGCCATTCCCTCTCTAATTTACTTGAGTTCCTAGATTATTGTACTTTTAGTTGACATCTTGCCTTTGAGTACACATTCTGGATGCTTGTTTGTTTTGATTTTTTACTTACCTATCCAAAAAAAAAAAAGAAAAAACAACAGATGAAATCTGCAATGCTAGATGCTTTTCTAACTGTTAATCATAATCTGATTATATGCATTTTTTTTTTTCTGGAAAGTTGTGAAATCAATGTGGAAGTTGGTGCAAGATATGTTACTCTCAAGGTTTTCTGTACAATGCTTTCTGATTTATTTTGAAGTTTAATAATGCACAGCTTGTATCACTTTTGACAGTGTTTTTAACTTTTATCTCTGTTAACTAATGGGAAGATTGTTGTAAATTTGAAAAATTCATACAAATTAAAAAGTATTAGGATTTATGTTAGAGAAAACTGTTGAAGGCATTATGATTTTACATAAAGTCAAGCAACTTTACTTCTTTGGGTAGGAAATGGTCCAGTGGAGCACACCTTTCCTGAGTCTAGAATCCTAGCTGCTAAATTTGTAGTTTGATGCACTATTTTTTTTGATAGGTAAAAACCAAAGGTATTTGTAGTTTGATGCACTATTATGTATTGGAATCTTTGGTTTCCTTATGCAAATATTAAATTGCTTCTACCTTTCATCTTTAATTATGCTCTGTGACTAAGTGTGGATGGCTATCAATTATTTTAGCTTCTGATAATTTTTCATTTGGATTTATTAGTTCTGCAATTCTTTTACCTGCCCAGGTTACCAATGAAAAGGTGAAAGCTCTCATGGAGTTGGCACAACTAAAGCAGCAATATCAACTACTACAGGAGTAAGAGTTTTTTATTTCTTTTTCAGAATCTTAACACTGCCATAAAGTTATTATTTATCTATTCTTCTATGACTGCTCATGTTTTCCTGTTAAGAGAACTTGCAACTTATTGCAAGTACTCTTCAATCAATAATTGTTAGTGTACCCTCTTACCTTTGATAAATGAGTGATTTATTGATGATGTGTCAATTTGATTGGATATTGTGCCCTATGAACTGAGATTTGATTAGAATTGAATATGTCTTGGACTTTTTATTTTTTATTTTTTGGGTGGGGATTCCTTTTTGATAAGTAAATGGTCATTTTAATGTAAAGAGGAAAATGCTTCAGTGGGAATATAGTATAGCAACTCCTACAGGACTACAAACTAAAATTTTAAAGATCAATAATTTCTACATTAAGATGTGGAATGAACGGTGCCCATGGCAGATTTGATTGAGATCAGCACCTTTGTGCTTCCCCGTAAATCACCACTATAAAAAAAATGAATAAGCTTAAGATGGAGTAACAATAGTTCGGATTAGGGATGAAAGTCATAAGAGTTCTGAGTGGTGTTGTCCATGTTTTTCAACAGACTGCCTGGCATTTGTCATCAAACTTTGTGACATTGTGGTCCAACTGATTTAGTGGGGTGCAAAAATATCACCTCTACCTTGAAATGCACTATAAGACTACCCTGTTCTCTTCTATCAGTTCTCGCTTCGTCCATCTCTGGGTATCTTCTTTACCATTTCACTGGAGATCCTTGGAAATTGGTATAGAGAAACTTTTCAGTTCTGAAGTCTCTCTCCACAAATAGATTTTGGAACAAGCCTGTTCTCTGATTTTGTCGGCTAAAGCCATAATGTTGATTAACAACCTACACCCAGGAAAATTTTTGTGTGGTGTGCTTTGTAAGTCCTTTCATGAAGGCAGAGTTAAACACCAAACCTATATATAAGCCTCTTCTTGGAGTTTGACCCAATTGGATCCACACTTGTCACTATTCTATTGTACATATCCTTGCTCGCATCAACATGTGTCACCCTTTCTTTTTCAAGACCAACCACATCGTCTCGAGGAATCCTATCAGACCCTCATTTTTTTAATTTTTAATTTTTTATAAATAAAATGTTATTTTGTCATTTTAAATTTATGTATACAATTTTGAACTCTCTTTTTTGTCTCTTAAACCATGCTGTCAATTGCTTGAGTGGCTTCTGTTGTATATTTTTCTTCATCAGACCATACACATTTACGTCTCACATAGCATAATAATGTGTCACCACTTGATTTTATGCTGGAATGAATCCAATTACTCTTCCTATGATCTTGCTTTGAACTGATAAATTTGGATGTTGTCAGTTAGCTTCTTGTAGATTTGTTCAGGAGATTATTTGTTGTGACCTGTCTCTATATCTTTTGCTGTCATGCTTTTTGAACAATTTTCTACACCTTTGGCAATAGTTGGTTTTACTGCCTGATAACTTATTACATTAGTAACGAAACTAAAATGTGATGCATTTATGCAGGAAAAGTGGTCAGGAGGTTAAACGAGGAAATGTTTTGGCTGATATTGGGGGAAAGAAACTTCTTCCTTTTGAAAGAGATGGAAAGTTAAAAAACTTGCTGAAGAGAACATATCTGAGACGTTGGATTGGTACACTAGATATTAGTGGGGATGAAGCTGAAGTTTACCATAATAATGAGGGGAAACTCTTCAGCGGAAGGTCCAATAGCATGGATTTTGCCAGGTTAGTGAAAATATTTGTGACCCTTTCTTTGAACTGCTTGATGCATTACTGTATAGACGTGTGGTCCTTGTGCAAGTGAAATGATTTACCATAAATTTGTCCACTCATCTATCAGAAGAATCTTACTTTTCAAAACCGTGCTTTTTCTTCCTACATTTTCATTTATTTCATAATAGCTATTTAACTTTTTCAGAATGAAGATTGAACATGCAACTCTTAAGGAAAGCATGGAAAGTATAGAGCATCTCACATCTTCAATTCATAGGCTTCGTCTCCCTCTTATGAAGGTATAACACCACCATAGTACAACATAGAATTTTTACTGCATGCATGGGGTGTGCAATTTCTTTTTCACTTAGGGCAGAGCCAGGGGTGTGGGATTCTAAAAGTAATTTAAATATTCTTAATAGTGACCTGGTTCAAGGTTTCTTTATTTTTGATGGATGCTTGAGATGCTTTTTCATTTTGTTAACTGCATGTTGGAAGAGTGTCTCTAAATTTTTAAAGCATCTGGTAGATTGGAATCTCCAGTGTTTTGTTGAAAGCTAGCAGTATCATTCTAATTACCAGTCTAAACATAATGTGCCTTGTGCTTGTGTTATAACCGATCTTGTAGGCCAAAGAATCAGTAACTTCTGAAGCTCTTGATGATATTATTAGCGAGGCAAAACTTGTGAAGACTGCCCTTGGCAGCTCCCTGCCTGTTAGTTGGTCAGCTGAGGCTGACGTTGATTCAATTGATGAAAGCATCAGCAATGATCCCAACGATATTTATGGGGACTCCAGCAGTGAGAAGATAGATTCTGTTTCTGCTGCAGGATTTGAGATGGTGGAGCTTCTCATACTTGCAGCTCAGATATTGAAGGACAACTCAATGAGAAGTGGTTCATGAGATGGAAGCTCTGAGTAATGTTTGGTCTTGGTTCCAGGTGATTTTTGGTGCAGTGTACTTTGGTTGATGGACTTGTAAAGGCGCCAGGCTATGAGGTGGATAAAATGAAGACTAATTAGTGGGATGAGGGGAGAAAATGATATGTGAGCAGTATGAGAAGGGGGAATATGAAACATATGTCCAGTAAAATGAGGGCTGAGGCTCGTGTAGTATCTTGTCACATCATTGTACATTCATGTATTGTTATCCTGGTGTTTTGGGTTGGATGTTGGGGAATTTCAATTGGGTTGACATTATAAATCGTATTCAATAGTGTGTCTACTGTTAGATCACCCTCATTCAGCTGTTTTTGTTGATGTTGTTGCAAGCTCGCCAGAGATCTTCATTAGCCACCAATTTAATTTTTTATTTTTATTTTTACTTATGAGAAAAAACAACCAAATTTTAAGTCGTACCAAAGCAGTATCACATGCACCACGTCACCAATTTCACTTTTTCTCATGTGTAATTGGTTTTGTTGGTAACTGCAAGAACATATGGGTATTAAAAGGTTTTATAGGTATGATTTGAGCTCTACAAACTTTGGCTTGGGTTTTCGTGTTAATCTTAACAATAAATAATGGAACAAATCGTTTGAGATGAAATGCTATAACGTAAGTGGGCCTTGAAATTTGAACGAAACTCAAGTTACATTATAAAAAAGTTTGTAAAAAAGTCATTGCTATGAGGGTGCCTTTATAATAGTTTCTTCCCAAGTTAACCTGGCCTGTGCCTGAACTGGCCATGTTTGCTTCCTTGTCTCATGCTGCTCATGAACTAAGGACTCAAATACTCAATCTTAGAAAAAAAGTGTCATGTGTTCCTACTTTTGTGTGTGGTCCTGTGGAGCGACAGAGGTTATGCTCGGGTTATCCCTCCAACTCCGTAGGACTTACCTTATGTTTGTTTGTATGGAGGAAGATGAAGGGAGAAGATAAAAAGGAATGTGACCAGGATGTTTTAAATTTTAGAAGTCAATGTTGATACTCTATGACTATGCTGATGGAACGGTGCCACACATCGAGTCAGCCAATGGGGCCGGCCGGCCTTGCCATATGCGCTATATTGGTGTGGTTGGGGAAGCAATTGTGTGTGAATGGGTAATTATCTTTGAGCTTTTTCTTTTTAGGCCAAATTGCATAATCACCCCCTGGGGTTTGGTTCAGTTGCAAACAGACCCCCTGGGGTTTTGATTTTGCAATATAACCACCTGGGGTTTTTAAATTGGTGAAATTGACCCCTCTAAGTATATTTTTTGTCAATTTTGCTAATAAAATTTGTCATATGCATTGTATATGACCACTTTATAATAAAAAAATTCATTATTATAAACCCAAGTGCAATGCATATGACAAATTTTGTTAGCAAAATTGACAAAAAATATACTTAGAGGGGTCAATTTCACTAATTTAAAAACCCCAGATGGTTATATTGCAAAATCAAAACCCCAGGGCAGAGACGGAGCCACCTGGGGACCAAAGGGGACCCTGGCCCCTGCTGGCTCTACAAAAAATAGGTTAAAGTAGGTATAAAAATTTAATTGGCCCCCCACTCACATAATTTTTGAGCTCCTACTAACATTATTTTTTAGCCATTTTAACCAAAAAAAAATTAACCCAAAACAAAATAATCAAAATTATCCAACAATCCAAATCACAAAATATATATATATATATAACTCAGTAAAAATCATCCCAACAAATCAGCCCAAGTCACAACAGCAGCAACAAATAACTGATAAAAAACTTACCCACAAATCAGCCTGCCACTTCTTGATGCAAGCTGCAACAGCTGTGGAAAAAAAAAAAAAAAAAACTACACCAGCGCAAGAACGAAGCACAGTTGCATCTTGTGCGAGCTCTGCAAGATCGCCGCAGTTGAGCATAGTTGCAAGCTTGCTGCAGTTTTTCCTTTTTTTTTTTTTTCTTTCTTTTTTACTGATCTGAAGCTTGCTGCTGCAGTTGATTGTAGGGAAAGTGATTGTTTACTGACACTGTAGTGCCAATATGTGGTTCCAAAATATTACTGTGGGTCTAACATATCTTTCTTTTAACTTTATTTATTTATTTATTTTTTGTTATTATCCATGGTGGAGAATGAAAGTTTACTGTACAAATGAAAGTTCTAAAATATCTCAAACAAGCTCCCCACGTTATTAGTATTAATTATTATTATTATTATTATTATTATCATTACAAAGTTTAGTATAAAGTGTATTAGAAAAAATGATAATCGTAAATCATAATTAAGTCCTTTTTGATAATTTACATTTAAAACAGTAGTTTTATATTGAAATAATCAAAATGCTCAATTCACAAAAATAATATTTTTCATAAATTTTACCAAATGCTTAACTGTGATTTTCAAAATGATGTTTTCAAAAAGTATATTTTAAAATCGTTATTTTTTAATAACTTACTTTTTGAAACAGCTAATCCAAACGGACCCTTAATCAATTAAATTAAATAATTAAGGGTTACAGTGGCTGAGTCGTTGCTTTTATATATTGAAAGGGGAAAAAAATTAAATAGCTAATCAATTAAATCCAAACCCACTTTTTTAAGAGACTCCTTGCTTTTATACATTGAAAGAGAAATTGCTGAGTCGTTTAGTACGGATTCCATCATAGATGATTTCAGTAATGTAAAAAACTCGTCGACTTTAATTTTCTTCAAAAAATGTATTGTGATGTATTAAGAATAGTTATTTTGTATCTTTTAAGTTGTTAATGTTTTGTTAATACTATATAGATACTACTTTGGTTTTTTATGAAAAAAATTTGATTGATACACCGGCCCCCACTCATGGAAAATCCTAGCTACGTCCCTACCCCAGGGGGTCAAAATGTTTGCAACTGACCCACAACATAAAATCATCAAAAGCCAAACCCCAGGGGGTGATTATGCATTTTAGCCTTCTTTTTACATCTCTCAAGTGGAAAAAAACAAAATACCCCTAAAATCACAAAAATAAGCTGCTTTTGACATCAATGTCTTTAATAATGCTCTACATCTTCTTTTGTTGTTGCTTTCCATGCTCAATTGAAATGGCCAAATGGGTCCTCAGCATCTTTGCCAGTTTCATAAATCAGCAGAGAACACTTTTGATTATAGCTTGCCTGTGTTACTAATTACTTAATGTGTATTTAACCAATCATACACCAAGCAAAACAGAATTACCAGAAAGTAAAATAAAAATAAAGAAACAAAAAGTAGGTGAAAGATTAAAATCTGATATCATTAGGGACTGTTGAATTTTACTTAAACATAGTAGAAAAAGTTGCTTATCCAACAGGTAGAAAAGAAAAATTTACTAATAAATCCATTTGATGATATTTCAACCGAAGGAAAAACTTAATATTATATGCAGTTGTTGAAAGCATGAAAACAAGTCACAAGTCACAACAAGACACATCTGATATAAACTCACTTGACCTTACACATTAAATCCCCGATAGTACATCATAACCGGCACAAATTTTGTAACAAAAGTTCATAAAAAACCGACCTTATTTTACAAGCAAGATACCATTATAAACTATAAAGGGAAGAGTGGAAATTACTTAAGTAGTAAAAGTATGATTAGATTTAGAAGTTGTTGAGGTGGATTATGATTCAGCAGCAATTTGCAGAGAAGTGACCTCAGCCATTACAATTTTTTCGCGATCGCTCTCAAGCTGGCTGTAGTTCCCTTTCTCCTTGAAGAGTTGGATGTGGTGGTGCTTGCAGTAGAGCTTTCCTTCATGTGCAATGTAGTTAGATGGGCTTATGGTGCAACCTCCATGGGTGCATTTGAAGCAGCTTCTATGGTATGGAGTCCCATTAACCGAAACCTTTGAGGATATAAACATCATTAGTTCTCCAGAAGAGGTTTGTTAAAATACCGAAATGCTAATATGCCATGCCAATTCCAATTATATTAAATGTAGTATAATATAGATACAAATTTTGGTTTTGGCAAAAAATGAGAGTTGATGACCTCAAACCTTGAAATTTTGAAGATCCTTGACATGAAATTTGACGTGCATCTTATGAACATAAAGAATATGTAATCCAATGATGAGATTTTCAAAATATGAATCCAATAAAAAGTTGTTAGATAGTGTAATATTAAGAAAGAGTTACACCAGGTGTAACCTGATCCTGACCCGTATATATATATATATATATGAATAATGCTAATCATTCTCAAAAGTAGTCCTATGGTTGTTACCTTCTCAATTGGGTATACGGTCTTGTTGCACCCCACACATTTCTCTCTGGTTCCCCCGAACAAATTTGAGACTGCCTTAGCATTCTGTTTAATAGCTAGGTTAAGTTAGAAGCTAGAAATGGTTGCCTTGCTATGGAATTGAGTTGAAAGCTAAATTAACATTGGATTTAAAGTAACATTCGAAAAGGTTTCTACACAAGTTGAACGTGTGAGATTACCTCATCAACTTGTCTTTCGGGTTTTAAGATTTTGGGTGTTCCTGAAATAATGTTTGGGAAAGAAGAACAAATTGATTTGAATCCAGAAAAAAGAAAAAAAAGAAAAAAAAGAAAAAAAAAAGAAAAAAAAAAACTTTTACCTTCAAAGCTCTTGTCTAGGCTGCCAGTTCTCTTGAAGAGTTGATCATAGTGAGGCCTGCAATATAGGACCCCATCGAAAGAACAGTAGTTGCTGAGCTGCAAATGGAGAGAATACAGCATAATGAATTATTCACTGTTTTCATCCTTAACATTGTCTTCATTCTCTATTAATAGTAAAAAAAAAAAAAAAAAAAAAAAAAAATCTTTGGAATCCTTCGGGGATTCAAGAGGTCTATGTGCTCATAAACATCTGTGGCTAATTGTTTTCTATGTTTTTCCTTTTTTGGGTGATTATTTCATGCCGCTAAAATCTTTTCCTGATCAGTAGGGCAACCCAAAAAATTGGAAGTTAAAGTCTTCGGTCAAGTTTGTTCTTTTATTTTTATTCTAAGATAGCTCCCTATTCTTAGACATGTATATGTGTACTTTTTTTTTTATCATCATATTTCATATTAGTTTTTTTCCTCAAATTTTTGATTAAGATGGTTGTTAATCTGAAGAACATATATCATCATCAAATGTTTTCTCTCCCTAAATTATGTCAGTAATTAATAGGAATTAGAAGATCAATAGCCTACAACTTTTTTTTGCATAGCAGCTGTACTTGTGAATACTCTTCTAGTTTCTACCATGACTATGGAACAACAAAAAAAAAAAAAAATCAAAATCAAAACTAGGATCGTAACACTATTTTACCTCTTTAATTATTGGGTCAATCTCAATTTACCCTTATTGTATAAAACTGAGCAATGTGATGTATTGATTTTCTGTTAAATCCAAGAACAAGTAACGAAACTTTATATGTATCTTGTCAATTTCAAGTCATAGTGCTCAAAATCTATCATTACATATTAATGCACCATAAAAAATATTCGTTATTTTTGTTTGGATTTAACTAAAAATTAGACGGTGGGGCTATTTGTAGATTTCTAATACATCAATAAAGACATTTCTCAGTTTCATAGATTAGGGGTGGATTAAAGTAGGCTCTATAGTTAAATGGAGAAAGTGCAATTTGTCCTAAAAAGAAAGGTAATTTTCTAAAAAAAACTCTTTAATTTTGTACATTAAGTGAAATTGCTATAAAATTTATTACATAATCAATCATAGATTATTTTCAGGATTTAAAAAAATGTCGAGATCATCTTGATAAATGATTGATTTGAAAATGTATTGGAAAACAATTATTTTATATATATTTTTTGTTTGTTTATATTTTGCTAACACAGAGAACGTAACATGTGTCAATTTTATTTGTCATATAATAATTTAGTATATTTTTCTACTCTTAAATTCCCAAAAAAAAATGTTCATACTTCGATCCAGATGAATTTCAGGTTCCATCCCTAATTTCAATCATCAATATTATAAAAACTCATTAGTTATTTGTTTTTTTTTGAGTTAATTAAATGATAAAAAGTTAACACACATTAAAACATAAATATAAAAGTTACCTTGAGGGTACCCTTGCAGTGGTGGCATCGGAAGCAGGCCTTGTGGTAGACCCGGTTATCAGCAGTTAACTTATCAACGAGGTACACAGTCTTATCACAGGCCATGCACTTCTGTGTTGTTCCTGCAAAGCTAGCCATAATAATATTGCTTCCTATCCAACTCTTCTAGCTAGCAAGAGCCACGAGAGAGAGAGAGAGATATTGCACCAATTTTGTTTCTCTTACTGTCTATCTCTCTGATTCTTTATGTTTTTTCCCAACTCTTTATTGACAGCTGGAGAGGAAAAACAAGAGGAGGAGATGAAAAGCAGTGAGTAAGAAAGAGAGAGTGAATTGTGGGTTGCAGTGAATTGCGGGTGACATGAAACCAAATTTATAGATTAATTGATGGGAGTGGCCATTTTGCAATCATTTTGTCCCAATTTAAAGCAACTCCATACTAAAGCAAACATCATCCTATGTTAATTAATATAATAATATCCCCCGCTTTATTAATTTTTTAGGTACACTTATATATTCTGATTATGTTTTGTATATAATTATTTGCAAACAAAATGCATTAATAATACAAAGTTTTTTTCTTTTCCTTTTTTGGCTACATATTAAGTGCCTTACAAATAGAGAATATCGTCACTCTGACGCCAAGAAGCGCCATCCAACCAAAAGTCGTTGGCATTAATAATATACAGGAGAATATAGTTAAAAACAAAATGCTCTTACTACAAATATATATAGTAAAGAATGAATTAGGGGAAATATGCTTGTTGTTTTATAAAAAGAGAAAAGGATTTCTTGACTTTCCTCAAGTGTGAAGTGAAGAGACTAGTCATAATTAATTCATGTATCCATTTACATATGTATAGTGATCCTACTCAATCATCACAAGGGCCCTCCACGTACTAACAACTAAGGTAAATTGGACTAATTCTTTTTTCTTTTTTTTTTTTCCCCTGTAAAATAGGAGATATCAAGTGCTTTAAAATAATCCACAACTTATTTTGGGCACACTAAGTTAGGTTATTGGGAAAAATATTTGCAAGATGGTTATGATATCATGTCAAATAGTAGATTTGACTACTACTCTTTAATGACTTTTTATTATTATCATAACAAAACGCCTTTGGTTATGATGAAATTATACAAAATAGCAAGATTTGGGAGCTCCCTATCTAATCGAAAGAATAAAAGTAGATTGGGAGCTGAATTATCATGAACTTTTGTTGATTTTTGGGGTGGATAATCGAGGATAGGTTTTCTTTTGCTAAAGCTGGTGGGTCTAAAGTTTTTGATTACTTGATTTCATCATGACGTGCCCAGCTGGATTCCTATTGGCTTCTTTCTTTCCTATTGTATTACTATTTGGAGTATAGTTTGTTCTTTTATAAATATGTTAATTTATTTCCTTTAATTTTCGATCGGTTCTTGATAAATGGATGAGAAACTCGGCACCTATATATATAACACTTTTCAAATGCGCTAGACCATAACCACGAAATTTTGGGTACATTTGTTATTATATTTTGCTAACTACATTTGTTATTATGTTACTATATATATGGCATCTCCTTATGCCCTACTCCATATTCACACCATTTTGCAAAAGTGGGGGCTGATGGACCTATACCTGGTTCAAGCTAAAACAAAATCTAATTGGCCTTAATTAGCCTAATTAGACAATTTTCCACTTAGATCTAGCAAATGGGTCGAGTCGAGCGGTTCAAGTTGGACCTTATCAAATATTGGTCAAAATGGGTACGAGTAGAGACGTAGTCATGAATTTTTTCCAAGGAGGACCGAGATAAATATAGCAAAACAATCCAAAAAATAACCTGTCTCACACACACACACACAAAAAAAAAACGTATGTCTGTAACATGATTTAAAACATGTTATTTTCTGATCATATATAAAAAATACACAAAACGTATGTCTTAACATGATTTAAAACATGTTACACAAAACATCCAAAAAATAACCTGTCTCACACACAACAACGTATGTCTGTAACATGATTTAAAACATGTTATTTTTTTATCATATTAACAAATTCAACAAAATGTGTGTCTGTAACATATTTAAAACATGTTATTTTCTGATCATATATAACAAAACTTTTTGTATTTAGTTAGTCTTTACATAATTTAAAATAATTTTTCTTATCCAATTAGTTTATTAAGTTGTAAACTATCATTTAAATTATACTAATCATGATTAATATATTTTTAAACATTTTAGATCAATATTTTTTATTAATAATTCAGAAATTACATCGTTAGAGTATACAAATAGTTTTAAAAATTATGAAACATATAAAAATTTAAATAAGAAATGTGACTTTACATACCTAAACTTATACAAGTCAATATATGGAAAAATGTGACTTTACTACGAAAATTATATAGTAAATAACATTCAATTAATACAAAAATTGTGTAATATACCCTAAGTAAAATCCTAAGCAAAAAAAGACATATATATATATATATGTCTTTTTTTGGAAGGGGGGAAAATTTGATAGTATCGAAAAAGTCACTACGTGGTGACATATGTTGAGTTAGACCGAGCAAGTAAGTTCAGGATCCTCGGCCCAAACAGATTTTGGGCAAGTGCTAAGTAGAAATTGAAACCTAGTGAATTGGGTACATAAATATCTAGTTTTTATTTAAGACAGATTTATTTATACTTGACAGTCATTAATGGTGCAATAAATACTGAGAGTTTCATTAAGAAGAAAGCAAAGAAGGATCTCTGATCCAAGCCTCTAGAACTGATGGAGGAAGAGAGACTGAATTACAGCATAAAGGGTGGTGAAGAAAGAGTGCAACCTTGGCCAAAACATGAGCCACATGGTTTGCATCCCGCCTAGCCCAAAGAAAAGTACATAAATTAAAATGCGAAAGTAATTCTAGGGAATGTGAGGTCTGAGCATGGATCTTCCAGGACACTCAGCTAAAGGGGATGATAGGGCGTCAATGCAAGATTTTGCGTCGCTTTCAACACAAATGGATTTATACTTTTCACACTCTGCTTGTTCCAATGCCCAGTAAATAGCAGAAGCTTCAGCCAAGGATGGATACATAGATTCAATCAGCTTTGCCCATGCTTTCATGATGTGACCATGGTAATTGCGGGCAACTACAAATATTGCTGCTATATCCATGGAGATTGCGACATCTACATTGAGTTTAATGGTGCCATCTTCTGTGACTTTCCATTTCAATTCTAATTGCTTAACATTGCTCTCAACTCCAGCTTCTGGTTTCTCCACAGCATGAATATGTTCCAAAATGCGTGCCTCCAATTACTTAATGATGATCAGAATGTTGAACTCATGACTATAATGGACCACTTGATTACTCAAATTCCAGATGCAGTCAAGTGTAGTTGCAAATTGAATGGAAGTTTCTTCCCTTAAGCTTTTTGGTTCAGCAGAGGTAGTAGCTATAATAGGAGGGTCACAAATGATCTTCAGGATATCCTTGCTGTTCAGAACATTGATATGGCATGAATGAATTGCCCAGCTATGTCCAAACCAGATTGCTCTTGAGACAGAGCATTAGAAAAACAAATGATCAATGGATTCTTCACTATCATGGAAAAGAGGCAACAAACATCACCTTGGCCCAACTTACTAGCTACAACAGCCTTTATGGGAAGGATCCCATTGTCTATTCTCCAAACAAGTACTTTGTATCGTTCATGAAGCTTTAGTTTCCACAAACTCTTCCAATTAACCTCTACATCCCCAATAGGTTGAGATTGATTAGTTTTGATGGCTGATTTCACTAAAAAATTCCCTTTCGAGTCCAAGATCCATACCAGCTTGTCTTTCTTCGGAATAGCTGGAATACTTATTTGCTTAATTGCTGAAATTAAAGCATCATAAAAAAAACTACTCATTAAGTTTTGACTCAGACCAGCACCTTGAAGATTGATCAATCAATTCTGCCACTTTCATAGGGACTATGGTAGTAGACTGATTTTTGGGCTTAGGAGTAAACTAAGGGAGCCAAGGAACCTCAAGGTTCCTTCCACACATCAATTGACAGTCCGTTACCAATTAACCAAAAAACATGCTCCTTCTCTAATAAGAGGTTTCATACGTTCCGTAGCTCTCCATGTATGTGTAGCATATTTCCGTGGTTTGTCCCTGAGTCAACTATCTTTAACTTTATACTTACTTCTTAAAGCCCTCATACACAGGCTCTCTCTTTTAGAAACAATCATCTAGGTCAGTTTTGCAATAAAGGCTTCGTTGCATTTTTTTGCTTTTCTGAATTCCAGTCCTCCAAAAATCTTGGGGTTGCACAGGTAGTCCCAAGACTTCCATGCTAGGTATCTGCCCTTTTCTTTTTTAGGACTCCACCAAAACCTACGGGTAGTGGCATCAAGTTTATCACACAATGCAATGAGCACATCAAAAGCTGACAAAGTGTATGTGGGAATTGCTTGCACCACTGACTTAATAAGAGTGCAGCGATCAGCCCAAGAAAAGCATTTGCTCCTCCACCTAGTCAAACGAGCCTCTAGTTTCTCTTGAAGATACATAAAATCCTTTGATCTGCTTCTTGTAGAAAATAGAGGGCCCCCAAATACTTGGCATTCTCTGGGACTTTTTTCATCTGCAAAATATTCTACAACCTTCTCTTTTGATTAAGGTGGACCAGTTTCGAGAAGATAATAACCGACTTGCTCCTATTGATTAGTTGCCCAGACCAACGACAGTATTTTTCCAAACATGAGTTAAGTGAAAGCACCTCATTGCTGCTAGCTTTGGAAAATAACATCAGGTCGTCTGCAATCATTACGTGAGTGAAGTCAGGACAGTGCTTGATGTTGCTTCGTAAAGGCTGGTTTGCATTCCAATACTATCAGAAAAATGGGACCCTACATATATATATATATAATCTGATATGCTGGACCTGATTTTAGCTTAAACTTTTTAAACATAAAACAGTTGCCTTTTCTATTCCTGGTAAGATTAAACAAAAGCCAATGTGCCCGTACGTGTTCCAGAAAATGAGAAAATAATCCCAAAACATAACTTTCGCTGTGTGATGATTATCAACAATTGAAATAAGTAATCTTATTAATCTGTTGGAAACAATGTCAGCAAGAGGGCATTTGATCTAGTGGTATGATTCTCGCTTTGGGTGCGAGAGGTCCCGAGTTCGATTCTCGGAATGCCCCTATTTGTTTTATTCTGTTTCTTTTTCAACCTCAAGATTCTTTTCCTTTCTTGAATCTTGAGTCTTGACCTTCAAAAGTCAAAAAAGAGGATAGTTAGTACAACATGAACGGCTGCATTTGGTAATTGAATGCGCATTAATCATTTTCTTTGTGTTGGAGTTGGATTCACTCAATAGAAATGCAAAAATCTCTCCTTTGGCAATTCCATGGACTCCAACATGTGGTTTTAATACTTAGATGAATAATAAAAGCACGTTGGCAGTCAAACCAACAAAAATCAAATGGCGATGAAGAAAAGAGGTTAGATGCTTAGATGAGGTTGAACAATTGGGCATTTGGTCTTTGTGATATGATTCCAGGTTCACGTACCACAGGTCACAAAGTTCAATGTTCATAATTCCCGATTAATCTATTACCTTAAGAATGCCACTGTCAATTATCAAAGTAGGCTTACTATGTCTATCACTAGCTGCTATCCTCTTTAGTTGTAGCTGTTAGTCACAATTTCAAGATCTAAGAACCCTGCCTGGAAACAACAAACTGTGAGATAGCTCAATTTTGTTAACATTCCTGCAGCAAGCATTACACGTCAGTATAATTTGGTAATCCAGCAAGCTTGCATTTTTACATGTCTGTAAAGTCTCAGCCTACTAGGTAGGGGGGAATATGATTAATTGACTTAGTGAAATGGAGGATTACAACTAAAACACAAAAGGAACCACCAAATGGGCATTTGGTCTAGTGGTATGATTCTCGCTTTGGGTGCAAGAGGTCCCGAGTTCGATTCTCGGAATGCCCCCCCATTCATTGTATGATGATGCATTTTTCAGTTCAGGTTTTAATAATAATGGACATTTGGTTTATAATAATGCAGTTTTTCAGTCCAGGTTTAATAATAATGCAGTTTATCAGTGCAGATTTTAATATCTGAGGGGGTTATGTATTCAACTCACTGCCCCACATGCAAAAGATTCGGTTCTTTCTCGGATAATGGCATGTGGTGGTGATTGGCATTTCACCTAATTGTCCTCCTCACCTAAATCAACTACCTACCTGTCAGCAGCCAAAGGTTTCAAATTTTGTACAATGTATGGACAAAACTTAGCATTGCAGCACATCCTGATCTAAAAGTATTTGGAAAGGGCATCTTATAAGTTTAGACTTCAGAGAATGAGATAGCAACTGCACTGATACCAAATCAAATATGATTGTTTTTATGCTACTGGAGTATTGTAGTTCTCTCAGTTTAGAAATGATATGAAAATACGAAGTGAGGAAAATATTGAACACTTAATCATGTTATTTCCGTCCACCTATCGCCTAACGGAGAATAGAAAGTGCAGAGACGGAAGAGTTTAATCCCACATTGGAAATAGTGGGAACAAACTCAAAAGAGATAATAAGTTATAACAACATGATTTTGAAAGTTTGCTTGAGCAAGTTTCGTGGGAAGATCGAGCGAAATTTCTGTTTGAGGATCGCTTGAGCGCGCGTCACATAAGATGGAGCGAGTGTCACGCGAAGATCGATTGAAGATTCTATTTGAGGCTATTTAAAGTTCAATTGAGTGAAGTGTCGAGCAAGGTCGAACGAATTTTTAGTTTTCAACAAAATGATGCAAAGTGTGCCTAAATCGAAATTAACTGTTTCAACGGTTAATAACAATTATTTGCTGTGTTTTGAAAATCATGACTTTTCATTTATTTCTCTTTATCATTTAAAAAAATATATATTTTTTGTATTTACTTGAAATGTATTTAGTTGAAAAAATCACAAAACACAATGAAAATCTTAGGAATTTTCCAGAATTCATAGGCTTCGTAAATAACCTGTTAGTAAACTCTTAACTAATTTAAGATGATATTTGGCAATGGATGGAGGATTTGATGTAGCTGTTTGTTGCCAAACTAGAATTTATAAAGAATGGTTGCCAATTTTTTTGAAGGAAACAAATAACTATGCTTTGTAGAGGGTCCAATGCCTTACAACGGGTTTTGAACTTTAACCTGACTTCGATCTAAAAGGGTTGGTAGGCTCGATGCATGTCTTTGCCCAAAAGACTTCAATAATTAAATGCAAGTGAGCAAAAAAATAAAGTGCAGTAAATTAAATGACAGAAATCAAATAAAACTAATTAATTAACTAAATCCCAAGACAAGAGCATCATGACAATCATAATTATAATTGAATTGAACCCTAAGAGTATCAAACAGTGCATATCAGGAACAAGAGCCTTAAATCAAGTAATACAAGATTAAATCGAGGTAACAAGTGCATGAAACGAAATAATATTCACGTAAACTTAGTACATTCTCATGTATTCAACATATCGAAGGGATACTTACAAGCATTTAAACTGACCAATCACAGCACACTTTCTCCTAGGTTAACTATTCTCTCAGAAACACTAAAAGTTACAGTTTTTAGAAGTAGCAGCTCCTTAAGTTCTCAAGAAATGGTCTCAAGTGTTCTCTTTTGATCTCTCAAAAGTTCTCTTTGAGTTTGTTTGGGGGGTTTGTGTGTCCTTTTCTGAATGCTAGAGTCTTTTATTTATAGTCTGACTCTAACGGTTATACCTTCCCTTGATTTTCTCTTCAAATCCCACGTAAATAATATATGTTGCTTGACAACTGCCTCGATCATGGCCTATTAGTTAGAAACTCCAGGAACGTGCTTTGACTCTATAACATGCATAATTCCAATTGCCAGATGTTATTTGTGTGGTTATTGAAGTTAATTAACACGTGTCTCTTTCTGATTGGTTTACGTGTCACTTCCAATTGGTTCCAAGCTTGACCATTATTTAGTCCACGTGTTTGCCTTTTATTAGTGTGTTTGCCTTTTATTAATGCTTTTGCGAGCTCATTCGCCACATCATGATTTATGAATTTTGTACTAATAGTAGCGGTTCTCCAAAGTAGTTAATCAAGGTTTTTTGAAATTGGATAGATTCGATGCTTAGATGACGTTGAACAACTAGGCATTTGGTCTTTGTGGTATGATTCCTTGTTCACGTATTGCGTACCACTGGTCACAAAGTTCAATTCTCATATTTGCCGACTAACCTATTACCTTAAAAATGTCATTGCCAATTATCAAAGTTGTGTTACTATTACCAGCTTCTATCCTCTTTAGTAGTAGCTGTTAGTCACAATTTCAAGATCTAAGAACCCTGCCTGAAAACACCAAACTAGTGATAGAGTTATGAACTCTCTTGGATTAATCTATCTGTTAAGGAGTAGTTTCATTTCTGTTATTAGCTGTTATAGAATTTGTTAATCAGTTGTATCAGTTTAATTAACAGTTTCAAGCTTATCTAATATTAGTCATTCTGTATATATAGGGATAGTCTTTCCCTCTCATTAATCAAGCAAATACACTTCCTTCATTGAAGTAATTCTATCTCTACATTCTCTGTTCTCTATTCCTTCTCTGCATTCTGTTTCTTTTCATGGTATCAGAGCAGTAAAGATTAATTGCTCACCATGACTACTCCTCCTTCTTTTCCTTCTATAAACACACATATCAATACCCAAACACCAATCTTTCTTCTCTCCAACATCTCAAACTATGTCACAGTTAAGCTTGATCACTCAAATTACCTGATGTGGAAGTTTCAAATCACAGGAATACTGGATGCTTACTCCCTTCTTGACCATCTTGAAGATCCAACTCCGTGCCCTTCCAAGTTTCTTCTTGGTCAAACTAGAACAGAACAACAAGAAGTGAATCCTCTGTACTCTCAATGGAAAACAAGGGATAAAGCACTTTTCTCAATGATTAGTTCAACTCTCTCACCTTCGGCAATCTCTTTAGTAATGGGGCAAACATCAGCTTCTGGCATCTGGAAAATTATTGTAAACAGGTATACATCTGTTTCAAGATCCAATATTGTCAATCTCAAACGGGAACTCAACAGTATCAAAAAGAATTCTGACTCAGTGACAGATTATCTGCAAAAGATCAAAGAAGCCAGAAACAAGTTAGTGAGTGTGGGTGTCCATATCGATGATGAAGAGATCCTTCATATTGTACTTCAAGGTTTGCCATCTGAATTCCATTCCTTCACCTCTGCCATGTTAACTAAAAATGAAGCTATAAAATTTGAAGAACTACATACCTTGATGAAGACTGAGGAAGATCTTCTCAAGAATGCATCGGATAACTCTAAGGAGATTGCTCATATGGCTATGGTAGCCAACAAGAACTCACAATCCACATACAACAGTTTCTCGACTACTCAGTTCAGTGGTAACCGAGGAAGAGGCAGGAATCAAAATCGTGGAAGAGGTGGAAATAGTGGCTGATTTCAGAACTACAACAATGGTCGTGGAGGATTCAGTCAAGGAAATTTCAACCATGAAGGTAATTTTCCTAATCTCACTCCGAATTCCCCAAATCCCCAATCTTGGCCTTCAAACCCTAGTTCTCGCCCAACTTGTCAGATCTGTTACAAGCCAGGCCACACCGCCATTGATTGTTACCAGCGCATGAATTACTCGTATCAGGGGCGTCACCCTCCATCCAAACTCGCCGCCATGGCCACTGCCACTCCTCCATACCCTAACCAGACCACCTGGATATCAGACACGGGTGTAACCGATCACTTCACACCCGACCTTAACAACATCCCTGACAACCAATCCTACACTGACTCATAGCTTATCCGTTGGCAATGGCAATCAACTTCCAATCTCACACACGGGTAATGCTCAACTTTGAACTTCTTATCATCTTTTTTATCTTCGTAAAATTTTGCATGTACCTTCCATGAAATCTAATCTTCTTTCTGTACAAAAATTCAGCCATGACAATAAAACTTCTTTTTACTTTGATGCTACTTGATTTCAGATCCAAGATCTTCTTACGGGGAAGCCTCTTTACAGGGGTTCCAGTAAAGATGGCTTTACCCAATCACTGGTCTCTCTCTTCCGTCGTGACACTCTCGTGTCTCCAGTCTTCAATCTTCTTCAAAACTTACTGAACCATCTCAGGTTGCTTTACATAGTTCATACACAGCCAGTCTTCCTAAGTCAGATTTCTCATCCACCGATCTCTGGCATATGCATCTTGGTCATCCTCAGCATTGTGTTTTACACAATGTATTAAATCGTCTATTTGTTAGTCATACACTTCCCATGTCTAACAATTTTTGTAAACACTGTGTCATGGGCAAAATGATCCAATTACCATTTTCTACTTCAAATTCTTGTACTAAATTTCCTTTAGAAATTGTACACAGTGATGTTTGGGGTCCAGCTCCCATTGATTCAATAAATGGTCACCGTTATTACGTAATCTTTGTGGATGATTTTTCTCGCTTTACATGGTTTTTCCCTTTGAAACACAAGTCACAAGTCCTTGCTTCTTTTCAACACTTCAAAAACACTATGGAAAATCATCTTGGCTTTTCTATTAAAACATTACGCACCGATTGTGGTGGAGAATACGCTAACAATGATTTTCGTAATTTTTGTTCAAATTCCGGCATCATTCATCAATTCACATGTCCTCACACGTCTCAACAAAACATTGTTGCCGAGCGCAAACATCGTCATATTGTTGATATGTCCCTCACTTTAATTTCTCAATCTTCTCTCCCTTTTCGTTATTGGTCTTATGCATTTTCTACGGCCATTTTTCTTATCAATCGACTTCCCTCTCTTCATCGTGGTTCAAGTTCCCCTTGGGAAACCCTTTTTGCTAAGTCTCCAAATTACTCTCTTTTTAAGAGTTTTGGTTGTGCATGCTTTCCCTCTCTTACGTCCTTACACCAAACACAAGTTTAATTTTCGTTCAAAAGAATGCATCTTTCTTGGTTATGCCTCAAACTCTAAAGGATATCTTTGTCTAGATCCTCTCACATCTAGAATTTATGTTTCCCGTCATGTTACCTTTAATGAGTCTCATTTTCCTTTTTCCCATTCTTCTTCACCTTCTCATCAACCCTCACATACTTCTTCTACATCACAAAATTGGCTCAGTTCTCTTTTATTTTTTCACCCTTGTCAAACAAATTCCATTTTGGGCCCTGCTCCTATTTCACCAAGTTTTTTGTCCACTGCCAACATCACTACCAACCCACTACCATCTATTTTAGGCCCAATTCCTTTAGTTTCAAATTCTCCTCTGTTTAGACCCCATAACCCGGAGCCCACACCTGAGCCCATTATTATGCCTTTATCTACCAATAACCCAGAGCTTATCTTACCTCAACCTAGACCCAATCACCCCGAGCCCACCTTACCTCAACCCGGCCCTCACTTAAACACACTCTCATCCACAGGCTTGTCTTCCCCAAATATCTCCACCGTACCTCCAGCACCTCCTCCAGAAAATCCAGCCGTCACTCTCCCTTCACATCCCATGCAAACCCGTTCCAAGTCAGGGATCTCTAAAAAGAAATGCTTTGCCACCTCCACTACCGTTGATTACCTTCAAACCGAACCCCAACCTACACCATAGCTTCCAAGTTTCCACAGTGGCGTGAGGCAATGGCTTCTGAATTTGATGCCCTTCAACGACAACAAACTTGGTCTTTAGTTCCACCTTCTTCAGATCAGAACATTATCGGGTGTCGCTGGGTATACAAAATCAAGCGCAATACTGATGGTTCAGTTTCAAGATACAAGGCCCGCCTCGTTGCAAAGGGCTTTCACCAACAAGCTGGAGTTGACTTTGCTGAGACGTTTAGCCCAGTGGTCAAACCACCCACAGTTCGTATTATTTTGTCTTTGGTAGCTTAGAATCGGTGGTCTCTTCGCCAATTGGATGTAAGTAATGCTTTCCTCCATGGTTTACTTATAGAAACAGTTTTTATGGCACAACCACTTGGCTTTGTTGATTCAACTCTTCCTTCCCACGTTTGTCACTTGCAAAAGTCTCTGTATGGGCTCAAACAGGCCCCTCGTGCTTGGTTTGAATGATTCACGTCTCATCTTCTTACTTTGGGATTTGTTGCTTCGGTTGCTGATGCTTCCCTATTCATCTTGTCTCATGAATCAGTCACTATGTATCTTCTCTTGTATGTAGATGATATCATCATCACTGGGAATAATTCGACTGCTATTTCGAATATCATCTCTCAGTTATCTACTGCCTTTGAACTTAAGGATTTAGGTCCTTTACGTTATTTTTTGGGTCTCCAAATTGATTACAAGAAAGTTGGATTTTTTGTTCATCAACACAAGTATCTTACAGATCTTCTTCACAAGTTCAACATGACTGATTGTAAAGCAGCATCCACCCCTATTGCCACTACCCCTGTTCTAACTACTACCACCACTGATCTTCTATCTGACCCTACTCCTTATCGGAGTCTTGTTGGGGCACTACAATATGCTACGTTCACTAGACCTGATATCACTTTTGCTGTCAATCGTGTTTGTCAGTTTATGCATAGACCATCACCTGCTCATTTTGTGGCTGCAAAACGCATTCTGAGATATCTTAAAGGCACTCTTGACAAAGGAATTTTGTTTTAATCTCGCCTTATTACTCTCATTGCTTTTACAGATGTTGATTGGGCTGGGGACCCTTGATAGGCGCTCACTTCTGGTATTATTGTCTTTCTTGGCAACAATCCTATTATTGGCTCGCTAAGAAACAACACACAGTCTCTTGCTCATCCATGAAGCAGAATTGTTCCCTTGCTAGTGGTGCCTGAACTTGCATATTCTCAAGTCTTTGTGACTGGGCTTGTTTTTACCTTCTGCTCCTCTGATATGGTGTCATAACACCAGTGCTCTTGCCTTAGCCTCAAATCCAGTCTTCCATGGTCGCACAAAACATATAGAAGTTGACTATCACTTTATCCGTGAAAAAGTGGTGCGTGGTCATCTTGCACTCCAATTCATTTCTACTGATGACCAGCTTGCAGATGTCTTCACAAAAGCTCTCCCCTCTCCTCGGTTTCATCGTTTATGTTCCAAACTGTTGGTCTGTTCTACTGACCATCAGTTTGAGGGGGGATGATAGAGTTATGAACTCTCTTGGATTAATCTATCTGTTAAGGAGTAGTTTCATTTCTGTTATTAGCTGTTATAGAATCTGTTAATCAATTGTATCAGTTTAATTAACAGTTTCAAGCTTATCTAATATTAGTCATTCTGTATAAATAGGGATAGTCTTTCCCTCTCATTAATCAAGCAAATACACTTCCTTCATTGAAGTAATTCTATCTCTACATTCTCTATTCTCTATTCTTTCTCTGCATTCTGTTTCTTTTCAACTAGGACAAAGCTCAATTTTACCAACATTTCCTGAAGCCAAGCATTACACATTAGTATAATTTGGTAATCCAGCAAGCTTGTATTTTTCCTTGTCCGTAAAGTCTCAGCCTACAAGGTAGGGGGGGAATAAGATTAATTGACTTTAGTGAAATGGTCTATTAGAACCTAAAAACAAAGAGAACCATCAAATGGGCATTTGGTCTAGTGGTATGATTCTCGCTTTGGGTGCGAGAGGTCCCGAGTTCGATTCTCGGAATGCCCCCCATTCATTGAATGTTGATGCAGTTTTTCAGTTCAGGTTTTAATAATAATGGTCATTTGGTTTATAATAATGCAGTTTTTCAGTTCAGGTTTTACAATAATGCAGTTTTTCAGTTCAGGTTTTATAATAATGCAGCTGTTTACAATAATGCAGTTTTTCAGTTCAGGTTTTATAATAATGCAGGTGTTTATAATAATGCAGTTTTCCGGTTCAGATTTTATAATAATGCAGGTGGTTATAATAATGCGCGCAGTTTTTCAGTTCAGGTTGTGTAATAATGCAGTGGTTTATAATAATGCAGTTTTTCACCCAATTGACCTCCTCACTTCAATATTTAAAGAATTAGGCGAATTACTCTAACAAAAATCAACTACTGACCTATCAGAAGCCAAAGATTTCAAATTTTGTACAATGTATTGGACAAAACATAGCACTGCAACACATACGAATGTAAAGGTATTTGGAAAGGGCATCTTATAAGTTTAGACTTCAGAGAATGAGAATAACGTAGACTAATATTCTAGTGACTGCAGCCAACTGTAGTCTGATACCAAATCAAATATAATTAGTTTTTATGCTAGACTTCATCTTAAGCAGGAGAAAACATTCGGTTATGCAAGCATTTTGATTGAGCTTAGAATGGCACCAAAATTTTTTTCTTACTTTGTTTTCCTACTGGAGTAGCGTAGTTCTTTCGGTTGAAAAAATAATAACAAAACACAAGGAAATTCCTAGGAATTCTCCTGGGGATGATTAACGAGTAACTTGTTAGCAAACTCTTTTTGAGTGGGGGGGAATTTTGTTTTAAAGATAGTGATTCAATTGCATCTCAAAGCTGATATTCATTTTCCTAACAACTAATTTAAGAAGATATTTGACAGTGGATGGAGGATTTGATGTAGTGTCTTTACAAAGAAACGAATCAAGGTTTTGTGAAATTGGATAAGTTTGATGGAACCAATCAAGGCTGGCCCTGAGAATTATGGGACCTAGAGCGATACAAAAAAGAGGCATTTTATCAAAATAAACATAAAGAAAAATATTCTAAGATAAATTATCATTAATAAATTACTCCACATATAATTTGTGCTACAAAATATTAATTAAATTTTTACATTCAATATTTTCTAACAAATCTTCTTCAATAAATAATATGACAAACTAAGTTTAACCTTTTTTGTGACATAGTTGATCCCATGTAAGATTTTAATAATTTTATTTACATTTTATCTTTTTTAGTGTTATTTTATTATTGTTGGAACTTGGACTAGAGAAATAAATTATCGTTGAGATTTTTTTAAAGAATTAATTTTAATGTTGGTTTAAATCATTTGGGCCTTTCAAAATTTTATGTGCTTCAAAATATTTTGGGATGGGGCTAGGAGCGTTGCACATCTACACATGTCTAGGGTCACACCTGAACCAACTTCACTTGCTGATAGGACAATATGAAGTTTTTTCTCATTGTATTGAAGATTATTTATTTATTTATTTTATTATTATTATTATTTTTTATGTTTTGGATCCAAATTTGCAAACTTCTTGAACCGACTTCTGAAGATATTCTTGTAGTTAAGGTAGAGAGGAAGAAATGTGAGGAGGATGAACTTTTCTGCAGAGGACATATTCTGAAGACTCTTTTTGAGTGGTTGATCAAAGGAAGTGTTATCAGGTGAGAGGAGATTTTTTTTTTTTTTGAATTTACTGTGCAAAAATACTAGGTCTTGGATCCAGGTAAACAGATCGGGACGAGTCGGGTGCCGGACCGGATTTGAAGAAATGGGTAGGGCTGATGTCATGTTGCTGACGTGGCTAGGCAGAATGTGAAATGGGGCGCATTAGGTGCGTGAGTGGGCTACTGTACGTGGATCGGACGACCATGACTTAAACCGACGCATGGGAGCATGTCCATGCTTCGATGGCGCTGATTTTGGTGGCCATGAACAGATCGGCTGTCTCTCTTTCGATTGGTGGTGTCACTTTCTTGAATTGGTTACCGGAAGAGGTAGATCTGAGATTCGGTGTACGGTGACACGTGTGGTGCATGGGGGAGATTCCAAAAAGTTTGGGTTGTGCGTGGAGGCGCATGTGGACGTGGAATTTGATCGGGAAACCTAGGCTTTTCCGATCTCAAGATCCGTGACTGATTTGTGTAATCAGTTTGTTGAAAACTTGAGACCTTGTGATGTCATTGTGGCTATTGTGACTAAAGGTGCGGAAGCGGAAGGATCAAGATGCTCGTTTGAGCTTTAGGGCTCTGATACCATGAAATATTTAGAGAGAGATAGAGATTGAGAGAGTGGAGACTAGGGTTTCACGTGGTTCGGTTAAGGATATACACAAGCAACAGATGGTAAAGGATCCATGAGCAATGTTTGGCTTTATACAATTGCATAAGTCATTCAGACCCATCAAGAATTGCATTAACCACTCTCATTCTTGGTATTCGTCAAAACAAGAAGCATTTTGGCATGAACAAGGAATAAAAGTGCAATGCGAAGCAAGTTCATCCCATAATTGCTTCAGTTTGTTTGGTGTAGTACGTTGATAGAGAGAGTTGATTTTGTGAAGTGGTGTTAATATCCTTTTTGAGATGAAAGATTTGTGGTGCATTTTTTGAGAAAAACACTCATAAAGGTCTTTCCATACTTATTAAGCCGATAAAGAATACACCACGCTATCAGCAAGGTCCTTGTCACAAGCATTAATGATCTATGAAGAGAGTCAAGAGACCATTATGTTGGCACGAACACAAAGGAGAAGATTAGGAGAATCCAGTTCTAATTAAGGAAGGGAGCTATCAACGAAAGCCCACTTATTTTTAGCAATTAGACACATTGTCATTCTGAAATTTTCAAAATATTAGTCTAATAAAACGTTATAAAAACAGTGTAATATTGACAAAAAAATGCTGCTTATTTTAGTTTCCCGAGTATGTAACAAACTCTTTCAATAATAAAACAGTTTCCTTTTCTTTGGTAAAATTAAACAAAAGCCAATGTACCGTGTTCCAGAAAATGAGAAAATAGACCCTGTTAATGCCTTTCACTGTGAGATGTATATCAACAATCGAAATCGGTAATCTCACTAATCTGTCAGAAGCAAAGACATCAAAAGGGCATTTGGTCTAGTGGTATGATTCTCGCTTTGGGTGCGAGAGGTCCCGAGTTCGATTCTCGGAATGCCCCTCATTCATTGTATTTTGTTTAATAATAATGCAGTTTTTCAGTGCAGATTTTAAAATCTGAGGGGGTTATGAATGCAGTTTTTCAGTGCAGATTTTAATATCTGAGGGGGTTATGTAGTCAACTCACTTCCCCACATGCAAAAGATTCGGTTCTTTCTAGGATAATGGCATGTGGTGGTGATTGACATTTCGCCAAATAGTCTTTCCTCATCTCAAATATTTCAAGGATTAGTCCAATTACTCTAACCAAAATCAACTACCTACCTTTCAGCAAAAAGAAAATCTACCTACCTGTCAGAAGCCAAAGGTTTCAAATTTTGTACAATGTATTGGACAAAACATAGCATTGCAGCACATCCTGATGTAAAGGTATTTGGAAAGGGCATCTTATAACTTTAGACTTCAGAGAATGAGACAGCAGCTGTACTGATACCAAATCAAATATGTTTTTATGCTAGACTCCATCTTAATTAGGAGAAAACCTTCGGCTAGCAAGCATTTTGATTGAGCTTTGAATGACATGTAAGATTAAATTAATCGGTGACCCACATGTTAAAGCACATTTGATCAGTTAGAGGTTTAATAGTAGTATGTTACATATCTCTTAAAGTTAGCTTAATGTTATCTTTAACTTATTGGTCATTTATGAAGTGGTTTTTAAGTAACTCTTACTTTGATGGTTAAGTAGAGATTAAAGTTTAAAAAAGGAAACGGGTCCTTTCTCTACCTATAAAAGAGATGTTCAATACTCCCATCAGATAAGATTAAATTGAACATATACATGAAGAGGGTCAAGAGAGAGAAACTTTTTTTTCTATTAAGATAGAGAAATCTTTTTTCTATTAAGAATGGATCAATGTAAGTATATTATAACTATTTAATTTTGTGAAGATCATGATAGTTCTAAATTCTTGATTAATGTAGTTATTAATTATCTAACAACATAGAAAGATAATTTTACATGTGGTAACAGAGCCTGTGTTTAAGAATTATTATGATTTTCCATTGAATGAATTTTTAATTTATATTGGTGAATTCTTAAGCTTAAATTTTTGTTCCAGTTTAAATATGTGAATTCAGTTTCTATGTTTTTTTCTAAATGTTTACAACTTTATGATCAAAACATTTCAAAACCCAAATCGTTGTGATAAATTGAGTACATAATGATCTCATTTATTAGCATTGTTCTTTATTGATTATTTTTCCGCCTAATGTTCTAATTTATTTTCTCACTATAATGACCATATACCATCTAGTAGCATGTAAGGTATGTGTGAGAAAATATTTGATATTTTGTAATTGAAATATCATAATATACTTGATGGTTGTCAAATAAATTTAAGCTAATACGTCACCCCACATGACTAATATACTTTGAGTGCTTATATATGAACAACCAATAGAATGTATTCCTTTAATAATTGTAGTGGTTGGTGTATTTGAATGGCATGCTTATATTTTTTCACATTACTTTGAACATATTACTGTTGATTTAATGTTTTATGTAAGGTCATTAATTTTGATTTGGAATTTATATCATGATACGGTTTGGTAGTCACTAAAGTGGCCCAATTGGAATGGGACATAGATAATAAATCAAATAATTGAGATTTAACACCTATTCCCTAGTGTTAATAAATTTAATGACCATATAAATTGCAATTCTTTAATCACAAGAATATTAGGTTTGGCCCAAAGGTGCACCACTTTTGAGTGATTAATGAATTGAAATAGGATGGTTGGTGGGTATTCATAGTTGAAATTGGAACGGATACCCAAAGGTAACATGCCAACTTAATTATGAATATTTTACCAATTAGTTCTATTAGGTGAAAGGGAATCACCATAATTGTTTAATACTTTACCATAAGAATAACCTAAAGGTGGATCACGGTAATAAAATTTTTATTGTTTAAATATGTGTTTCATTATTGTTTATTGTTCCTTATTAATTACTCTTAGCACTAATGTAGTGAGCATGAATTATTATTTGCAGTATCTATTCCTGTTTCGCTACCTTCGCATGCTTCGTCTATTCTTATGCTGAATGGAACAAATTTCTCAGATTGGAAATAACAGGTTCAGTTTCACCTTGGTGTATTGGATCTAGATATAGCACTTCATGAATTTAAGAAATCACCTATTCCCACTGATACAAGCAGTGCTGAAGAAAATGATTTGTACAAAGCATGGGAAAAGTCAAATAGACTAAGTATTATGTTTATGCGAATGACAATTGCAAAAAACATTAAGACAACACTTCCAAAAATTGATGATGCTAAAGAATTCCTTGCCAATGTGGCAGAACGTTTCCAAACTGTTGACAAGTCCCTTGTGGGAACATTAATGGCTAAGCTTACCACCATGAAATGTAATGGTACGCATGGGATACAAGAGCATGTCCTTGAAATGACAAATTTGGCTGCTCAATTAAAGACTTTGGGGATGAATGTGGATGAGTTCTTTCTCATGCAATTCATCTTGAATTCCTTGCCTCCTCAGTATGGGCCGTTTCAGATTAATTACAACACTATGAAGGATAAGTGGAATCTGAATCAATTGGCCAATATGCTTAATCAAGAAGAGGCAGGGCTTAAGCAACTTGAACAACATTCAGTTCATCTCGTAAGTCAAAGAGCTCAAAGAAAGTGGAGGAAGCCTAAAAAAAGGCAGAAAGCATGGACCACAAAAGGCAAATGAGCCCAACCCTAATGTTCAAGCTCATAAGAAGGAAATAGGCAA
>OU015767.1:13107248-13152537 GCA_907173295.1 Fagus sylvatica
TTTTGAAACCCATAAATTGACCAAAATACATAAAATCACCAAAATGACCAAAATAACCCCAAAACCTCTAAAATAAATAAAAAAAATTCTCCAAAACCTCTAAAATGACCAAAATACCCCTAAAATCACTAAAATCCTCAAAACAACCCCGAAAAGTAGAAAATGACCAAAATACCCCCAAAAACACCAAGATGACCAAAATATCCCTAAAATCATCAAAATAATATTAAAACCTCTAAAACAACCAAAATACCCCCCTAAACTTATTTTTTTGATCAAAATGCCTCTAAAATCACCAAAATACCTATAAATTGACCAAATATATAAAATCACCAAAATGATCAAAATAACCACGAAACTTCTAAAATGACAAAAAAAAAAAATCCCCAAAATGTAAAATGACCAAAATACCCCTAAAATCACCAAGATAGTCAAAACAATCCTGAAAAGTAAAAAATGGCCAAAATGCCCATCAAACACCAAAATAACCAAATTACCCCTAAAATCATTAAATAACCCCAAAACCTCTAAAACAACCAAAATACCCCCTAAACCACTAAAATGATCAAAATACCTCTAAAATTATGAAAATACCTAAAATTGACCCACAACATAAAATCATCAAAATGACCAAAATAACCCAAAAACCTCTTAAAATGATCAAAATATTCTCGAAAGCTCTAAAATGACTAGAATACCCCAAAAATCTTCAAAATGGCCAAAACAACCCCAAAACCTAAAAAAAAAAATGATCATAATACCTCGAAAAGACCAAAATACCCCTAAAATCACCAAAATAACCCCGCAAAACTCTAAAACAACCAAAATATCCCCCTAAACCACTAAAATGATCAAAATACCTCTAAAATAACCAAAATACCTAAAATTGACCCAAAACATAAAATCATCAAAATGACCAAAATAACCTCAAAACCTCTAAAATGATCAAAATATCCTTGAAACCTCTAAAATGATCAGAATTCCCCTAAAATCTTCAAAATGGCCAAAATAACCCCAAAACCTAAAAAATAATCATAATACCGCGAAAAAAACAAAATACCCCTAAAATCACAAAAATAACCTTGAAAACTCTAAAACAACCAAAATACCTCCTTAAACCTCTAAAATGATCAAAATACCTCTAAAATCACCAAAATGAAAAATAATAATAATAATAAAATACCAAAACCATATATTGGAGTTTTCGAGGTTATTTTGGTCATTTTAAGGGTTCCAAGTGTATTTGGTAATTATGGAGTTTTCGGGATTATTTTGGTCATATTGGAGCTTTTGGGGTTATCTTGGTTATTTTAGATATTCGTAGTGTATTTTGGTTATGATAGTGTTTCCAGGATTATTTTGGTCATTCTGGAATTTTTCGGGTTATTTGGGTTATTTTAGGGTTTTTTAGTGTATTTTGGTCATTAGAGTGTTTCAGGGTTTATTTTGGTCATTATGGTATTTCCGGTGTTATTTTGGTCATCTTGGAGTTTTTGGGGTTATTTTTGTCATTTTAAGGGGTTCAGTGTTATTTTGGTCATTATAGTGTTTCCGAGGTCATTTTGTAGTTTTCATGGAGTTATTTGGTCATTTTAGGGGTTCCTAGTGTATTTTGGTAATTATGGTGTTTCTGGGGTTAATTTGGTTATATTGAAGTTTTTAGGGTTATCTTGTTCATTATAGGGTTTTGATATTATTTTGGTCATTTTGGAGTTTTCGGGATTATTTTGGTCATTATGGTGTTTACGGGGTTATTTTGGTCATATTTCAATTTTTGGGGTTATTTTGGTCATTTTATGGGTTCGGTGTTATTTTGGTCATATTTGTGTTTCGGGATTATTTTGGTCATTATTGTGTTTCGGGGTTATTTTGTTCATTTTGGAGTTTTCGAGGTTATTTTTGTCATTTTAGGAGTTTGTGTGCATGTTGGTCATTATGGTGTTTCTTGGGTAATTTTGGTCACATTGGAGTTTTCAGGGTTATTTTGGTGGTTTATTGATATTTTGGTCGTTTTAGGAGTTTTGAGTGTATTTTAGTCATTATGGTGTTTTCTGGGGTTAATTTGGTCATATTAGAGTTTTCAGGGTTATCTTGGTTATTTTAGGAGTTCGATGTTATTTTGGAGTTTTCAGGGTTATTTTCGTCATTTTGGAGTTTTAAGGTTATTTTGGTCATTATTGTGTTTTCGAGGTTATATTGGTCATATTAGAGTTTTCGAGGTTATTTTGGTCATTTTAGGAGTTCAGTATTATCTTAGTCATTATGGTGTTTTCAAGGTTATTTTGGTCATTTTGGAGTTTTCGGGGTTATTTTTATCATTTTAGGGGTTCCGTATGTATTTTGGTTATTTTAGGTGTTCTGAGTGTATTTTGGGGATTATTTTAGCCATTTTTGAGTTTATTTCGGTCATTTTAGGGTATTGGCCATGAGTATTTTTTTTTTATCATGTTGGTAGTTTTGTGGATATTTTAGTCATTTTAGAGATTTTTGGATTATTTCGGTTTTTTACAAGGTTTTTTTTGGTCATTTGGTATTTTGTGGGCATTTTAATCATTTTAGAGCCTTTAGATGTATTTTAGAGGTTCTAATGATATTTTATTTATTTTGAGTGTTGGCATCTAATGAGAGGATTTGTGAAATTCTTACCCTAAGAAGTCATTTGAAATCCATGAATTTGGGCCTTTAAAATCCTGGATGGATTTGGCCCAAATCCAAATCCTAATGGTTTTAAGTCATCCAAACAAAAGATTTGGATTTGGACCCTCAAATCCAAATCCATAAGCCCAAATCCACCCCATCCAAACAGACCATTGATGATATTTCAACCGAAGGAAAAACTTAATATTATATGCAGTTGTTGAAAGCATGAAAACAAGTCACAAGTCACAACAAGACACATCTGATATAAACTCACTTGACCTTACACATTAAATCCCCGATAGTACGTCATAACCGGCACAAATTTTGTAACAAAAGTTCATAAAAAACCGACCTTATTTTACAAGCAAGATACCATTATAAACTATAAAGGGAAGAGTGGAAATTACTTAAGTAGTAAAAGTATGATTAGATTTAGAAGTTGTTGAGGTGGATTATGATTCAGCAGCAATTTGCAGAGAAGTGACCTCAGCCATTACAATTTTTTCGCGATCGCTCTCAAGCTGGCTGTAGTTCCCTTTCTCCTTGAAGAGTTGGATGTGGTGGTGCTTGCAGTAGAGCTTTCCTTCATGTGCAATGTAGTTAGATGGGCTTATGGTGCAACCTCCATGGGTGCATTTGAAGCAGCTTCTATGGTATGGAGTCCCATTAACCGAAACCTTTGAGGATATAAACATCATTAGTTCTCCAGAAGAGGTTTGTTAAAATACCGAAATGCTAATATGCCATGCCAATTCCAATTATATTAAATGTAGTATAATATAGATACAAATTTTGGTTTTGGCAAAAAATGAGAGTTGATGACCTCAAACCTTGAAATTTTGAAGATCCTTGACATGAAATTTGACGTGCATCTTATGAACATAAAGAATATGTAATCCAATGATGAGATTTTCAAAATATGAATCCAATAAAAAGTTGTTAGATAGTGTAATATTAAGAAAGAGTTACACCAGGTGTAACCTGATCCTGACCCGTATATATATATATATATATGAATAATGCTAATCATTCTCAAAAGTAGTCCTATGGTTGTTACCTTCTCAATTGGGTATACGGTCTTGTTGCACCCCACACATTTCTCTCTGGTTCCCCCGAACAAATTTGAGACTGCCTTAGCATTCTGTTTAATAGCTAGGTTAAGTTAGAAGCTAGAAATGGTTGCCTTGCTATGGAATTGAGTTGAAAGCTAAATTAACATTGGATTTAAAGTAACATTCGAAAAGGTTTCTACACAAGTTGAACGTGTGAGATTACCTCATCAACTTGTCTTTCGGGTTTTAAGATTTTGGGTGTTCCTGAAATAATGTTTGGGAAAGAAGAACAAATTGATTTGAATCCAGAAAAAAGAAAAAAAAGAAAAAAAAGAAAAAAAAAAGAAAAAAAAAAACTTTTACCTTCAAAGCTCTTGTCTAGGCTGCCAGTTCTCTTGAAGAGTTGATCATAGTGAGGCCTGCAATATAGGACCCCATCGAAAGAACAGTAGTTGCTGAGCTGCAAATGGAGAGAATACAGCATAATGAATTATTCACTGTTTTCATCCTTAACATTGTCTTCGTTCTCTATTAATAGTAAAAAAAAAAAAAAAAAAAAAAAAATCTTTGGAATCCTTCGGGGATTCAAGAGGTCTATGTGCTCATAAACATCTGTGGCTAATTGTTTTCTATGTTTTTCCTTTTTTGGGTGATTATTTCATGCCGCTAAAATCTTTTCCTGATCAGTAGGGCAACCCAAAAAATTGGAAGTTAAAGTCTTCGGTCAAGTTTGTTCTTTTATTTTTATTCTAAGATAGCTCCCTATTCTTAGACATGTATATGTGTACTTTTTTTTTTATCATCATATTTCATATTAGTTTTTTTCCTCAAATTTTTGATTAAGATGGTTGTTAATCTGAAGAACATATATCATCATCAAATGTTTTCTCTCCCTAAATTATGTCAGTAATTAATAGGAATTAGAAGATCAATAGCCTACAACTTTTTTTTGCATAGCAGCTGTACTTGTGAATACTCTTCTAGTTTCTACCATGACTATGGAACAACAAAAAAAAAAAAATCAAAATCAAAACTAGGATCGTAACACTATTTTACCTCTTTAATTATTGGGTCAATCTCAATTTACCCTTATTGTATAAAACTGAGCAATGTGATGTATTGATTTTCTGTTAAATCCAAGAACAAGTAACGAAACTTTATATGTATCTTGTCAATTTCAAGTCATAGTGCTCAAAATCTATCATTACATATTAATGCACCATAAAAAATATTCGTTATTTTTGTTTGGATTTAACTAAAAATTAGACGGTGGGGCTATTTGTAGATTTCTAATACATCAATAAAGACATTTCTCAGTTTCATAGATTAGGGGTGGATTAAAGTAGGCTCTATAGTTAAATGGAGAAAGTGCAATTTGTCCTAAAAAGAAAGGTAATTTTCTAAAAAAAACTCTTTAATTTTGTACATTAAGTGAAATTGCTATAAAATTTATTACATAATCAATCATAGATTATTTTCAGGATTAAAAAAAAAAAAAAAATCGAGATCCATCTTGATAAATGATTGATTTGAAAATGTATTGGAAAACAATTATTTTATATATATTTTTTGTTTGTTTATATTTTGCTAACACAGAGAACGTAACATGTGTCAATTTTATTTGTCATATAATAATTTAGTATATTTTTCTACTCTTAAATTCCCAAAAAAAAATGTTCATACTTCGATCCAGATGAATTTCAGGTTCCATCCCTAATTTCAATCATCAATATTATAAAAACTCATTAGTTATTTGTTTTTTTTTGAGTTAACTAAATGATAAAAAGTTACCTTGAGGGTACCCTTGCAGTGGTGGCATCGGAAGCAGGCCTTGTGGTAGACCCGGTTATCAGCAGTTAACTTATCAACGAGGTACACAGTCTTATCACAGGCCATGCACTTCTGTGTTGTTCCTGCAAAGCTAGCCATAATAATATTGCTTCCTATCCAACTCTTCTAGCTAGCAAGAGCCACGAGAGAGAGAGAGAGATATTGCACCAATTTTGTTTCTCTTACTGTCTATCTCTCTGATTCTTTATGTTTTTTCCCAACTCTTTATTGACAGCTGGAGAGGAAAAACAAGAGGAGGAGATGAAAAGCAGTGAGTAAGAAAGAGAGAGTGAATTGTGGGTTGCAGTGAATTGCGGGTGACATGAAACCAAATTTATAGATTAATTGATGGGAGTGGCCATTTTGCAATCATTTTGTCCCAATTTAAAGCAACTCCATACTAAAGCAAACATCATCCTATGTTAATTAATATAATAATATCCCCCACTTTATTAATTTTTTAGGTACACTTATATATTCTGATTATGTTTTGTATATAATTATTTGCAAACAAAATGCATTAATAATACAAAGTTTTTTTCTTTTCCTTTTTTGGCTACATATTAAGTGCCTTACAAATAGAGAATATCGTCACTCTGACGCCAAGAAGCGCCATCCAACCAAAAGTCGTTGGCATTAATAATATACAGGAGAATATAGTTAAATATAGTTAAAAACAAAATGCTCTTACTACAAATATATATAGTAAAGAATGAATTAAAGATAATTATAATAATTAGGGGAAATATGCTTATTGTTTTATAAAAAGAGAAAAGGATTTCTTGATTTCCTCATGTGAAGTGAAGAGACATCATAATTAATTCATGTATCCATTTACATATGTATAGTGATCTTTAAAAGGGCCCTAATCCAAGGTAAATTGGACAACTTTTTTCTTTTTTTTTTTTCCCCTGTATAGGAGATTTGCATTAAAATAATCCACAACTTATTTTGGCACACTAAGTTAGGTTATTGGGAAAAATATTTGCAAGATGGTTATGATATCATGTCAAATAGTAGATTTGACTACTACTCTTTAATGACTTTTTATTATTATCATAACAAAACGCCTTTGGTTATGATGAAATTATACAAAATAGCAAGATTTGGGAGCTCCCTATCTAATCGAAAGAATAAAAGTAGATTGGGAGCTGAATTATCATGAACTTTTGTTGATTTTTGGGGTGGATAATCGAGGATAGGTTTTCTTTTGCTAAAGCTGGTGGGTCTAAAGTTTTTGATTACTTGATTTCATCATGACGTGCCCAGCTGGATTCCTATTGGCTTCTTTCTTTCCTATTGTATTACTATTTGGAGTATAGTTTGTTCTTTTATAAATATGTTAATTTATTTCCTTTAATTTTCGATCGGTTCTTGATAAATGGATGAGAAACTCGGCACCTATATATATAACACTTTTCAAATGCGCTAGACCATAACCACGAAATTTTGGGTACATTTGTTATTATATTTTGCTAACTACATTTGTTATTATGTTACTATATATATGCCATCTCCTTATGCCCTACTCCATATTCACACCATTTTGCAAAAGTGGGGCCTGATGGACCTATACCTGGTTCAAGCTAAAACAAAATCTGATTGGCCTTAATTAGCCTAATTAGATGATTTTCCACTTAGATCTAGCAAATGGGTTGAGTCGAGCGGTTCAAGTTACACACACACACACACACAAAACAATCCAAAAAATAACCTGTCTCACACACACACACACAAAAAAAAAACGTATGTCTGTAACATGATTTAAAACATGTTATTTTCTGATCATATATAACAAACATACACAAAACGTATGTCTGTAACATGATTTAAAACATGTTACACAAAACAATCCAAAAAATAACCTGTCTCACACACACACAACGTATGTCTGTAACATGATTTAAAACATGTTATTTTTTTATCATATATAACAAATTCACACAAAATGTGTGTCTGTAACATGATTTAAAACATGTTATTTTCTGATCATATATAACAAAACTTTTTGTATTTAGTTAGTCTTTACATAATTTAAAATAATTTTTCTTATCCAATTAGTTTATTAAGTTGTAAACTATCATTTAAATTATACTAATCATTATTAATATATTTTTAAACATTTTAGATCAATATTTTTTATTAATTAATTCAGAAATTACATCGTTAGAGTATACAATTTTATTTTTTTAAAAGTTATGAAATATATAAAAATTTAAATAAAAAATGTGACTTTACATACCTAAACTTATACAAGTCAATATATGAAAAATGTGACTTTACTACGAAAATTATATAGTAAATAACATTCAATTAATACAAAAATTGTGTAATATACCCTAAGTAAAATCCTAAGCAAAAAAAGACATATATATATATATATATGTCTTTTTTTGGAGGGGGGAAAATTTGATAGTATCGAAAAAGTCACTACGTGGTGACATATGTTGAGTTAGACCGAGCAAGTAAGTTCAGGATCCTCGGCCCAAACAGATTTTGGGCAAGTGCTAAGTAGAAATTGAAACCTAGTGAATTGGGTACATAAATATCTAGTTTTTATTTAAGACAGATTTATTTATACTTGACAGTCATTAATGGTGCAATAAATACTGAGAGTTTCATTAAGAAGAAAGCAAAGAAGGATCTCTGATCCAAGCCTCTAGAACTGATGGAGGAAGAGAGACTGAATTACAGCATAAAGGGTGGTGAAGAAAGAGTGCAACCTTGGCCAAAACATGAGCCACATGGTTTGCATCCCGCCTAGCCCAAAGAAAAGTACATAAATTAAAATGCGAAACTAAATCTAGGGAATGTGAGGTCTGAGCATGGATCTTCCCAGGACACTCAGCTAAAGGGGATGATAGGGCGTCAATGCAAGATTTTGCGTCGCTTTCAACACAAATGGATTTATACTTTTCACACTCTGCTTGTTCCAATGCCCAGTAAATAGCAGAAGCTTCAGCCAAGGATGGATACATAGATTCAATCAGCTTTGCCCATGCTTTCATGATGTGACCATGGTAATTGCGGGCAACTACAAATATTGCTGCTATATCCATGGAGATTGCGACATCTACATTGAGTTTAATGGTGCCATCTTCTGTGACTTTCCATTTCAATTCTAATTGCTTAACATTGCTCTCAACTCCAGCTTCTGGTTTCTCCACAGCATGAATATGTTCCAAAATGCGTGCCTCCAATTACTTAATGATGATCAGAATGTTGAACTCATGACTATAATGGACCACTTGATTACTCAAATTCCAGATGCAGTCAAGTGTAGTTGCAAATTGAATGGAAGTTTCTTCCCTTAAGCTTTTTGGTTCAGCAGAGGTAGTAGCTATAATAGGAGGGTCACAAATGATCTTCAGGATATCCTTGCTGTTCAGAACATTGATATGGCATGAATGAATTGCCCAGCTATGTCCAAACCAGATTGCTCTTGAGACAGAGCATTAGAAAAACAAATGATCAATGGATTCTTCACTATCATGGAAAAGAGGCAACAAACATCACCTTGGCCCAACTTACTAGCTACAACAGCCTTTATGGGAAGGATCCCATTGTCTATTCTCCAAACAAGTACTTTGTATCGTTCATGAAGCTTTAGTTTCCACAAACTCTTCCAATTAACCTCTACATCCCCAATAGGTTGAGATTGATTAGTTTTGATGGCTGATTTCACTAAAAAATTCCCTTTCGAGTCCAAGATCCATACCAGCTTGTCTTTCTTCGGAATAGCTGGAATACTTATTTGCTTAATTGCTGAAATTAAAGCATCATAAAAAAAACTACTCATTAAGTTTTGACTCAGACCAGCACCTTGAAGATTGATCAATCAATTCTGCCACTTTCATAGGGACTATGGTAGTAGACTGATTTTTGGGCTTAGGAGTAAACTAAGGGAGCCAAGGAACTCAAGGTTCCTTCCACACATCAATTGACAGTCCGTTACCAATTAACCAAAAAACATGCTCCTTCTCTAATAAGAGGTTTCATACGTTCCGTAGCTCTCCATGTATGTGTAGCATATTTCCGTGGTTTGTCCCTGAGTCAACTATCTTTAACTTTATACTTACTTCTTAAAGCCCTCATACACAGGCTCTCTCTTTTAGAAACAATCATCTAGGTCAGTTTTGCAATAAAGGCTTCGTTGCATTTTTTTGCTTTTCTGAATTCCAGTCCTCCAAAAATCTTGGGGTTGCACAGGTAGTCCCAAGACTTCCATGCTAGGTATCTGCCCTTTTCTTTTTTAGGACTCCACCAAAACCTACGGGTAGTGGCATCAAGTTTATCACACAATGCAATGAGCACATCAAAAGCTGACAAAGTGTATGTGGGAATTGCTTGCACCACTGACTTAATAAGAGTGCAGCGATCAGCCCAAGAAAAGCATTTGCTCCTCCACCTAGTCAAACGAGCCTCTAGTTTCTCTTGAAGATACATAAAATCCTTTGATCTGCTTCTTGTAGAAAATAGAGGGCCCCCAAATACTTGGCATTCTCTGGGACTTTTTTCATCTGCAAAATATTCTACAACCTTCTCTTTTGATTAAGGTGGACCAGTTTCGAGAAGATAATAACCGACTTGCTCCTATTGATTAGTTGCCCAGACCAACGACAGTATTTTTCCAAACATGAGTTAAGTGAAAGCACCTCATTGCTGCTAGCTTTGGAAAATAACATCAGGTCGTCTGCAATCATTACGTGAGTGAAGTCAGGACAGTGCTTGATGTTGCTTCGTAAAGGCTGGTTTGCATTCCAATACTATCAGAAAAATGGGACCCTACATATATATATATATAATCTGATATGCTGGACCTGATTTTAGCTTAAACTTTTTAAACATAAAACAGTTGCCTTTTCTATTCCTGGTAAGATTAAACAAAAGCCAATGTGCCCGTACGTGTTCCAGAAAATGAGAAAATAATCCCAAAACATAACTTTCGCTGTGTGATGATTATCAACAATTGAAATAAGTAATCTTATTAATCTGTTGGAAACAATGTCAGCAAGAGGGCATTTGGTCTAGTGGTATGATTCTCGCTTTGGGTGCGAGAGGTCCCGAGTTCGATTCTCGGAATGCCCCTATTTGTTTTATTCTGTTTCTTTTTCAACCTCAAGATTCTTTTCCTTTCTTGAATCTTGAGTCTTGACCTTCGAAAGTCAAAAAAGAGGATAGTTAGTACAACATGAACGGCTGCATTTGGTAATTGAATGCGCATTAATCATTTTCTTTGTGTTGGAGTTGGATTCACTCAATAGAAATGCAAAAATCTCTCCTTTGGCAATTCCATGGACTCCAACATGTGGTTTTAATACTTAGATGAATAATAAAAGCACGTTGGCAGTCAAACCAACAAAAATCAAATGGCGATGAAGAAAAGAGGTTAGATGCTTAGATGAGGTTGAACAATTGGGCATTTGGTCTTTGTGATATGATTCCAGGTTCACGTACCACAGGTCACAAAGTTCAATGTTCATAATTCCCGATTAATCTATTACCTTAAGAATGCCACTGTCAATTATCAAAGTAGGCTTACTATGTCTATCACTAGCTGCTATCCTCTTTAGTTGTAGCTGTTAGTCACAATTTCAAGATCTAAGAACCCTGCCTGGAAACAACAAACTGTGAGATAGCTCAATTTTGTTAACATTCCTGCAGCAAGCATTACACGTCAGTATAATTTGGTAATCCAGCAAGCTTGCATTTTTACATGTCTGTAAAGTCTCAGCCTACTAGGTAGGGGGGAATATGATTAATTGACTTAGTGAAATGGAGGATTACAACTAAAACACAAAAGGAACCACCAAATGGGCATTTGGTCTAGTGGTATGATTCTCGCTTTGGGTGCAAGAGGTCCCGAGTTCGATTCTCGGAATGCCCCCCCATTCATTGTATGATGATGCATTTTTCAGTTCAGGTTTTAATAATAATGGACATTTGGTTTATAATAATGCAGTTTTTCAGTCCAGGTTTAATAATAATGCAGTTTATCAGTGCAGATTTTAATATCTGAGGGGGTTATGTATTCAACTCACTGCCCCACATGCAAAAGATTCGGTTCTTTCTCGGATAATGGCATGTGGTGGTGATTGGCATTTCACCTAATTGTCCTCCTCACCTAAATCAACTACCTACCTGTCAGCAGCCAAAGGTTTCAAATTTTGTACAATGTATGGACAAAACTTAGCATTGCAGCACATCCTGATCTAAAAGTATTTGGAAAGGGCATCTTATAAGTTTAGACTTCAGAGAATGAGATAGCAACTGCACTGATACCAAATCAAATATGATTGTTTTTATGCTACTGGAGTATTGTAGTTCTCTCAGTTTAGAAATGATATGAAAATACGAAGTGAGGAAAATATTGAACACTTAATCATGTTATTTCCGTCCACCTATCGCCTAACGGAGAATAGAAAGTGCAGAGACGGAAGAGTTTAATCCCACATTGGAAATAGTGGGAACAAACTCAAAAGAGATAATAAGTTATAACAACATGATTTTGAAAGTTTGCTTGAGCAAGTTTCGTGGGAAGATCGAGCGAAATTTCTGTTTGAGGATCGCTTGAGCGCGCGTCACATAAGATGGAGCGAGTGTCACGCGAAGATCGATTGAAGATTCTATTTGAGGCTATTTAAAGTTCAATTGAGTGAAGTGTCGAGCAAGGTCGAACGAATTTTTAGTTTTCAACAAAATGATGCAAAGTGTGCCTAAATCGAAATTAACTGTTTCAACGGTTAATAACAATTATTTGCTGTGTTTTGAAAATCATGACTTTTCATTTATTTCTCTTTATCATTTAAAAAAATATATATTTTTTGTATTTACTTGAAATGTATTTAGTTGAAAAAATCACAAAACACAATGAAAATCTTAGGAATTTTCCAGAATTCATAGGCTTCGTAAATAACCTGTTAGTAAACTCTTAACTAATTTAAGATGATATTTGGCAATGGATGGAGGATTTGATGTAGCTGTTTGTTGCCAAACTAGAATTTATAAAGAATGGTTGCCAATTTTTTTGAAGGAAACAAATAACTATGCTTTGTAGAGGGTCCAATGCCTTACAACGGGTTTTGAACTTTAACCTGACTTCGATCTAAAAGGGTTGGTAGGCTCGATGCATGTCTTTGCCCAAAAGACTTCAATAATTAAATGCAAGTGAGCAAAAAAATAAAGTGCAGTAAATTAAATGACAGAAATCAAATAAAACTAATTAATTAACTAAATCCCAAGACAAGAGCATCATGACAATCATAATTATAATTGAATTGAACCCTAAGAGTATCAAACAGTGCATATCAGGAACAAGAGCCTTAAATCAAGTAATACAAGATTAAATCGAGGTAACAAGTGCATGAAACGAAATAATATTCACGTAAACTTAGTACATTCTCATGTATTCAACATATCGAAGGGATACTTACAAGCATTTAAACTGACCAATCACAGCACACTTTCTCCTAGGTTAACTATTCTCTCAGAAACACTAAAAGTTACAGTTTTTAGAAGTAGCAGCTCCTTAAGTTCTCAAGAAATGGTCTCAAGTGTTCTCTTTTGATCTCTCAAAAGTTCTCTTTGAGTTTGTTTGGGGGGTTTGTGGTGTCCTTTTCTAAATGCTAGAGTCTTTTATTTATAGTCTGACTCTAACGGTTATACCTTCCCTTGATTTTCTCTTCAAATCCCACGTAAATAATATATGTTGCTTGACAACTGCCTTGATCATGGCCTATTAGTTAGAAATTCCAGGAACGTGCTTTGACTCTATAACGTGCATAATTCCAATTGCCAGATGTCATCTGTGTGGCTACTGAAGTTAATTAACATGTGTCTCTTTCTGATTGGTTTACGTGTCACTTCCAATTGGTTCCAATCTTGACCATTATTTAGTCCACGTGTTTGCCTTTTATTAGTGCTTTTGCGAGCTCATTCGCCACATCATGATTTATGAATTTTGTACTAATAGTAGCGGTTCTCCAAAGTAATGAATCAAGGTTTTTTGAAATTGGATAGATTTGATGCTTAGATGATGTTGAACAACTAGGCATTTGGTCTTTGTGGTATGATTCCTTGTTCATGTATGACGTACCACTGGTCACAAAGTTCAATTCTCATATTTGTCGACTAACCTATTACCTTAAAAATGTCAGTGCCAATTATCAAAGTTGTGTTACTATTACCAGCTTCTATCCTCTTTAGTAGTAGCTGTTAGTCACAATTTCAAGATCTAAGAACCCTGCCTGAAAACACCAAACTAGTGATAGAGTTATGAACTCTCTTGGATTAATCTATCTGTTAAGGAGTAGTTTCATTTCTGTTATTAGCTGTTATAGAATTTGTTAATCAGTTGTATCAGTTTAATTAACAGTTTCAAGCTTATCTAATATTAGTCATTCTGTATAAATAGGGATAGTCTTTCCCTCTCATTAATCAAGCAAATACACTTCCTTCATTGAAGTAATTCTATCTCTACATTCTTTGTTCTCTATTCCTTCTCTGCATTCTGTTTCTTTTCATGGTATCAGAGCAGTAAAGATTAATTGCTCACCATGACTACTCCTTCTTTTCCTTCTATAAACACACATATCAATACCCAAACACCAATCTTTCTTCTCTCCAACATCTCAAACTATGTCACAGTTAAGCTTGATCACTCAAATTACCTGATGTGGAAGTTTCAAATCACAGGAATACTGGATGCTTACTCCCTTCTTGACCATCTTGAAGATCCAACTCCGTGCCCTTCCAAGTTTCTTCTTGGTCAAACTAGAACAGAACAACAAGAAGTGAATCCTCTGTACTCTCAATGGAAAACAAGGGATAAAGCACTTTTCTCAATGATTAGTTCAACTCTCTCACCTTCGGCAATCTCTTTAGTAATGGGGCAAACATCAGCTTCTGGCATCTGGAAAATTATTGTAAACAGGTATACATCTGTTTCAAGATCCAATATTGTCAATCTCAAACGGGAACTCAACAGTATCAAAAAGAATTCTGACTCAGTGACAGATTATCTGCAAAAGATCAAAGAAGCCAGAAACAAGTTAGTGAGTGTGGGTGTCCATATCGATGATGAAGAGATCCTTCATATTGTACTTCAAGGTTTGCCATCTGAATTCCATTCCTTCACCTCTGCCATGTTAACTAAAAATGAAGCTGTAAAATTTGAAGAACTACATACCTTGATGAAGACTGAGGAAGATCTTCTCAAGAATGCATCGGATAACTCTAAGGAGATTGCTCATATGGCTATGGTAGCCAACAAGAACTCACAATCCACATACAACAGTTTCTCGACTACTCAGTTTAGTGGTAACCGAGGAAGAGGCAGGAATCAAAATCATGGAAGAGGTGGAAATAGTGGCCGGTTTCAGAACTACAACAATGGTCGTGGAGGATTCAGTCAAGGAAATTTCAACCATGGAGGTAATTTTCCTAATCTCACTCCGAATTCCCCAAATCCCCAATCTTGGCCTTCAAACCCTAGTTCTCGCCCAACTTGTCAGATCTGTTACAAGCCAGGCCACATCGCCATTGATTGTTACCAGCGCATGAATTACTCGTATCAGGGGCGTCACCCTCCATCCAAACTCGCTGCCATGGCCACTGCCACTCCTCCATACCTTAACCAGACCACCTGGATATCAGACACGGGTGCAACCGATCACTTCACACCCGACCTTAACAACATCCCTGATAACCAATCCTACACTGACTCATAGCTTGTATCTGTTGGCAATGGCAATCAACTTCCAATCTCACACACGGGTAATGCTTAACTTTGAACTTCTTATCATCTTTTTCATCTTCGTAAAATTTTGCGTGTACCTTCCATGAAATCTAATCTTCTTTCTGTACAAAAATTCAGCCGTGACAATAAAACTTCTTTTTACTTTGATGCTACTTGATTTCAGATCCAAGATCTTTTTACGGGGAAGCCTCTTTACAAGGGTTCCAGTAAAGATGGCCTTTACCCAATCACTGGTCTCTCTCTTCTGTCGTGGCACTCTCGTGTCTCCAGTCTTCAATCTTCTTCAAAACTTACTGAACCATCTCAGGTTGCTTTACATAGTTCATACACAGCCAATCTTCCTAAGTCAGATTTCTCATCCACTGATCTCTGGCATATGCGTCTTGGTCATCCTCAGCATCGTGTTTTACACAATGTATTAAATCGTCTATCTGTTAGTCATACACTTCCTATGTCTAACAATTTTTGTAAACACTGTGTCATGGGCAAAATGACCCAATTACCATTTTCTGCTTCAAATTCTTGTACTAAATTTCCTTTAGAAATTGTACATAGTGATGTTTGGGGTCCAGCTCCCATTGATTCAATAAATGGTCACCGTTATTACGTAATCTTTGTGGATGATTTTTCTCGCTTTACATGGTTTTTCCCTTTGAAACACAAGTCACAAGTCCTTGCTTCTTTTCAACACTTCAAAAACACTATGGAAAATCATCTTGGCACTTCTATTAAAACATTACGCACCGATTGTGGTGGAGAATACGCTAACAATGATTTTCGTAATTTTTGTTCAAATTCCGGCATCATTCATCAATTCACATGTCCTCACACGTCTCAACAAAACATTGTTGCCGAGCGCAAACATCGTCATATTGTTGATATGTCCCTCACTTTAATTTCTCAATCTTCTCTCCCTTTTCGTTATTGGTCTTATGCATTTTCTACGGCCATTTTTCTTATCAATCGACTTCCCTCTCTTCATCGTGGTTCAAGTTCCCCTTGGGAAACCCTTTTTGCTAAGTCTCCAAATTACTCTCTTTTTAAGAGTTTTGGTTGTGCATGCTTTCCTCTCTTACGTCCTTACACCAAACACAAGTTTAATTTTCGTTCAAAAGAATGCATCTTTCTTGGTTATGCCTCAAACTCTAAAGGATATCTTTGTCTAGATCCTCTCACATCTAGAATTTATGTTTCCCGTCATGTTACCTTTAATGAGTCTCATTTTCCTTTTTCCCATTCTTCTTCACCTTCTCATCAACCCTCACATACTTCTTCTACATCACAAAATTGGCTCAGTTCTCTTTTATTTTTTCACCCTTGTCAAACAAATTCCATTTTGGGCCCTGCTCCTATTTCACCAAGTTTTTTGTCCACTGCCAACATCACTACCAACCCACTACCATCTATTTTAGGCCCAATTCCTTTAGTTTCAAATTCTCCTCTTGTTTAGACCCCATAACCCGGAGCCCACACCTGAGCCCATTATTATGCCTTTATCTACCAATAACCCAGAGCTTATCTTACCTCAACCTAGACCCAATCACCCCGAGCCCACCTTACCTCAACCCGGCCCTCACTTAAACACACTCTCATCCACAGGCTTGTCTTCCCCAAATATCTCCACCGTACCTCCAGCACCTCCTCCAGAAAATCCAGCCGTCACTCTCCCTTCACATCCCATGCAAACCCGTTCCAAGTCAGGGATCTCTAAAAAGAAATGCTTTGCCACCTCCACTACCGTTGATTACCTTCAAACCGAACCCCTAACCTACACCATAGCTTCCAAGTTTCCACAGTGGCGTGAGGCAATGGCTTCTGAATTTGATGCCCTTCAACGACAACAAACTTGGACTTTAGTTCCACCTTCTTCAGATCAGAACGTTATCGGGTGTCGCTGGGTATACAAAATCAAGCGCAATACCGATGGTTCAGTTTCAAGATACAAGGCCCGCCTCGTTGCAAAGGGCTTTCACCAACAAGCCGGAGTTGACTTTGCTGAGACGTTTAGCCCAGTGGTCAAACCACCCACGGTTTGTATTATTTTGTCTTTGGCAGCTCAGAATCGGTGGTCTCTTCGCCAATTGGATGTAAGTAATGCTTTCCTCCATGGTTTACTTATAGAAACAGTTTTTATGGCACAACCACTTGGTTTTGTTGATTCAACTCTTCCTTCCCACGTTTGTCACTTGCAAAAGTCTCTGTATGGGCTCAAACAGGCCCCTCGTGCCTAGTTTGAACGATTCACGTCTCATCTTCTTACTTTGGGATTTGTTGCTTCGGTTGCTGATGCTTCCTTATTCATCTTGTCTCATGAATCAGTCATTGTGTATCTTCTCTTGTATGTAGATGATATCATCATCACTGGGAATAATTCGACTGCTATTTCGAATATCATCTCTCAGTTATCTACTGCCTTTGAACTTAAGGATTTAGGTCCTTTACGTTATTTTTTGGGTCTCCAAATTGATTACAAGAAAGTTGGATTTTTTTGTTCATCAACACAAGTATCTTACAGATCTTCTTCACAAGTTCAACATGACTGATTGTAAAGCAGCATCCACCCCTATTGCCACTACCCCTGTTCTAACTACTACCACCACTGATCTTCTATCTGACCCTACTCCTTATCGGAGTCTTGTTGGGGCACTACAATATGCTACGTTCACTAGACCTGATATCACTTTTGCTGTCAATCGTGTTTGTCAGTTTATGCATAGACCATCACCTGCTCATTTTGTGGCTGCAAAACGCATTCTGAGATATCTTAAAGGCACTCTTGACAAAGGAATTTTGTTTCAATCTCGCCTTATTACTCTCATTGCTTTTACAGATGTTGATTGGGCTGGGGACCCTTGTGATAGGCGCTCAACTTCTGGTATTATTGTCTTTCTTGGCAACAATCCTATTACTTGGCTCGCTAAGAAACAACACACAGTCTCTTGCTCATCCACTGAAGCAGAATATCGTTCCCTTGCTAGTGGTGCTGCTGAACTTGCATGGATTCGTCAAGTCCTTTGTGATCTGGGCTTGTTTTTACCTTCTGCTCCTCTGATATGGTGTCATAACACCAGTGCTCTTGCCTTAGCCTCAAATCCAGTCTTCCATGGTCGCACAAAACATATAGAAGTTGACTATCACTTTATCCGTGAAAAAGTGGTGCGTGGTGATCTTGCACTCCAATTCATTTCTATTGATGACCAGCTTACAGATGTCTTCACAAAAGCTCTCCCTTCTCCTCAGTTTCATCGTTTATGTTCCAAACTGTTGGTCTGTTCTACTGACCATCAGTTTGAGGGGGGATGATAGAGTTATGAACTCTCTTGGATTAATCTATCCGTTAAGGAGTAGTTTCATTTCTGTTATTAGCTGTTATAGAATCTGTTAATCAGTTGTATCAGTTTAATTAACAGTTTCAAGCTTATCTAATATTAGTCATTCTGTATAAATAGGGATAGTCTTTCCCTCTCATTAATCAAGCAAATACACTTCCTTCATTGAAGTAATTCTATCTCTACATTCTCTGTTCTCTATTCCTTCTCTGCATTCTGTTTCTTTTCAACTAGGACACAGCTCAATTTTATCAACATTTCCTGAAGCAAGCATTACACATTAGTATAATTTGGTAATCCAGCAAGCTTGTATTTTTCCATGTCTGTAAAGTCTCAGCCTACAAGGTAGGGGGGGAATAAGATTAATTGACTTTAGTGAAATGGTCTATTAGAACCTAAAAACAAAGAGAACCATCAAATGGGCATTTGGTCTAGTGGTATGATTCTCGCTTTGGGTGCGAGAGGTCCCGAGTTCGATTCTCGGAATGCCCCCCATTCATTGAATGTTGATGCAGTTTTTCAGTTCAGGTTTTAATAATAATGGTCATTTGGTTTATAATAATGCAGTTTTTCAGTTCAGGTTTTACAATAATGCAGTTTTTCAGTTCAGGTTTTATAATAATGCAGCTGTTTACAATAATGCAGTTTTTCAGTTCAGGTTTTATAATAATGCAGGTGTTTATAATAATGCAGTTTTCCGTGTTTATAATAATGCAGGTGGTTATAATAATGCGCAGTTTTTCAGTTCAGGTTGTGTAATAATGCAGTGGTTTATAATAATGCAGTTTTTCACCCAATTGACCTCCTCACTTCAATATTTAAAGAATTAGGCGAATTACTCTAACAAAAATCAACTACTGACCTATCAGAAGCCAAAGATTTCAAATTTTGTACAATGTATTGGACAAAACATAGCACTGCAACACATACGAATGTAAAGGTATTTGGAAAGGGCATCTTATAAGTTTAGACTTCAGAGAATGAGAATAACGTAGACTAATATTCTAGTGACTGCAGCCAACTGTAGTCTGATACCAAATCAAATATAATTAGTTTTTATGCTAGACTTCATCTTAAGCAGGAGAAAACATTCGGTTATGCAAGCATTTTGATTGAGCTTAGAATGGCACCAAAATTTTTTTCTTACTTTGTTTTCCTACTGGAGTAGCGTAGTTCTTTCGGTTGAAAAAATAATAACAAAACACAAGGAAATTCCTAGGAATTCTCCTGGGGATGATTAACGAGTAACTTGTTAGCAAACTCTTTTTGAGTGGGGGGGAATTTTGTTTTAAAGATAGTGATTCAATTGCATCTCAAAGCTGATATTCATTTTCCTAACAACTAATTTAAGAAGATATTTGACAGTGGATGGAGGATTTGATGTAGTGTCTTTACAAAGAAACGAATCAAGGTTTTGTGAAATTGGATAAGTTTGATGGAACCAATCAAGGCTGGCCCTGAGAATTATGGGACCTAGAGCGATACAAAAAAGAGGCATTTTATCAAAATAAACATAAAGAAAAATATTCTAAGATAAATTATCATTAATAAATTACTCCACATATAATTTGTGCTACAAAATATTAATTAAATTTTTACATTCAATATTTTCTAACAAATCTTCTTCAATAAATAATATGACAAACTAAGTTTAACCTTTTTTGTGACATAGTTGATCCCATGTAAGATTTTAATAATTTTATTTACATTTTATCTTTTTTAGTGTTATTTTATTATTGTTGGAACTTGGACTAGAGAAATAAATTATCGTTGAGATTTTTTTAAAGAATTAATTTTAATGTTGGTTTAAATCATTTGGGCCTTTCAAAATTTTATGTGCTTCAAAATATTTTGGGATGGGGCTAGGAGCGTTGCACATCTACACATGTCTAGGGTCACACCTGAACCAACTTCACTTGCTGATAGGACAATATGAAGTTTTTTCTCATTGTATTGAAGATTATTTATTTATTATTATTATTATTATTTTTTATGTTTTGGATCCAAATTTGCAAACTTCTTGAACCGACTTCTGAAGATATTCTTGTAGTTAAGGTAGAGAGGAAGAAATGTGAGGAGGATGAACTTTTCTGCAGAGGACATATTCTGAAGACTCTTTTTGAGTGGTTGATCAAAGGAAGTGTAATCAGGTGAGAGGAGATTTTTTTTTTGAATTTACTGTGCAAAAATACCAGGTCTTGGATCCAGGTAAACAGATCGGGACGAGTCGGGTGCCAGACCGGATTTGAAGAAATGGGTAGGGCTGACGTCATGTTGCTGACGTGGCAAGGCAGAATGTGAAATGGGGCGCATGAGGTGCGTGAGTGGGCTACTGTACGTGGATCGGACGACCATGACTTAAACCGGCGCATGGGAGCATGTCCATGCTTTGATGGCATTGATTTTGGTGGCCATGAACAGATCGGCTGCCTCTCTTTCGTTTGGTGGTGTCACTTTCTTGAATTGGTTACCAGAAGAGGTAGATCTGAGATTCGGTGTACGGTGACGCATGTGGTGCATGGGGGAGATTCCAAAAAGTTTGGGTTGCGCGTGGAGGCGCATGTGGACGTAGAATTTGATCGGGAAACCTAGGCTTTTCCGATCTCAAGATCCGTGACTGATTTGTGTAATCAGTTTGTTGAAAACTTGAGACCTTGTGATGTCATTGTGGCTATTGTGACTAAAGGTGTGGAAGCGGAAGGATCAAGATGCTCGTTTGAGCTTTAGGGCTCTGATACCATGAAATATTTAGAGAGAGATAGAGATTGAGAGAGTGGAGACTAGGGTTTCACGTGGTTCGGTTAAGGATATACACAAGCAACAGATGGTAAAGGATCCATGAGCAATGTTTGGCTTTATACAATTGCATAAGTCATTCAGACCCATCAAGAATTGCATTAACCACTCTCATTCTTGGTATTCGTCAAAACAAGAAGCATTTTGGCATGAACAAGGAATAAAAGTGCAATGCGAAGCAAGTTCATCCCATAATTGCTTCAGTTTGTTTGGTGTAGTACGTTGATAGAGAGAGTTGATTTTGTGAAGTGGTGTTAATATCCTTTTTGAGATGAAAGATTTGTGGTGCATTTTTTGAGAAAAACACTCATAAAGGTCTTTCCATACTTATTAAGCCGATAAAGAATACACCACGCTATCAGCAAGGTCCTTGTCACAAGCATTAATGATCTATGAAGAGAGTCAAGAGACCATTATGTTGGCACGAACACAAAGGAGAAGATTAGGAGAATCCAGTTCTAATTAAGGAAGGGAGCTATCAACGAAAGCCCACTTATTTTTAGCAATTAGACACATTGTCATTCTGAAATTTTCAAAATATTAGTCTAATAAAACGTTATAAAAACAGTGTAATATTGACAAAAAAAATGCTGCTTATTTTAGTTTCCCGAGTATGTAAGCAAACTCTTTCAATAATAAAACAGTTTCCTTTTCTTTGGTAAAATTAAACAAAAGCCAATGTACCGTGTTCCAGAAAATGAGAAAATAGACCCTGTTAATGCCTTTCACTGTGAGATGTATATCAACAATCGAAATCGGTAATCTCACTAATCTGTCAGAAGCAAAGACATCAAAAGGGCATTTGGTCTAGTGGTATGATTCTCGCTTTGGGTGCGAGAGGTCCCGAGTTCGATTCTCGGAATGCCCCTCATTCATTGTATTTTGTTTAATAATAATGCAGTTTTTCAGTGCAGATTTTAAAATCTGAGGGGGTTATGAATGCAGTTTTTCAGTGCAGATTTTAATATCTGAGGGGGTTATGTAGTCAACTCACTTCCCCACATGCAAAAGATTCGGTTCTTTCTAGGATAATGGCATGTGGTGGTGATTGACATTTCGCCAAATAGTCTTTCCTCATCTCAAATATTTCAAGGATTAGTCCAATTACTCTAACCAAAATCAACTACCTACCTTTCAGCAAAAAGAAAATCTACCTACCTGTCAGAAGCCAAAGGTTTCAAATTTTGTACAATGTATTGGACAAAACATAGCATTGCAGCACATCCTGATGTAAAGGTATTTGGAAAGGGCATCTTATAAGTTTAGACTTCAGAGAATGAGACAGCAGCTGTACTGATACCAAATCAAATATGATTAGTTTTTATGCTAGACTCCATCTTAATTAGGAGAAAACCTTCGGCTATGCAAGCATTTTGATTGAGCTTTGAATGACATGTAAGATTAAATTAATCAGTGACCCACATGTTAAAGCACATTTGATCAGTTAGAGGTTTAATAGTAGTATGTTACATATCTCTTAAAGTTAGCTTAATGTTATCTTTAACTTATTGGTCATTTATGAAGTGGTTTCTTAAGTAACTCTTACTTTGATGGTTAAGTAGAGATTAAAGTTTAAAAAAGGAAACGGGTCCTTTCTCTACCTATAAAAGAGATGTTCAATACTCCCATCAGATAAGATTAAATTGAACATATACATGAAGAGGGTCAAGAGAGAGAAACTTTTTTTTTTCTATTAAGATAGAGAAATCTTTTTTCTATTAAGAATGGATCAATGTAAGTATATTATAACTATTTAATTTTGTGAAGATCATGATAGTTCTAAATTCTTGATTAATGTAGTTATTAATTATCTAACAACATAGAAAGATAATTTTACATGTGGTAACAGAGCCAGTGTTTAAGAATTATTATGATTTTACATTGAATGAATTTTTAATTTATATTGGTGAATTCTTAAGCTTAAATTTTTGTTCTAGTTTAAATATGTGAATTTAGTTTCTATGTTTTTTTCTAAATGTTTACAACTTTATGATCAAAACATTTCAAAACCCAAATCATTGTGATAAATTGAGTACATAATGATCTCATTTATTAGCATTGTTCTTTATTGATTATTTTTCCACCTAACGTTCTAATTTATTTTCTCACTATAATGACCATATACCATCTAGTAGCATGTAAGGTATGTGTGAGAAAATATTTGATATTTTGTAATTGAAATATCATAATATACTTGATGGTTGTCAAATAAATTTAAGCTAATACGTCACCCCACATGACTAATATACTTTGAGTGCTTATATATGAACAACCAATAGAATGTATTCCTTTAATAATTGTAGTGGTTGGTGTATTTGAATGGCATGCTTATATTTTTTCACATTACTTTGAACATATTACTGTTGATTTAATGTTTTATGTAAGGTCATTAATTTTGATTTGGAATTTATATCATGATACGGTTTGGTAGTCACTAAAGTGGCCCAATTGGAATGGGACATAGATAATAAATCAAATAATTGAGATTTAACACCTATTCCCTAGTGTTAATAAATTTAATGACCATATAAATTGCAATTCTTTAATCACAAGAATATTAGGTTTGGCCCAAAGGTGCACCACTTTTGAGTGATTAATGAATTGAAATAGGATGGTTGGTGGGTATTCATTGTTGAAATTGGAACGGATACCCAAAGGTAACATGCCAACTTAATTATGAATATTTTACCAATTAGTTCCTATTAGGTGAAAGGGAATCACCATAATTGTTTAATACTTTACCATAAGAATAACCTAAAGGTGGATCACGGTAATAAAATTTTTATTGTTTAAATATGTGTTTCATTATTGTTTATTGTTCCTTATTAATTACTCTTAGCACTAATGTAGTGAGCATGAATTATTATTTGCAGTATCTATTCCTGTTTCGCTACCTTCGCATGCTTCGTCTATTCTTATGCTGAATGGAACAAATTTCTCAGATTGGAAATAACAGGTTCAGTTTCACCTTGGTGTATTGGATCTAGATATAGCACTTCATGAATTTAAGAAATCACCTATTCCCACTGATACAAGCAGTGCTGAAGAAAATGATTTGTACAAAGCATGGGAAAAGTCAAATAGACTAAGTATTATGTTTATGCGAATGACAATAGCAAAAAACATTAAGACAACACTTCCAAAAATTGATGATGCTAAAGAATTCCTTGCCAATGTGGCAGAAAGTTTCAAAACTGCTGACAAGTCCCTTGTGGAAACACTAATGGCTAAGCTTACCACCATGAAATTTAATGGTACGCATGGGATACAAGAGCATGTCCTTGAAATGACAAATTTGGCTGCTCAATTAAAGACTTTGGGGATGAATGTGGATGAGTTCTTTCTCATGCAATTCATCTTGAATTCCTTGCCTCCTCAGTATGGGCCGTTTCAGATTAATTACAACACTATGAAGGATAAGTGGAATCTGAATCAATTGGCCAATATGCTTAATCAAGAAGAGGCAAGGCTTAAGCAATTTGAACAACATTCAGTTCATCTTGTAAGTCAAAGAGCTCAAAGAAAGTGGAGGAAGCCTAAAAAAAGGCAGAAAGCATGGACCACAAAAGGCAAATGAGCCCAACCCTAATGTTCAAGCTCATAAGAAGGAAATAGGCAATGATAAGTGTCACTTCTGTAAAAAGTTGGGACATTATCAAAAAGATTGCTCGAAATGTAGGCAATGGTTCGAAAAGAAAGGTAAATGTCTAATTAAAGGTTTTGTTTCTCTATGTTTTGAATCAAACCTAACTAAAGTTCCTTCTAATACTTGGTGGCTTGATTTTGCGGCTACAACTCATGTTTCCAATACGATGCAGGGATTCCTTTCAATCCAGACCATAAGTCCAAATGAGAATTTCATGTTGATGGGAAATCAGGTTAGAGCTTCAATTGAAGCCATTGGTACTTATCGTTTATTTCTTGACACTGCTCATCACTTAGATTTGTTTCAGACATTTTATGTTCCTTCAATCTCTAGAAATTTAGTTTCTTTGCCTAAACTTGATCTTGATGGCTACTTCATAAATTTTGGGAATAAAAGGTTTAGTTTGTTGAAGAATACCTCTTTTATTGGTTCTGGTATTCTTTGTGATCGTTTATACAAATTTAAGCTTAATGATCAATTTGCGGAAACCCTTCTCACCCTGCATCATAATGTTGGTACTAAACGTAGTCTAATTAATTTTCCTCAAACTTATGGCATAAAAGGTTGGGACACATTTCTAGAGAAAGGCTAGAGAGATTAGTAAAAGATGGGATTCTCCCGAACCTTGATTTTACTGATCTCGGTGTGTGTGTGGATTGTATTAAGGGTAAACAAACCAAACACACCAAGAAAGGTGCCAAAAGAAGTACAAAGCTCCTTGAGATTATCCATACAGACATTTGTGGGCCTTTTGATACTCCATCTTTTGGTAAAAAAACATACTTCATCACCTTTATAGATGATTTTTCACGTTATGGTTATATTTATTTATTGCATGAAAAATCTCAAGCAGTGAATGCCCTTGAGGTATACATTACTGAGGTTGAAAGGCAATTAGAAAGAAAGGTGAAGATCATCAGATCAGATAGAAGTGGTGAATATTATGGAAAGTATTGTGAATCAGGGCAATGCCCAGGCCTATTTGCTAAACTCCTTGAAAAGCATGGCATTTGTGCATAATGCACTATGCTAGGAACACCATAGCAAAATGGTGTAGCTGAAAGACGGAATCGTACTTTAATGGATATGGTTAGAAGTATGTTAAGTAATTCCACATTACCCTTATCATTGTGGATGTATGCTTTTAAAACCGCTGTATACTTATTGAATCGGGTTCCTAGTAAGGCAGTTCCAAAGACACCCTTTTGAACTGTGGACTAGAAAGAAACCAAGTTTAAAACACTTGCATGTTTGGAGTTTTCCAGCTGAAGCTAGAGTTTATAATCCACATGAAAAGAAATTGGACTTAAGAACAATCAGTGGTTACTTTATTGGTTACCCTGAAAAATCCAAAGGGTTTAGGTTTTACTGTCCTAATCAGTGGGAGTGAAAATCTACGAAATGTAGATATTCAAGAAGTTAGGATGCAAGTTCCAATGCCTATAACTTCAAACAAAATTGTTGTTCCTATAGTTGTTGAACAACCAAACAACATTGAATAACAAATTACTGAACCATCACTCCATAATAATATTGTCGCTAATGAACAAATGGTAGAAGAACCACAAGGAGTAGTATTAAGAAGATCTCAAAGAGAAAGGAGGTCTTCTATTTCAGATGAATATGTAGTATATCTACAAAAATCTGATTTTGACATAGGATCAAGTAAGGATCTGATTTCGTTTTCACAAGCCTTGGAAAGTGTTGATTCTACTAAATGGATGAATGCCATGAAAGATGAATTGAAATCAATGAATCAAAATGAAGTTTGGGATCTCGTTGAATTGCCTGAAGGATACAAGAAAGTTGGTTGCAAGTGGGTCTTCAAGACCAAAAGCGACTCTAAGGGCAATATTGAACGATTTAAAGCTAGACTTGTGGCCAAAGGTTTCACTCAGAAAAGAGGCATTGATTACAAAGAGACCTTCTCCCCTGTATCCAAGAATGACTCACTTAGAATCATTATGGCTTTGGTGGCTCATTATGATTTGGAGTTACACCAAATGGATGTGAAAACTGCTTTCCTAAATGGGAGTTTAGAGGAAGAAGTCTATATGGATCAACCTAAAGGTTTCTCCATTGAAGGAAAAGAACACTTGGCTTGCAAACTTAAAAAGTCAATATACGAACTTAAACAAGCTTCCCGACAATGGTACCTTAAGTTCAATGATACCTGTGATGCCCCAAAATCTGATAAGTGTATGTGCGCTGAGTCTCACATCGGGCATATACTAGGTCAAACTAGGCTTTATTAACAATTGCAAGGAGCCCCAATTATAACTTGACTAGTCCTTTTGGGGTATAAGCGCAGATGTGGCTTGCGCTTTCCTTGGGTTGTTATAAATGGTATCAGAGCCAACCCAGTAATCCCGTGTGGGCTCGGACATATGGGCCCTAACGAGGACGTTAGGGATTTAAGTGGGGAAGATTATGATGCCTCAAAATCTGATAATTGTATGTGCGCTGAGTCCCACATCGGGCATATACTGGGTTGAACTGGGCTTATTAACAATTGCAAGGAGCCTCAATTGTAACTTGACTAGTCCTTTTGGAGTATAAGTGCAGATATGACTAGCGCTTTCCTTGGGTTGTTATAAATCTTAATTGTCACACCCTGAACCCAAAGCATGAGTTCGACACGTGACAACCGCCGCGCACCCATAAGGCGTGCCTTACAAGTGTGCTAGGCCTTACTAACAAATTCTAAAAAGAATAATATCCTTGATATAAAATCTCTAAATTACATATTAACCAATAAGTTCAAATGAATTAAATCCATGCATTACTATTCCAAATCCTAATAAACAAAAGTCTATCATAAAGTCCCTAATCAACAAATAAGAAATACTAATATTATTCATGCCTAGAAGTCTTTCTCACACAACTCCCTTGCAACGTTCGAACTAGCTAATCCTCAGAATCTGAAAATGGGAAAGAAAGGGGGGTGAGGGGGAAGCTGGAAGGCTCAGTAAATAACTATAGTTTGAAAATGGTGGATCAAACATTTATTCAAATAAAATATATAACTGCTCATAGGATAAATCTTATAAACTGAAGAAAAAGAACACAGTGTAGCGGAAAATCATATATAAATTACAATAAGTTCAAAACATCAAAATTCTTAATTTACTTAAAATAACGCAATCAATTAGATTTCAAAATGTTTAAATAAGACATTATGACTATGGTCACGCTATATCCCCGTGACTAGGCTCAGAACCACACATAAGCCGGTGGTAAGTCCCAGAAGAAACTAGTTTATGTGCCAACGTTTACCCCCATTGGCGGGGTCCAAAGCATAGTCAAATGGTTCAGATTCTTTTCGGATTCAATTTTATTTCAATCAGTGTCAAAAGATCATATTCAATAAAATCTTAGTTCAAACAATGTTTGGTTCTTTTCACAAAATTCAAAAATGCTTGATCCGAGTTAAAGACACAAAACTTTCTAAATAATCAACTAAATCAAATACATTATAATATTTCAAAAAGACAAAACTCTAATTCTTTTCTTTAAATCAATATATCTAATATAATTAAAATAATAATCTGTACTGAAATACAACTGAATATTTAATAAATAAAATAGGGAAGTTTTAGCAAAATATAGCTAGTTAAGAAAACGTTACTTACCTCTAGTAAGTAAGGGATCTTGTAATACTCTCTACCTTTTCTTTTCAAAATTCACAAATCAGATCCTAAATCAATTGTACAGTGATCAAAATCCATTAATTGACATAAACAATGCTATTTACTCTCAATGTACAAAATTAAAGCCTAACATTATTCCTTCTCACTATTACTATTTTATTTTTATTTTATCTCTTCTCTCAATGATCAGTACATTCAGGAAGCCTAACTACTTCACAATTTATTTCTTCCAGGAGCCTACGTTAGCCACTAATACTTCCTTAAGGCTTCAAGTTAATAGCCTAGTAATCTACAAGGCAATGCTTCATATTGTTTAATGATCTGAAGCTTCAACTAAACGGAACAGGCCCCATGTTGCCAAAAGAAGATTTAAGAATCCAAAAAGAGTTATATGACCATCTTTTCCTTTCTTGTTTTTGAAACCTGATCTCATGCTCTATACAAATGAATATTTCACCAAACTAAGATCTAAGATCCATGTTATTATTCCTAGAGCTAGCCGATTCATTACTTTTGCCAATATCCTAAAATTATGTGCACTGATTCACACTAACTTATATACATAAAATCATAGCAATGCCTATGGAACGTAGGATTAATTATTCCAATAATTTGCCAGCATTATGTTTACTAAAAAATAATGTGTTAGGGTTCTTACCTCAAGAATTTGCTAGCCTCCTCTCTTGAAAATCTTCAAGCAACCTTCTTTCTATGATTATTTGAGTTAGAAACAAGTAATAGGTTTTATGGCAGCTAGGGTTTCTAATCTAGAGTATATATATTACTAACTCCCACTGTCAAAATTACTAAGTTGACCCTAAAAGTAAACCCCCTTGTTTTATTATTATTATTATTATTATTTGGGCCGGGTATTACAATACCATTACATCTTTTGGATTTAAAGAAAACACTGTTGATCGGTGTATTTATTTGAAGGTTAGTGGGAGTAAGTTTATATTTTTTTTTGATTTTGTATGTTGACGACATTTTGCTTGCTAGTAGTGATCTTGGTATATTGCACGAAATTAAGAAATTTCTTTCTAAGAACTTTGAAATGAAAGATATGGATGAGGCAACTTATGTGATAGGAATTGAAATATTCTGAGATAGATCACGTGGAATATTAGGGTTGTCTCAGAAATCATATATTGAAAGAGTTCTAGAAAAGGACAAAAGGAGAATTGTGACAAAAAATTGGTGAAAAACAAATGGAACCAAAATTCCAATGGACAAATTCTGCAGTAGGAAGTTTAATGTATGCACAAACTTGCACCAAGCCAGACATCAGTTTTACAGTTGGTACCAGGTAGATACCAAAGTAATCCAAGAATGGATCAATGGAAAGCTTCAAGAAAGTGATGAAGGTAATTGCATTGCAGGCACAAAGGATTTTATGCTCACATTTAGGAGATGTGACAGTTTAGAGAGGTTACTGTTTGAGAGTTTAATTGAAATGCGCATTAATCATTTTCTTTGTGTTGGAGTTGGATTCACTCAATAGAAATGCAAAAATCTCTCCTTTGGCAATTCCATGGACTCCAACATGTGGTTTTAAGTACTTAGATGGAATAATAAAAGCACGTTGGCAGTCAAACCAACAAAAATCAAATGGCGATGAAGATGAAGAGAAAGTTAGGTTATGCTTAGATGAGGTTTAACAATTGGGCATTTGGTGAACTTTGTGATATGATTCCAGATAATTCCGTTGTTCACGTACCACAGGTCACAAAGTTCAATGTTCATAATTCCCGATTAATCTATTACCTTAAGAATGCCACTGTCAATTATCAAAGTAGGCTTACTATGTCTACTCACTAGCTGCTATCTATCTTTAGTTAGTAGCTATTAGTCTTTAGTTGTAGCTGTTAGATCACTAATTTCAACCCTGATCTAAGGAAACAACAAACTGCCTGGAAATAGCTCAACAAACTTTTGTTAGATATTCTCAATTTTGTTAACATTCCTGCAAGCATTACACGTCAGCATTACATTTGGTAATCCATATAATTTTGCATTTAATCCAGCAAGTCTTGCATTTTTATCTCATGTACTAGGTAGGGGGGAAGTCTCATGCCTACTATTGACTTAGGTGGGGAATATGATTAATTGACTTATTGACAATGGACTACGGATTAAACTAAAACACAAAAGGAACCACCAAATGGGCATTTGGTCTAGTGGTATGATTCTCGCTTTGGGTGCAAGAGGTCCCGAGTTCGATTCTCGGAATGCCCCCCCATTCATTGTATGATGATGCATTTTTCAGTTCAGGTTTTAATAATAATGGACATTTGGTTTATAATAATGCAGTTTTTCAGTCCAGGTTTAATAATAATGCAGTTTATCAGTGCAGATTTTAATATCTGAGGGGGTTATGTATTCAACTCACTGCCCCACATGCAAAAGATTCGGTTCGGTTTCTTTCGGATAATGGCATGTGGTGGTGATTGGTGGTGATTTCACCTTTCACCTAATGTGTCCTCCTCACCTAAATCAACTACCTACCTGTCAGCAGCCAAAGTACCTGTTTCAAATTTTGTACAATGTATGGACAAAACTTAGCATTGCAGCACATCCTGATCTAAAAGTATTAGCATGCAGAATCCTGATCTAAAAGTATTTGGAAAGGGCATCTTATAAGTTTAGACTTCAGAGAATGAGATAGCAACTGCACTGATACCAAATCAAATATGATTGTTTTTATGCTACTGGAGTATTGTAGTTCTCTCAGTTTAGAAATGATATGAAAATACGAAGTGAGGAAAATATTGAACACTTAATCATGTTATTTCCGTCCACCTATCGCCTAACGGAGAATAGAAAGTGCAGAGACGGAAGAGTTTAATCCCACATTGGAAATAGTGGGAACAAACTCAAAAGAGATAATAAGTTATAACAACATGATTTTGAAAGTTTGCTTGAGCAAGTTTCGTGGGAAGATCGAGCGAAATTTCTGTTTGAGGATCGCTTGAGCGCGCGTCACATAAGATGGAGCGAGTGTCACGCGAAGATCGATTGAAGATTCTATTTGAGGCTATTTAAAGTTCAATTGAGTGAAGTGTCGAGCAAGGTCGAACGAATTTTTAGTTTTCAACAAAATGATGCAAAGTGTGCCTAAATCAAAATTAACTATTTCAACGGTTAATAACAGTTATTTGCTGTGTTTTGAAAATCATGACTTTTCATTTATTTCTCTTTATCCTTTAAAAATATATATATATTTTTTGTATTTACTTGAAATGTATTTAGTTGAAAAAATCACAAAACACAATGAAAATCTTAGGAATTTTCCAGAATTCATAGGCTTCGTAAATAACCTGTTAGTAAACTCTTTAACTAATTTAAGATGATATTTGGCAATGGATGGAGGATTTGATGTAGCTGTTTGTTGCCAAACTAGAATTTATAAAGAATGGTTGCCAATTTTTTTGAAGGAAACAAATAACTATGCTTTGTAGAGGGTCCAATGCCTTACAACGGGTTTTGAACTTTAACCTGACTTCGATCTAAAAGGGTTGGTAGGCTCGATGCATGTCTTTGCCCAAAAGACTTCAATAATTAAATGCAAGTGAGCAAAAAAATAAAGTGCAGTAAATTAAATGACAGAAATCAAATAAAACTAATTAATTAACTAAATCCCAAGACAAGAGCATCATGACAATCATAATTATAATTGAATTGAACCCTAAGAGTATCAAACAGTGCATATCAGGAACAAGAGCCTTAAATCAAGTAATACAAGATTAAATCGAGGTAACAAGTGCATGAAACGAAATAATATTCACGTAAACTTAGTACATTCTCATGTATTCAACATATCGAAGGGATACTTACAAGCATTTAAACTGACCAATCACAGCACACTTTCTCCTAGGTTAACTATTCTCTCAGAAACACTAAAAGTTACAGTTTTTAGAAGTAGCAGCTCCTTAAGTTCTCAAGAAATGGTCTCAAGTGTTCTCTTTTGATCTCTCAAAAGTTCTCTTTGAGTTTGTTTGGGGGGTTTGTGGTGTCCTTTTCTAAATGCTAGAATCTTTTATTTATAGTCTTGACTCTGCCTTGATTTTCTTTTCAAATCCCACGTTAATAATATATGTTGCTTGATAACTTCCTCGATCATGGCCTGTTAGTTAGAAATTTCAAGAACGTGCTTTGACTCTATAACGTGCATAATTCTAATTGCCAGATGTCATCTGTGTGGTTATTGAAGTTAATTAACTCATGTCTCTTTTTGATTGGTTTACGTGTCACTTCCAATTGGTTCCAGTCTTGACCATTATTTAGTCCACGTGTTTGCCTTTTATTGGTGCTTTTGCGAGCTCATTCGTCACATCATGATTTATGAATTTGTACTAATAGTAGCGGTTCTCCAAAGTAATGAATCAAGGTTTTTTGAAATTGGATAGATTCGATGCTTAGATGAGGTTGAACAACTAGGCATTTGGTCTTTGTGGATAGATTCCTTGTTCACGTATGACGTACCACTGGTCACAAAGTTCAATTCTCATATTTTCCGACTAACCTATTACCTTAAAAATGTCAGTGCCAATTATCAAAGTTGTGTTAATATTACCAGCTTCTATCCTCTTTAGTAGTAGCTGTTAGTCACAATTTCAAGATCTAAGAACCCTGCCTGAAAACACCAAACTAGGACATAGCTCAATTTTACCAACATTTCCTGAAGCCAAGCATTACACATTAGTATAATTTGGTAATCCAGCAAGCTTGTATTTTTCCTTGTCCGTAAAGTCTCAGCCTACAAGGTAGGGGGGGAATAAGATTAATTGACTTTAGTGAAATGGTCTATTAGAACCTAAAAACAAAGAGAACCATCAAATGGGCATTTGGTCTAGTGGTATGATTCTCGCTTTGGGTGCGAGAGGTCCCGAGTTCGATTCTCGGAATGCCCCCCATTCATTGAATGTTGATGCAGTTTTTCAGTTCAGGTTTTAATAATAATGGTCATTTGGTTTATAATAATGCAGTTTTTCAGTTCAGGTTTTACAATAATGCAGTTTTTCAGTTCAGGTTTTATAATAATGCAGCTGTTTACAATAATGCAGTTTTTCAGTTCAGATTTTATAATTATGCAGGTGTTTATAATAATGCAGTTTTCGCAGTTTTTAATAATGCAGTTTATAATAATGCGCGCAGTTTTTCAGTTGTGTAATAATGCAGTGGTTTATAATAATGCAGTTTTTCACCCACTTGACCTCCTCACTTCAATATTTAAAGAATTAGGCGAATTACTCTAACAAAAATCAACTACTGACCTATCAGAAGCCAAAGATTTCAAATTTTGTACAATGTATTGGACAAAACATAGCACTGCAACACATACGAATGTAAAGGTATTTGGAAAGGGCATCTTATAAGTTTAGACTTCAGAGAATGAGAATAACGTAGACTAATATTCTAGTGACTGCAGCCACTGTACTCTGATACCAAATCAAATATACTTAGTTTTTATGCTAGACTTCATCTTAAGCAGGAGAAAACATTCGGTTATGCAAGCATTTTGATTGAGCTTAGAATGGCACCAAAATTTTTTTCTTACTTTGTTTTCCTACTGGAGTAGCGTAGTTCTTTCGGTTGAAAAAATAATAACAAAACACAAGGAAATTCCTAGGAATTCTCCTGGGGATGATTAACGAGTAACTTGTTAGCAAACTCTTTTTGAGTGGGGGGGAATTTTGTTTTAAAGATAGTGATTCAATTGCATCTCAAAGCTGATATTCATTTTCCTAACAACTAATTTAAGAAGATATTTGACAGTGGATGGAGGATTTGATGTAGTGTCTTTACAAAGAAACGAATCAAGGTTTTGTGAAATTGGATAAGTTTGATGGAACCAATCAAGGCTGGCCCTGAGAATTATGGGACCTAGAGCGATACAAAAAAGAGGCATTTTATCAAAATAAACATAAAGAAAAATATTCTAAGATAAATTATCATTAATAAATTACTCCACATATAATTTGTGCTACAAAATATTAATTAAATTTTTACATTCAATATTTTCTAACAAATCTTCTTCAATAAATAATATGACAAACTAAGTTTAACCTTTTTTGTGACATAGTTGATCCCATGTAAGATTTTAATAATTTTATTTACATTTTATCTTTTTTAGTGTTATTTTATTATTGTTGGAACTTGGACTAGAGAAATAAATTATCGTTGAGATTTTTTTAAAGAATTATTTTTAATGTTGGTTTAAATCATTTGGGCCTTTCAAAATTTTATGTGCTTCAAAATATTTTGGGATGGGGCTAGGAGCGTTGCACATCTACACATGTCTAGGGTCACACCTGAACCAACTTCACTTGCTGATAGGACAATATGAAGTTTTTTCTCATTGTATTGAAGATTATTTATTTATTTATTATTATTATTATTATTATTTTTTATGTTTTGGATCCAAATTTGCAAACTTCTTGAACCGACTTCTGAAGATATTCTTGTAGTTAAGGTAGAGAGGAAGAAATGTGAGGAGGATGAACTTTTCTGCAGAGGACATATTCTGAAGACTCTTTTTGAGTGGTTGATCAAAGGAAGTGTAATCAGGTGAGAGGAGATTTTTTTTTTGAATTTACTGTGAAAAAATACCAGGTCTCGGATCCGGGTAAACAGATCGGGGCGAGTCGGGTGCCGGACCGGATTTGAAGAAATGGGTAGGGCTGACGTCATGTTGCTGATGTGGCAAGGCAGAATGTGAAATGGGGCGCATGAGGCGCGTGAGTGGGCTACTGCATGTGGATCGGACGACTATGACTTAAACTGGCGCATGGGAGCATGTCCATGCTTCGATGGCGTTGATTTTGGTGGCCATGAACAGATCGGCTACCTCTCTTTCAATTGGTGGTGTCACTTTCTTGAATTGGTTACCGGAAGAGGTAGATCTGAGATTCGGTATATGGTGACGCGTGTGGTGCATGGAGGAGATTCCAAAAAGTTTGGGTTGCGCGTGGAGGCACATGTGGACGTGGAATTTGATCGGGAAACCTAGGTTTTTCCGATCTCAAGATCCGTGACTGATTTGTGTAATTAGTTTGTTGAAAACTTGAGACCTTGTGATGTCATTGTGGCTATTGTGACTAAAGGTGCGGAAGCGGAAGGATCAAGATGCTCGTTTGAGCTTTAGGGCTCTGATACCATGAAATATTTAGAGAGAGATAGAGATTGAGAGAGTGGAGACTAGGGTTTCACGTGGTTCGGTTAAGGATATACACAAGCAACAGATGGTAAAGGATCCATGAGCAATGTTTGGCTTTATACAATTGCATAAGTCATTCAGACCCATCAAGAATTGCATTAACCACTCTCATTCTTGGTATTCGTCAAAACAAGAAGCATTTTGGCATGAACAAGGAATAAAAGTGCAATGCGAAGCAAGTTCATCCCATAATTGCTTCAGTTTGTTTGGTGTAGTACGTTGATAGAGAGAGTTGATTTTGTGAAGTGGTGTTAATATCCTTTTTGAGATGAAAGATTTGTGGTGCATTTTTTGAGAAAAACACTCATAAAGGTCTTTCCATACTTATTAAGCCGATAAAGAATACACCACGCTATCAGCAAGGTCCTTGTCACAAGCATTAATGATCTATGAAGAGAGTCAAGAGACCATTATGTTGGCACGAACACAAAGGAGAAGATTAGGAGAATCCAGTTCTAATTAAGGAAGGGAGCTATCAACGAAAGCCCACTTATTTTTAGCAATTAGACACATTGTCATTCTGAAATTTTCAAAATATCAGTCTAATAAAACGTTATAAAAACAGTGTAATATTGACAAAAAAATGCTGCTTATTTTAGTTTCCCGAGTATGTAAGCAAACTCTTTCAATAATAAAACAGTTTCCTTTTCTTTGGTAAAATTAAACAAAAGCCAATGTACCGTGTTCCAGAAAATGAGAAAATAGACCCTGTTAATGCCTTTCACTGTGAGATGTATATCAACAATCGAAATCGGTAATCTCACTAATCTGTCAGAAGCAAAGACATCAAAAGGGCATTTGGTCTAGTGGTATGATTCTCGCTTTGGGTGCGAGAGGTCCCGAGTTCGATTCTCGGAATGCCCCTCATTCATTGTATTTTGTTTAATAATTGTAGAGGCCCATTTTTTTCGGTCCACGGTGGACCAAATCCAATATCTCGGTGATTCACCAGGGGTCCAAAGCCCAACAAGCCCAGTGATCCGCGGTAGACGGCACATGAAGAAAAATGGCCCAAGAGCCATCCACCAGGTCCAGGCACCAAATCAATTAACAAAGCCCAGCCCATTTACTCTCCAAATTCGAGTCTGCCGCACAAAAGAATCCTGGAATAATTTGAAAAAGAGAGGGAAAATGGCTCTCAAGCATCATTTTTTTCCTCCTCTCTTGGCACGGTGCTCAAAGCACTGAAGGGGCATATTTCCAAAGCTAAATCATCACATTGAAGAACTGGTCTTCTTCATTAACCATCAGACATGGAAAATACTCAGAGGAAAACGATCTACCGCAGCACTGACCAAGAACAAGAAAGGATGAAGAAAGCTGGTCCTCCACGCTGCCCAGTGGTCCACGGCGAGTTACCCAGTGGTCCACGGTGGATTACCCAACGGTCCACACCAAACTCAGTCACCAAAACGATCTGCGGCGGCGGCGCCAGCTGCAGCAGATGATGGAGGGGATGATATAAGGTCCGAAAAGACCAAGAAATCTCCCATGGCCGTCCAAATCAGTACCAGCTGAAGTAAGCAATGATGAAAGGCCAGCTGGTCATTTCCTTTGTCCACTGGTCGCGGTGGACTTCGTCACAGAATGATCCACGGCATCACCAGCTGGAACAAAAGCAACAATTAAAGGCTGAAAAGACTAGAGAAGTCTGCCATAGCCACCAAGACAACCATCACTCGAGAGCAACGACCACCACAGCCCAACACTACGGTGGCCCTTGCTCCTCCACATCATGGAACTTAGGAAGCACGGTTTGGAGGTAGGGGAATCAATTTACTCAAATTTTATTTGATCTGCCGCAACAGAAAAGGTATCAATCTGCTGGGGAATGATACCAAAAATGGTAAGATCAAATCTAATTAATGCAAAACGTATGTGGGTCAAGTCATCTTAATTATTTCAGATCATTACTGAGCATTAAATGCTCGTCACTTCCTTCCTCATAAATAGCCTGAAATCCGCCGTTCACCGCAGATCAAATCAGATCTGCGGCGGATGAAAACCATCAGCTCAGCCCCAAACATTAAACTTTGTCAAATCTCAGCCCCTTTATCTCTTGGTTAAACAATGATTCTCATGATGAGGAGGATAACAAATAAAACCATTAGATACAAACACCATTATAAATAGGGGTGGGAATAAGGAATAAGGGGTTGGTTGGCTGATCAGAAAACTCTTAGGCTGAAAATTATTCTCCATTAGAGTTGACTTCAAAAGCTCAAAGGAAGCAGATAACCAACAGTAGTCCACGGGACACTTCCCGTAGGTCCACGGTAGACTAAAAGTACTTTTAGTCTGCCACAACAGAAAACTTACATCAAACACTTAGCCCAACTCTCACTACTGACTCATGTACGTTTTGCACAGTAAATGATTCTCTTCCTACTCCCAAATCTCCTAAGTTCTGTGATTATTACATTTCTTTGAGCTGCACCTCCTTTTTTGCAAGTCATAGAGAAAGTTGAGTGTATTGTGCCCAGCCTCTTGGTCCACGGCACTAACTCTTGACTTTTTGCTACTTGTCATGTGTATGGCATTTGTTGTCATTTATTATGAATTCTTGAAAAGTTGAGTTTGTTGTACTAAATCTCAGTCTATGAGATTGATTTCATTTGTTTGTAAGCAAATCTGTAATATACTCCACATGTGTTATTACAACTGTATTTGTGATTACTGAATGTTCTGGTGGAAGTATTGATTATCTTTTCATCAGCAAAATAGAACATTGGTTTCATTAGTCCACCGTAACCCTTGTGTGAGCATTGCAGCGTGGTGGATCAGAGAGCACTAGAGGGAAATGCACCATTAGCCACCAAGTGGTCTACCACACTTGGTGTAGAGTTTTGGGCTCAACATCCCCGCACACAAACTCAGCCCGTGTTCAGCCCGTCCGTGGATCGACACGTGGCCCATCCGGTGCAGAAATTTTGTGCATCCACAATAATAATGCAGTTTTTCAGTGCAGATTTTAAAATCTGAGGGGGTTATGAATGCAGTTTTTCAGTGCAGATTTTAATATCTGAGGGGGTTATGTAGTCAACTCACTTCCCCACATGCAAAAGATTCGGTTCTTTCTAGGATAATGGCATGTGGTGGTGATTGACATTTCGCCAAATAGTCTTTCCTCATCTCAAATATTTCAAGGATTAGTCCAATTACTCTAACCAAAATCAACTACCTACCTTTCAGCAAAAAGAAAATCTACCTACCTGTTAGAAGCCAAAGGTTTCAAATTTTGTACAATGTATTGGACAAAACATAGCATTGCAGCACATCCTGATGTAAAGGTATTTGGAAAGGGCATCTTATAAGTTTAGACTTCAGAGAATGAGACAGCAGCTGTACTGATACCAAATCAAATATGATTAGTTTTTAATTTTATGCTAGACTCCATCTTAATTAGGAGAAAACCTTCGGCTATGCAAGCATTTTGATTGAGCTTTGAATGACATGTAAGATTAAATTAATTGATGACCCACATGTTAAAGCACATTTGATCGGTTAGAGGTTTAATAGTAGTATGTTACATATCTCTTAAAGTTAGCTTAATGTTATCTTTAACTTATTGGTCATTTATGAAGTGGTTTCCTAAGTAACTCTTACTTTGATGGTTAAGTAGAGATTAAAGTTTAGAAAAGGAAACGGGTCCTTTCTCTACCTATAAAAGAGATGTTCAATACTCCTATCAGATAAGATTAAATTGAACATATACATGAAGAGGGTCAAGAGAGAGAAACTTTTTTTTCTATTAAGATAGAGAAATCTTTTTTCTATTAAGAATGGATCAATGTAAGTATATTATAACTATTTAATTTTGTGAAGATCATGATAGTTCTAAATTCTTGATTAATGTAGTTATTAATTATCTAACAACATAGAAAGATAATTTTACATGTGGTAACAGAGCCAGTGTTTAAGAATTATTATGATTTTCCATTGAATGAATTTTTAATTTATATCGGTGAATTCTTAAGCTTAAATTTTTGTTCGAGTTTAAATATGTGAATTCAGTTTCTTTGTTTTTTTCTAAATGTTTACAACTTTATGATCAAAACATTTCAAAACCCAAATTGTTGTGATAAATTGAGTACATAATGATCTCATTTATTAGCATTGTTCTTTATTGATTATTTTTCCGCTTAACGTTCTAATTTTCTCACTATAATGACCATATACCATCTAGTAGCGTGTAAGGTATGTGTGAGAAAATATTTGATATTTTGTAATTGAAATATCATAATATACTTGATGGTTGTCAAATAAATTTAAGCTAATACGTCACCCCACATGACTAATATACTTTGAGTGCTTATATATGAACAACCAATAGAATGTATTCCTTTGATAATTGTAGTGGTTGGTGTATTTGAATGACATGCTTGTATTTGTTCACATTACTTTGAACATATTACAGTTGATTTAATGTTTTATGTAAGGTCATTAATTTTGATTTGGAATTTATATCATGATACGGTTTGGTAGTCACTAAAGTGGCCCAATTGGAATGGGACATAGATAACAAGTCAAATAATTGAGATTTAACACCTATTCCCTAGTGTTAATAAATTTAATGACCATATAAATTGCAATTCTTTAATCACAAGAATATTAGGTTTGGCCCAAAGGTGCACCACTTTTGAGTGATTAATGAATTGAAATAGGATGGTTGGTGGGTATTCATAGTTGAAATTGGAACGGATACCCAAAGGGAACATGCCAACTTAATTATGAATATTTTACCAATTAGTCCTATTAGGTGAAAGGGAATCATCATAATTGTTTAATACTTTACCATAAGAATAACCTAAAGGTGGATCACGGTAATAATATTTATTATTGTTTAAATATGTGTTTCATTATGGTTTATTGTTCCTTATTAATTACTCTTAGCACTAATGTAGTGAGCATGAATTATTATTTGCAGTATCTATTCCTGTTTCGCTACCTTCGCATGCTTCGTCTATTCTTATGCTGAATGAAACAAATTTCTCAGATTGGAAATAACAGGTTCAGTTTCACCTTGGTGTATTGGATCTAGATATAGCACTTCATGAATTTAAGAAATCACCTATTCCCACTGATACAAGCAGTGCTGAAGAAAATGATTTGTACAAAGCATGGGAAAAGTCAAATAGACTAAGTATTATGTTTATGCGAATGACAATAGCAAAAAACATCAAGACAACACTTCCAAAAATTGATGATGCTAAAGAATTCCTTGCCAATGTGGTAGAATGTTTCAAAACTGGTGACAAGTCCCTTGTGGGAACACTAATGGCTAAGCTTACCACCATGAAATTTAATGGTACGCATGGGATACAAGAGCATGTCCTTGAAATGACAAATTTGGCTGCTCAATTAAAGACTTTGGGGATGAATGTGGATGAGTTCTTTCTCATGCAATTCATCTTGAATTCCTTGCCTCCTCAGTATGGGCCGTTTCAGATTAATTACAACACTATGAAGGATAAGTGGAATCTGAATCAATTGGCCAATATGCTTAATCAAGAAGAGGCAAGGCTTAAGCAATTTGAACAACATTCAGTTCATCTTGTAAGTCAAAGAGCTCAAAGAAAGTGGAGGAAGCCTAAAAAAAGGCATAAAGCATGGACCATAAAAGGAAAATGAGCCCAACCCTAATGTTCAAGCTCATAAGAAGGAAATAGGCAATGATAAGGGTCACTTCTGTAAAAAGTTGGGACATTATCAAAAAGATTGCTCGAAATGTAGGCAATGGTTCGAAAAGAAAGGTAAATGTCTAATTAAAGGTTTTGTTTCTCTATGTTTTGAATCAAACCTAACTAAAGTTCCTTCTAATACTTGGTGGCTTGATTTTGCGGCTACAACTCATGTTTCCAATACGATGCAGGGATTCCTTTCAATCCAGACCATAAGTCCAAATGAGAATTTCATGTTGATGGGAAATCAGGTTAGAGCTTCAATTGAAGCCATTGGTACTTATCGTTTATTTCTTGACACTGCTCATCACTTAGATTTGTTTCAGACATTTTATGTTCCTTCAATCTCTAGAGATTTAGTTTCTTTGCCTAAACTTGATCTTGATGGCTACTTCATAAATTTTGGGAATAAAAGGTTTAGTTTGTTGAAGAATACCTCTTTTATTGGTTCGGGTATTCTTTGTGATCGTTTATACAAATTTAAGCTTAATGATTAATTTGCGGAAACCCTTCTCACCCTGCATCATAATGTTGGTACTAAACGTAGTCTAATTAATTTTCCTCAAACTTATGGCATAAAAGGTTGGGACACATTTCCAGAGAAAGGCTAGAGAGATTAGTAAAAGATGGGATTCTCCTGAACCTTGATTTTACTGATCTCGGTGTGTGTGTGGATTGTATTAAGGGTAAACAAACCAAACACACCAAGAAAGGTGCCAAAAGAAGTACAAAGCTCCTTGAGATTATCCATACAGACATTTGTGGGCCTTTTGATACTCCATCTTTTGGTAAAGAAAAATACTTTATCACCTTTATAGATGATTTTTCACGTTATGGTTATATTTATTTATTGCATGAAAAATCTCAAGCAGTGAATGCCTTTGAGGTATACATTACTGAGGTTGAAAGGCAATTAGAAAGAAAGGTGAAGATCATGAGATCAGATAGAGGTGGTGAATATTATGGAAAGTATTGTGAATCAGCGCAATGCCCAGGCCTATTTGCTAAACTCCTTGAAAAGCATGGCATTTGTGCATAATGCACTATGCTAGGAACACCACAGCAAAATGGTGTAGCTGAAAGACGGAATCGTACTTTAATGGATATGGTTAGAAGTATGTTAAGTAATTCCACATTACCCTTATCATTGTGGATGTATGCTCTTAAAACCACTGTATACTTATTGAATCGGGTTCCTAGTAAGGCAGTTCCAAAGACCCCTGTTGAACTGTGGACTAGAAAGAAACCAAGTTTAAAATACTTGCATGTTTGGAGTTTTCCAGCTGAAGCTAGAGTTTATAATCCACATGAAAAGAAATTGGACTTAAGAACAATCAGTGGTTACTTTATTGGTTACCGTGAAAAATCCAAAGGGTTTAGGTTTTACTGTCCTAATCAGTGGGAGTGAAAATCTACGAAATGTAGATATTCAAGAAGTTAGGATGCAAGTTCCAATGCCTATAACTTCAAACAAAATTGTTGTTCCTATAGTTGTTGAACAACCAAACAACATTGAATAACAAATTACTGAACCATCACTCCATAATAATATAATCGCTAATGAACAAATGGTAGAAGAACCACAAGGAGTAGTATTAAGAAAATCTCAAAGAGAAAGGAGGTCTTCTATTTCAGATGAATATGTAGTATATCTACAAAAATCTGATTTTGACATAGGCTCAAGTAAGGATCCGATTTCGTTTTCACAAGCCTTGGAAAATGTTGATTCTACTAAATGGATGAATGCCATGAAAGATGAATTGAAATCAATGAATCAAAATGAAGTTTGGGATCTCGTTGAATTGCCTGAAGGATACAAGAAAGTTGGTTGCAAGTGGGTCTTCAAGACCAAAAGCGAATCTAAGGGCAATATCGAACGATTTAAAGCTAGACTTGTGGCCAAAGGTTTCACTCAGAAAAGAGGCATTGATTACAAAGAGACCTTCTCCCCTGTATCCAAGAATGACTCACTTAGAATCATTATGGCTTTGGTGGCTCATTATGATTTGGAGTTACACCAAATGGATGTGAAAACTGCTTTCCTAAATGGGAGTTTAGAGGAAGAAGTCTATATGGATCAACCTAAAGGTTTCTCCATTGAAGGAAAAGAACACTTGGCTTGCAAACTTAAGAAGTCAATATACAGACTTAAACAAGCTTCCCGACAATGGTACCTTAAGTTCAATGATACCTGTGATGCCCCAAAATCTGATAAGTGTATGTGCGCTGAGTCCCATATCGGGCATATACTAGGTCAAACTGGGCTTTATTAACAATTGCAAGGAACCCCAATTGTAACTTGACTAGTCCTTTTGGGGTATAAGCGCAGATGTGGCTTGCGCTTTCCTTGGGTTGTTATAAATGGTATCAGAGCCAACCTAGTAATCCCGTATGGGCTCGGACATATGGGCCCTAACGAGAACGTTAGGGATTTAAGTGGGGAAGATTATGATGCCCCAAAATCTGATAAGTGTATGTGCGCTGAGTCCCACATTGGGCATATACTGGGTTGAATTGGGCTTATTAACAATTGCAAGGAGCTTCAATTGTAACTTGACTAGTCCTTTGGGAGTATAAGTGTGAGAACCACGACCTTTAACCCAATGCAAAGGTCTAAACATGATTCTCAAAATGGAGACTTTCACTGTTTTCCACCCTAATCACTAGGGGATATTACAATGGAGTCGCCACCTAACTTTTGTACAAAAAGCTAAGAAAAAAAAAAGTACTTCTTGTTTATTGATTGAATGAATAAATATACAATGTTTTAGGAAAGAAACAAATTACATGATTTTGCCCTAGATACAATCTAAGAAAACAAAATACAAGGCTTTGGTCCTAAATACAATCTAAAAAAGAAAGTAAATAGGATACATAAACTAATCTAAACATCCCCTAAGATTAGGGTTCGGGGGCTAGGGGATTAGATGGGAAGGTGTTAGGCACCCATCCAACCTGACCTAGGTCAGTCTCTAAGGATCCATTAATCTAAGTTCACAATCTCAAACAAATCATACTCGCATTTGATTCATAGCATCAAAACAGTACATGCAATAAAAAATTAAACAGTGATTAATCATCAAGCATTTAAAATCATTTAAGCATGAATCTCACATGAAAAAAAAATAATTTAAAGTTGCTGTAATTTTAGTATAACATGTTAGAAAAATCATATTTGCATCATTCACAAAACAGAAACCGAAAACAGTGCAATATAGCAATTGTGCATTAAAAATTAATCAAACAATTGAAGTTAAAACCTAATCATGCATTCTACACAATTAAAGTTGCTGCATTAAATTAAAAAAGAGAAGATTATACCTTTTGGGATGCAACCTCTTGAATGAGTGTCCTGAATTGAATTTGATTGTGATGGGATGCGGCCTCTTGATTGAGAATACCACCGGTCCTGAAAATTGATTCTTGAGAAAAACTGTTAAATTTGGTTAAAAAAGATTAAAAATGGAATTGAAGGATTGGAAATAGAGATTACAAAAATGGATTTTGTAATCTCTGGACTTGAATATAAGAACACACTTGTGTTCTTATTCCAAAGTCTAACCCTTTGCAAAAATTCTCTTGAATTTTGCTTAGGATTGCTCTGACTAATTTTTCCAACCCCTTTAACATGAGTATCATTTTCTATTTATATGGCAGCCCAAAAATGAACCTACCCACGTTTTGGACCTCAT
>OU015767.1:13152637-13296720 GCA_907173295.1 Fagus sylvatica
TGATTCTACTAAATGGATGAATGCCATGAAAGATGAATTGAAATCAATGAATCAAAATGAAGTTTGGGATCTCGTTGAATTGCCTGAAGGATACAAGAAAGTTGGTTGCAAGTGGGTCTTCAAGACCAAAAGCGACTCTAAGGGTAATATTGAACGATTTAAAACTAGACTTGTGGCCGAAGGTTTCACTCAGAAAAGAGGCATTGATTACAAAGAGACCTTCTCCCCTGTATCCAAGAATGACTCACTTAGAATCATTATGGCTTTGGTGGCTCATTATGATTTGGAGTTACACCAAATGGATGTGAAAACTGCTTTCCTAAATGGGAGTTTAGAGGACGAAGTCTATATGGATCAACCTAAAGGTTTCTCCATTAAAGGAAAAGAACACTTGGCTTGGAAACTTAAAAAGTCAATATACGGACTTAAACAAGCTTCCCGACAATGGTACCTTAAGTTCAATGATACCTGTGATGCCCCAAAATCTGATAAGTGTATGTGCGCTGAGTCTCACATCGGGTATATACTAGGTCAAACTGGGCTTTATTAACAATTGCAAGGAGCCCCAATTATAACTTGACTAGTCCTTTTGGGGTATAAGCGCAGATATGGCTTGCGCTTTCCTTGGGTTGTTATAAATGGTATCAGAGCCAACCCAGTAATCCCGTGTGGGCTCGGACATATGGGCCCTAATGAGGACGTTAGGGATTTAAGTGGGGAAGATTATGATGCCCCAAAATTTGATAAGTGTATGTGCGCTGAGTCCCACATCGGGCATATACTGGGTTGAACTGGGCTTATTAACAATTGCAAGGAGCCTCAATTGTAACTTGACTAGTACTTTTGGAGTATAAGCGCACTTCCTTGGATTGTTATAAATCTTAATTGTCACACCCTGAACCCAAAGCATGAGTTCGACACGTGACAACCGCCGCGCACCCATAAGGCGTGCCTTACAAGTGTGCTAGGCCTTACTAACAAATTCTAAAAAGAATAATATCCTTGATATAAAATCTCTAAATTACATTTTAACCAATAAGTTCAAATGAATTAAATCCATGCATTACTATTCCAAATCCTAATAAACAAAAGTCTATCATAAAGTCCCTAATCAACAAATAAGAAATACTAATATTATTCATGCCTAGAAGTCTTTCTCACACAACTCCCTTGCAACGTCCGAGCTAGCTAATTCTTAGAATCTAAAATGGGAAAGAAAGGGGGGTAAGCTGGAAGGTTCAGTAAATAACTATAGTTTGAAAATGGTGGATCAAACATTTATTCAAATAAAATATATAACTGCTCATAGGATAAATCTTATAAACTTAAGAAAAATAACACAGTGTAGTGGAAAATCATATATAAATTACAATAAGTTCAAAACATCAAAAGTCTTAATTTACTTAAAATAACGCAATCAATTTGATTTCAAAATGTTTAAATAAGACATTATGACTATGGTCACGCTATATCCCCGTGACTAGGCCCAGAACCACACATAGGCCGGTGGTAAGTCCCAGAAGAAACTAGTTTATGTGCCAATGTTTACCCCCATTGGCGGGGTCCAAAGCATAGTCAAATGGTTCAGATTCTTTTCGGATTCAATTTTATTTCAATCAGTGTCAAAAGATCGCATTCAATAAAATCTTAGTTCAAACAATGTTTGGTTCTTTTCACAAAATTCAAAAATGCTTGATCCGAGTTAAAGACACAAAACTTTCTAAATAATCAACTAAATCAAATACATTATAATATTTCAAAAAGACAAAACTCTAATTCTTTTCTTTAAATCAATATATCTAATATAATTAAAATAATAATTTGTACTGAAATACAACTGAATATTTAATAAATAAAATAGGGAAGTTTTAGCAAAATATAGCTAGTTAAGAAAACGTTACTTACCTCTAGTAAGTAAGGGATCTTGTAATACTCTCTACCTTTTCTTTTCAAAATTCACAAATCAGATCCTAAATCAATTGTACAGTGATCAAAATCCATTAATTGACATAAACAATGCTATTTACTCTCAATGTACAAAATTAAAGCCTAACATTATTCCTTCTCACTATTACTATTTTATTTTTATTTTATCTCTTCTCTCAATGATCAGTACATTCAGGAAGCCTAACTACTTCACAATTTATTTCTTCCAGGAGCCTACGTTAGCCACTAATACTTCCTTAAGGCTTCAAGTTAATAGCCTAGTAATCTACAAGGCAATGCTTCATATTGTTTAATGATCTGAAGCTTCAACTAAACGGAACAGGCCCCATGTTGCCAAAAGAAGATTTAAGAATCCAAAAAGAGTTATATGACCATCTTTTCCTTTCTTGTTTTTGAAACCTGATCTCATGCTCTATACAAATGAATATTTCACCAAACTAAGATCTAAGATCCATGTTATTATTCCTAGAGCTAGCCGATTCATTACTTTTGCCAATATCCTAAAATTATGTGCACTGATTCACACTAACTTATATACATAAAATCATAGCAATGCCTATGGAACGTAGGATTAATTATTCCAATAATTTGCCAGCATTATGTTTACTAAAAAATAATGTGTTAGGGTTCTTACCTCAAGAATTTGCTAGCCTCCTCTCTTGAAAATCTTCAAGCAACCTTCTTTCTATGATTATTTGAGTTAGAAACAAGTAATAGGTTTTATGGCAGCTAGGGTTTCTAATCTAGAGTATATATATTACTAACTCCCACTGTCAAAATTACTAAGTTGACCCTAAGAGTAAACCCCCTTGTTTATTATTATTATTATTATTATTTGGGCCGGGTATTACAATACCATTACATCTTTTGGATTTAAAGAAAACACTGTTGATCGGTGTATTTATTTGAAGGTTAGTGGGAGTAAGTTTATATTTTTGATTTTGTATGTTGACGACATTTTGCTTGCTAGTAGTGATCTTGGTATATTGCACGAAATTAAGAAATTTCTTTCTAAGAACTTTGAAATGAAAGATATGAATGAGGCAACTTATGTGATAGGAATTGAAATATTCTGAGATAGATCATGTGGAATATTAGGGTTGTCTTAGAAATCATATATTGAAAGAGTTCTAGAAAGATTCAAAATGGAGAATTGTTTTGCTAGTGTTGCCCCTATTTAGAAAGGTGACAAATTCAGCCTTATGCAATGCCCACAAAATGAATTGGAACGGAAACAAATGGAAGAAATTCCTTATGTTTCTGCAGTAGGAAGTTTATGTATGCACAAACTTGCACCAAGCCAGACACAGTTGGTATGTTAGGTAGATACCAAAGTAATCCAAGAATGGATCATTGGAAAGCTTCAAAGAAAGTGATGAGGTAATTGCAAGGCACAAAGGATTTTATGCTCACATTTAGGAGATGTGACAGTTTAGAGGTTACTGTTTGAGAGTTTAGTAGTTGAATGCGCATTAATCATTTTCTTTGTGTTGGAGTTGGATTCACTCAATAGAAATGCAAAAATCTCTCCTTTGGCAATTCCATGGACTCCAACATGTGGTTTTAGTACTTAGAGGAATAATAAAAGCATGTTGGCAGTCAAACCAACAAAAATCAAATGGCGATGAAGAAAAGAGGTTAGATGCTTATATGAGGTTGAACAATTGGGCATTTGGTCTTTGTGATATGATTCCAGGTTCACGTACCACAGGTCACAAAGTTCAATGTTCATAATTCCCGATTAATCTATTACCTTAAGAATGCCACTGTCAATTATCAAAGTAGGCTTACTATGTCTATCACTAGCTGCTATCCTCTTTAGTTGTAGCTGTTAGTCACAATTTCAAGATCTAAGAACCCTGCCTGGAAACAACAAACTGTGAGATAGCTCAATTTTGTTAACATTCCTGCAGCAAGCATTACACGACAGTATAATTTGGTAATCCAGCAAGCTTGCATTTTTACATGTCTGTAAAGTCTCAGCTTACTAGGTAGGGGGGAATATGATTAATTGACTTAGTGAAATGGAGGATTACAACTAAAACACAAAAGGAACCACCAAATGGGCATTTGGTCTAGTGGTATGATTCTCGCTTTGGGTGCGAGAGGTCCCGAGTTCGATTCTCGGAATGCCCCCCCATTCATTGTATGATGATGCATTTTTCAGTTCAGGTTTTAATAATAATGGACATTTGGTTTATAATAATGCAGTTTTTCAGTCCAGGTTTAATAATAATGCAGTTTATCAGTGCAGATTTTAATATCTGAGGGGGTTATGTATTCAACTCACTGCCCCACATGCAAAAGATTCGGTTCTTTCTCGGATAATGGCATGTGGTGGTGATTGGCATTTCACCTAATTGTCCTCCTCACCTAAATCAACTACCTACCTGTCAGCAGCCAAAGGTTTCAAATTTTGTACAATGTATGGACAAAACTTAGCATTGCAGCACATCCTGATCTAAAAGTATTTGGAAAGGGCATCTTATAAGTTTAGACTTCAGAGAATGAGACAGCAACTGCACTGATACCAAATCAAATATGATTGTTTTTATGCTACTGGAGTAGTGTAGTTCTCTCAGTTTAGAAATGATATGAAAATACGAAGTGAGGAAAATATTGAACACTTAATCATGTTATTTCCGTCCACCTATCGCCTAACGGAGAATAGAAAGTGCAGAGATGGAAGAGTTTAATCCCACATTGGAAATAGTGGGAACAAACTCAAAAGAGATAATAAGTTATAACAACATGATTTTGAAAGTTTGCTTGAGCAAGTTGTTAGGAATGAAAACAATATTCCTAGAACTTGTGAGATGCAAAATGGAGAAGAACACACAAAAGAAAAAATTCACACGACACAAAATTTACGTGGTTCACCACTTGGGCTACGTCCACAGAGTTGTAGCGATCTTTCACTATAAAATAGGGAGATTACAAAGGTGACATGAAAACACTCTCACAAACCCAAACCCCAAATACACCCAATAAGCTCTTTGTACTAAAGAATAATAACAGAGAAATATTCTCTCTATTCTTTCTCTAACGCAGCACTTACAGAAGGACAACACTAAAAATATCTTCTTTGTTCCTACTGCTGCTCCTTATTTCTTCTCACGTACAAAGCTTATATTTATAATAGGCTTGATATCAACTTCAATAAAAGCCAGCCGATAGTGCACACACAATTTCAACATTGTCAGCACAATCTTTGGCCAAATCTACAAGTAGCCAACTTGTATGACCTTTGGAGATTCATGGGTTATCATCCCATGTGATTCACACACATAGGCTTGACTATTTGGTGTTTTCTTCATTCATTTTATAGAGAAGTTGCCGTGACAATTTCTCTCTTCTCTTGCACATGTTGCAGCCGTAATGACTCATCAATTTGTCCCCCCACACCTTTGACTAAGGTGAGAACCATTTGTTGAAGTAGCCGACATGTAAGACATATGAGTTGCAATCCCATATGCCTCCACCTACTTGCATGTTTTCTTCTTTCTTCATAAGCCACAATTGTTGACTAAGGGAAATAATCCCATGTTATGCACCATTTGTATCTTCTACGGTGAGAAGCAATTTCTTCTTTCTTCATAAGCCACAATTGTTGACTAAGGGAAATAATCCCATGTTATGCACCATTTATGTATTGCACTAGTGCTCCACATAACCAACAATCTCCCACTTGGAGCACTGGTCCAATTACCAATACCAACTGCATGCCTCCAAGCATAATCGCCATCGCTACAACTCGTTCACCTGTCCTCAAGTTAGAAGACCAACTGAAGTTGAACACAACTTCAGTTTCTCAATGGTAACTCCTTTAGTTAACATGTCTGCTGGATTCTTAGCTCCAAGAATCTTCTCAAGTGTTAATTGCCCACCATCAAGCAGAGAACGAATAAAATGATATCTCAATTGTATGTGCTTTGTTCTGGAATGAAATGCCGGATTCTTTGCTAGAAAAATAGCACTCTGACTATCACTGTGTAGAATACCTTTCTTCTGCCTTTGACCCAACTCTTCCAAGAAACCTTGTAACCAGACCATCTCTTTTCCTGCCTCAGTTACAGCCACATATTCTGCTTCTGTGGTAGAGAGAGCAACTATCTTTTGCAACCTTGAAACCCAACTTACTGCAGTACCACCCAAAGTATACACATAACCAGTGGTACTCTTCCTAGTGTCAACATCACCAGCTAAATCGGAATCAACATAACCTGTTAATTTCATATCAGCTCCTGTGAAGCAAAGAGATGTGCCTAAAGTACCTTTTAGATACCTCAGAATCCACTTGACTGCCTCCCAATGCTGCTTTCCTGGGTTACTCATGTACCTACTCACAACTCCCACTGCATGTGCAATGTCTGGTCTTGTACAAACCATAGCGTACATAAGACTACCAATAGCTGAGGCGTAAGGCACCTTGCTCATGTAAGCCTGTTCCTGCTCCGTCTTTGGTGACTGATCCTTAGTTAGTCTGAAATGACTACCCAAGGGTGTGCTTACTGATTTAGCTTCATCCATGCTAAATCTGCTGAGGATCTTTTTTACATACTCTGTCTGTGAAAGCTTCAATGTACCATTGGCCCTGTCTCTGATGATTCTCATACCAAGGATTTGTTTTGCAGGTCCCAAATCCTTCATTGCAAACTGCTTAGACAGTTGTTTCTTCAGGTTGTTAATCTCCTCAATACTGGACCCTGCAATGAGCATATCATCTACATACAATAATAAGATGATATAAGAGTTGTCAAAACTCTTAACATAACAACAATGGTCTGCTTGACACCTTGTGAACCCAGTACTATACATAAAGCTGTCAAATTTCTTGTACCATTGTCTTGGGGCTTGTTTCAAACCATACAAGCTCTTTCTCAATTTGCATACTAGGTTCTCCTTTCCTTGCACTATGAATCCCTGTGGCTGACTCATATAAATATCTTCCTCCAAATCACCATGGAGGAAAGCAGTCTTCACATCTAATTGTTCAAGATGTAAATTCTCTGTAGCCACAATTCCCAGTACTAATCTGATTGTAGTCAGCTTCACAACTGGAGAGAAGATATCAGTGTAGTCAACACCTTCCTTCTGTTGAAACCCCTTGACTACTAATCTGGCCTTGTAACGCTTGCTTCCATCATGCTCTTCTTTCACCCTGTACACCCACTTGTTGTGTAGGGCCTTCTTCCTTTGTGGTAACTCAGTTAGCTCCCAAGTCTGACTTGTCATAAGTGAGTTCATCTCGTCCTTCATGGCAAGCTCCCACTTGATTGAGTCTTCAATCTGCAAAGCTTCATCATAGCTCTCAGGTTCACCACCATCAGTTAGCAAAATATAAAACAAAGAGGGTGAAAATCGTTGTGGAGGTCTAATGTTCCTGGAAGACCTGCGAACAGTAATTGCAGGTGTACACTGTTCTACTTGTGGGTTTGCATTCTCCTTCTCTTCTTGACCACTGTTCTGCATGGTGTTATTAGAAAATTCATCTAAGTTGACAAACTCAGACTTCTTTTGTTCTACCTTCACGTCATCTAGTTTTGTACTTGACCTGTCCTTGTACATAACCTGTTCATTAAATATTACATTTCTACTTCTGATAACCTTTCGATTTTGATCATCCCAAAATCGGTAGCCAAAGGTCTCATCTCCGTAGCCAATAAAAAAACATTTTCTAGACTTAGCATCTAGTTTGCTACGTGCATCAGAATCAATATGAACATAAGAGACACACCCAAAAACTTTCAAATAGGAAAGATTTACCTCCTTTCCGCTCCAAACCTCTTCAGGTATTCTGAACTCCAAGGGGACTGATGGTCCCCGGTTTATCAAATAAGCTGCAGTGTTAACTGCATCAGCCCAGAAAGTTTCAGGTAACCCAGCATGCAACCTCATACTTCTGGCACGCTCATTGAGGGTCCGATTCATGCGCTCAGCCACACCATTCTGTTGTGGTGTCCTAGGAATAGTCTTCTCCATTCTAATTCCATTTGCAGCACAAAACTCCTTGAACCCTCCATTTATGTACTCTCCTCCATTATCTGACCTCAGACATTTCAGCTTTAAATCTGTTTCAGTCTCAACCATGGCCCTCCATTTCTTAAAGGTCTCAAATACCTCAGATTTATTTTTCAAAAAATAAACCCATACCTTTCTACTCGAGTCATCAATGAATGTAACATAATACCGTGAACCTCCGAGGGATGCAATTGGGGAAGGCCCCCACAAGTCTGTATGTACCAGCTCCAATTTTTTAGATTTTGGTGTTCTGCCGCCTTTTAAGAAACTAACCTTTTTCTGCTTCCCAAGAATGCAACTTTCACACATGTCAAATTCAACAGACTTTAAATTTGGTAGTTTACCTTTTGACAAAAGAACTTTCATCCCTTTTTCGCTCATGTGACCAAGCCTACGGTGCCACAGGTTTGTATCAGCACCTGCTTCAGCAACTGCAATCGTGTCTCTTGGACTTGTAGTCATATACAAAGTACCAGTTTTCTTTCCTCGAGCTACAACCATAGCTCCCTTTGTGATCTTCCATGTACCACCCACAAAGAGTATTGCGTGTCCTTCAGTATCAAGTTGTCCAACAGAAATTAGATTTCTTTTCAACTCAGGAACATGTCGAACCTTTTGCAACAACCACACAGACCCATTAGGCAGTGTAATGCGTACGTCTCCCATACCCACAACGTCCAAGGCTTCGTCATCAGCCAAATACACCTTGCCAAAATCACCTGCAACATAATTCTGGATGATTTCTCGGTGTGCAGTGGTATGAAACGAGGCTCCTGAGTCCAAGACCCAGGATTCAATGGGACTGTCAACAGAGAGAAGTAGTGCATCATGCACTTCTTCTGTCACGACATTTGCAGAGTCGTTCTCATTCTTCTTTTTCAGTTCCCAGCAATTCTTCCTAATGTGGCCGGTCTTGCCACAGTTCCAACATTCCAATTGTCGCCCTGGTTTGGATTTACTTCTACCTTTTCTGGATTTTGATCTGCCTCCGATTATAGTTTCTGTCTTTTCCTCTACCTCTTGCCTCAAGGTTTAAGGCAGAGCCAGAACTTGAGGTTTCACCTGCATCTCTCCTACGAACCTCCTCGCCTAGAATCAGGTCTCGAATATCATTATATTTGAGTTTGCCTTTCCCAGCAGAATTGCTCACTGCCATTCTCATAGCCTCCCAACTGTTTGGCAAAGAAGCCAAAACAATTAATGCGCGGATCTCATCATCAAATTCAATCTCCACTGAGGACAATTGATTAGGTGATCGTATTGAACTCATTTAGATGTTGCGCCACAGCAGTACCTTCCGCCATTTTTAGATTGAACAACTTCTTCATCAGGTGCACCTTATTGTTGGCCGATGGTTTTTCATACATGCCACACAAAGCCGTCATCAGTTCCGCTGTAGTCTTTTCCTTTACAACGTTATGTGCAACTGTTCTTGACAAAGTTAATCGAATAACTCCGAGCACCTGTCTATCAAGAAGAGTCCATTCTGCATCTTCCATATCTTCTGGTTTCTCCCCCAAAAGAGGTAGATGTAATTTCTTCCCATAGAGGTAATCTTCTATCTGCATTCTCCAATACCCAAAATCTGTGCCGTCAAACTTCTCGATTCCGGATACCTTTCCTTCTTCTCCGGTCATTGCTCCCACTCGAACCTATGCTCTGATACCAGTTGTTAGGAATAAAAACAATATTCCTAGAACTTGTGAGATGCAAAATGGAGAAGAACACACAAAAGAAAAAATTCACACGACACAAAATTTACGTGGTTCACCACTTGGGCTACGTCCACAGAGTTGCAGCGATCTTTCACTATAAAATAGGGAGATTACAAAGGTGGCATGAAAACACTCTCACAAACCCAAACCCCAAATACACCCAATAAGCTCTTTGTACTAAAGAATAATAACAGAGAAATATTCTCTCTATTCTTTCTCTCACGCAGCACTTACAGAAGGACAACACTGAAAAATATCTTCTTTGTTCCTACTGCTGCTTCTTATTTCTTCTCATGTACAAAGCTTATATTTATAATAGGCTTGATATCAACTTCAATAAAAGCCAGCCGATAGTGCACACACAATTTCAACATTGTCAGCACAATCTTTGGCCAAATCTACAAGTAGCCAACTTGTATGACCTTTGGAGATTCATGGGTTATCATCCCATGTGATTCACACACATAGGCTTGACTATTTGGTATTTTCTTCATTCATTTTATAGAGAAGGTGCCGTGACAATTTCTCTCTTCTCGTGCACATGTTGCAGCCGTAATGACTCATCAATTTGTCCCCCCCACACCTTTGACTAAGGTGAGAACCATTTGTTGAAGTAACTGACATCTAAGACATATGAGTTGCAATCCCATATGCCTCCACCTACTTTCATGTTTTCTTCTTTCTTCATAAGCCACAATTGTTGACTAAGGGAAATAATCCCATGTTATGCACCATTTGTATCTTCTAAGGTGAGAAGCAATTTCTTCTTTCTTTAGAACACGTTTGTTGATTATGGGCAATAATCCCATGTTATGCACCATTCATGTGTTGCACTAGTGCTCCACATAACCAACACAAGTTTCGTGGGAAGATCGAGCGAAATTTCTGTTTGAGGATCGCTTGAGCGCGCGTCACATAAGATGGAGCGAGTGTCACGCGAAGATCGATTGAAGATTCTATTTGAGGCTATTTAAAGTTCAATTGAGTGAAGTGTCGAGCAAGGTTGAACGAATTTTTAGTTTTCAACAAAATGATGCAAAGTGTGCCTAAATCGAAATTAACTGTTTCAACGGTTAATAACAATTATTTGCTGTGTTTTGAAAATCATGACTTTTCATTTATTTCTCTTTATCATTTAAAAAAAAATATATTTTTTGTATTTACTTGAAATGTATTTAGTTGAAAAAATCACAAAACACAATGAAAATCTTAGGAATTTTCCAGAATTCATAGGCTTCGTAAATAACCTGTTAGTAAACTCTTAACTAATTTAAGATGATATTTGGCAATGGATGGAGGATTTGATGTACCTGTTTGTTGCCAAACTAGAATTTATAAAGAATGGTCACCAATTTGTTTGAAGGAAACAAATAACTATGCTTTGCAGAGGGTCTAATGCCTTACATCAAGTTTAGAACCTTAACCTGACTTCAATCTAAAAGGGCTGGTAGGCTCGGTGTTTGTCTTTGCCCAAAAGACTTCAATAATTAAATGCAAGTAAGCAAAAAAATAAATTGCAGTAAATTAAATGAAAGAAATCAAATAAAACTAATTAATTAACTAACTCCCAAGACATGAGCATCATGACAATCATAATTACAATTGAATCGAACCCTAAGAGTAACAAACAGTGCATATCAAGGACAAGAGCCTTAAATCAAGTAATACAAGATCAAATTGAGGTAATAAGTGCATGAAACAAAATAATATTCACATAAACTTAGTACATTCTTATGTATTCAACATATCGAAGGGATACTTACAAGCATGTAAACTGACTAATCACAGCACACTTTCTCCTAGGTTAACTATTCTCTCAGAAACACTAAAAGTTACAGTTTTTAGAAGTAGCAGCTCCTTAAGTTCTCAAGAAACGGTCTCAAGTGTTCTCTTTTGATCTCTCAAAAGTTCTCTTTGAGTTTGTTTGGGGGGTTTGTGGTGTCCTTTTCTAAATGCTAGAATCTTTTATTTATAGTCTTGACTCTGCCTTGATTTTCTTTTCAAATCCCACGTTAATAATATATGTTGCTTGATAACTGCCTCGATCATGGCCTGTTAGTTAGAAATTTCAAGAACGTGCTTTGACTCTATGACGTGCATAATTCCAATTGCCAGATGTCATCTGTGTGGTTATTGAAGTTAATTAATGCGTGTCTCTTTTTAATTGGTTTACGTGTCACTTCCAATTGGTTCCAGTCTTGACCATTATTTAGTCCACGTGTTTGCCTTTTATTGGTGCTTTTGCGAGCTCATTCGTCACATCATGATTTATGAATTTGTACTAATAGTAGCGGTTCTCCAAAGTAATGAATCAAGGTTTTTTGAAATTGGATAGATTCGATGCTTAGATGAGGTTGAACAACTAGGCATTTGGTCTTTGTGGATAGATTCCTTGTTCACGTATGACGTACCACTGGTCACAAAGTTCAATTCTCATATTTTCCGACTAACCTATTACCTTAAAAATGTCAGTGCCAATTATCAAAGTTGTGTTAATATTACCAGCTTCTATCCTCTTTAGTAGTAGCTGTTAGTCACAATTTCAAGATCTAAGAACCCTGCCTGAAAACACCAAACTAGGACAAAGCTCAATTTTACCAACATTTCCTGAAGCCAAGCATTACACATTAGTATAATTTGGTAATCCAGCAAGCTTGTATTTTTCCTTGTCCGTAAAGTCTCAGCCTACAAGGTAGGGGGGGAATAAGATTAATTGACTTTAGTGAAATGGTCTATTAGAACCTAAAAACAAAGAGAACCATCAAATGGGCATTTGGTCTAGTGGTATGATTCTCGCTTTGGGTGCGAGAGGTCCCGAGTTCGATTCTCGGAATGCCCCCCATTCATTGAATGTTGATGCAGTTTTTCAGTTCAGGTTTTAATAATAATGGTCATTTGGTTTATAATAATGCAGTTTTTCAGTTCAGGTTTTATAATAGTTTTTCATGGTTTTATAATAATGCAGCTGTTTACAATAATGCAGTTTTTCAGTTCAGGTTTTATAATAATGCAGGTGTTTATAATAATGCAGTTTTCCGGTTCAGATTTTATAATAATGCAGGTGGTTATAATAATGCGCGCAGTTTTTCAGTTCAGGTTGTGTAATAATGCAGTGGTTTATAATAATGCAGTTTTTCACCCAATTGACCTCCTCACTTCAATATTTAAAGAATTAGGCGAATTACTCTAACAAAAATCAACTACTGACCTATCAGAAGCCAAAGATTTCAAATTTTGTACAATGTATTGGACAAAACATAGCACTGCAACACATACGAATGTAAAGGTATTTGGAAAGGGCATCTTATAAGTTTAGACTTCAGAGAATGAGAATAACGTAGACTAATATTCTAGTGACTGCAGCAACTGTAGTCTGATACCAAATCAAATATAATTAGTTTTTATGCTAGACTTCATCTTAAGCAGGAGAAAACATTCGGTTATGCAAGCATTTTGATTGAGCTTAGAATGGCACCAAAATTTTTTTCTTACTTTGTTTTCCTACTGGAGTAGCGTAGTTCTTTCGGTTGAAAAAATAATAACAAAACACAAGGAAATTCCTAGGAATTCTCCTGGGGATGATTAACGAGTAACTTGTTAGCAAACTCTTTTTGAGTGGGGGGGAATTTTGTTTTAAAGATAGTGATTCAATTGCATCTCAAAGCTGATATTCATTTTCCTAACAACTAATTTAAGAAGATATTTGACAGTGGATGGAGGATTTGATGTAGTGTCTTTACAAAGAAACGAATCAAGGTTTTGTGAAATTGGATAAGTTTGATGGAACCAATCAAGGCTGGCCCTGAGAATTATGGGACCTAGAGCGATACAAAAAAGAGGCATTTTATCAAAATAAACATAAAGAAAAACATTCTAAGATAAATTATCATTAATAAATTACTCCACATATAATTTGTGCTACAAAATATTAATTAAATTTTTACATTCAATATTTTCTAACAAATCTTCTTCAATAAATAATATGACAAACTAAGTTTAACCTTTTTTGTGACATAGTTGATCCCATGTAAGATTTTAATAATTTTATTTACATTTTATCTTTTTTAGTGTTATTTTATTATTGTTGGAACTTGGACTAGAGAAATAAATTATCGTTGAGATTTTTTTAAAGAATTAATTTTTAATGTTGGTTTAAATCATTTGGGCCTTTCAAAATTTTATGTGCTTCAAAATATTTTGGGATGGGGCTAGGAGCGTTGCACATCTACACATGTCTAGGGTCACACCTGAACCAACTTCACTTGCTGATAGGACAATATGAAGTTTTTTCTCATTGTATTGAAGATTATTTATTTATTTATTTATTATTATTATTATTATTTTTTATGTTTTGGATCCAAATTTGCAAACTTCTTGAACCGACTTCTGAAGATATTCTTGTAGTTAAGGTAGAGAGGAAGAAATGTGAGGAGGATGAACTTTTCTGCAGAGGACATATTCTGAAGACTCTTTTTGAGTGGTTGATCAAAGGAAGTGTAATCAGGTGAGAGGAGATTTTTTTTTTGAATTTACTGTGAAAAAATACCAGGTCCCGGATCTGGGTAAACAGATCGGGGCGAGTTGGGTGCTGGACCGGATTTGAAGAAATGGGTAGGGCTGACGTCATGTTGTTGACGTGGCAAGGCAGAATGTGAAATGGGGCGCATAAGGCGCGTGAGTGGGCTACTGTACGTGGATCGGACGACTATGACTTAAACCGGCGCATGGGAGCATGTCCATGCTTCGATGGCGCTGATTTTGGTGGCCATGAACAGATCGGCTGCCTCTCTTTCGATTGGTGGTGTCACTTTCTTGAATTGGTTACCGGAAGAGGTAGATCTGAGATTCGGTGTATGGTGATGCGTGTGGTGCATGGAGGAGATCCCAAAAAGTTTGGGTTGCGCGTGGAGGCACGTGTGGACGTGGAATTTGATCGGGAAACCTAGGTTTTTCCGATCTCAAGATCCGTGACTGATTTGTGTAATTAGTTTGTTGAAAACTTGAGACCTTGTGATGTCATTGTGGCTATTGTGACTAAAGGTGCGGAAGCGGAAGGATCAAGATGCTCGTTTGAGCTTTAGGGCTCTGATACCATGAAATATTTAGAGAGAGATAGAGATTGAGAGAGTGGAGACTAGGGTTTCACGTGGTTCGGTTAAGGATATACACAAGCAACAGATGGTAAAGGATCCATGAGCAATGTTTGGCTTTATACAATTGCATAAGTCATTCAGACCCATCAAGAATTGCATTAACCACTCTCATTCTTGGTATTCGTCAAAACAAGAAGCATTTTGGCATGAACAAGGAATAAAAGTGCAATGCGAAGCAAGTTCATCCCATAATTGCTTCAGTTTGTTTGGTGTAGTACGTTGATAGAGAGAGTTGATTTTGTGAAGTGGTGTTAATATCCTTTTTGAGATGAAAGATTTGTGGTGCATTTTTTGAGAAAAACACTCATAAAGGTCTTTCCATACTTATTAAGCCGATAAAGAATACACCACGCTATCAGCAAGGTCCTTGTCACAAGCATTAATGATCTATGAAGAGAGTCAAGAGACCATTATGTTGGCACGAACACAAAGGAGAAGATTAGGAGAATCCAGTTCTAATTAAGGAAGGGAGCTATCAACGAAAGCCCACTTATTTTTAGCAATTAGACACATTGTCATTCTGAAATTTTCAAAATATTAGTCTAATAAAACGTTATAAAAACAGTGTAATATGATAGAGTAATAACCAGCTGTACACAGTTGTATTGTTTAATCTATATCTGTTAAAGAATTAGTTAGACTTTCTGTTGCTATTCTGTTATAATAGTTAGGAGCTCTCTCATGGTAACCCATACTGTATAAATAGAGGAATAACCTTCCTCCTTAATGTTAAGCAGAATTCATCTCAGTCATCTCTTAAACTCTCTCTTTCTCATTCTCTCTATTTTTTGTTCTTATCTTCATTTCTTCCTCACTCTATCATGGTATCAGAGCAGTAGATCCTTGCTCACCATGACTACTGCTGTTTCTAATACTCAAACACCTTTTCTTCTTCTGTCCAACTTCTCAAACTATGTCACAGTGAAACTTGATCACACGAATTACCTGATGTGGAAATTCCAAGTTACAGGAATTCTTGATGCCTATTCTCTTCTTGATCATCTTGAAGACCCTACTCCATGCCCTTCCAAATTTCTTCTTGGTCAGAATGGCATAGAGACACCAGAAGCTAATCCTCTTTACTTACAATGGAAAACAAGAGACAAGACATTGTTCTCTTTGCTTAGCTCCACTCTCTCACCGTTAGCCATTTCTTTGGTGATGGGTCAGACCATTGCTTCTGGAATCTGGAAAGTGATCATTAACAGGTACACCTCCATCTCTCGCTCAAGTATTGTGAATCTTAAGCGTGAACTCAATAGCATCAAGAAAAATTCTGATTCCGTAACTCAATATCTGCACAAGATCAAAGAAGCAAGAGACAAATTGGTCAGCGTAGGGGTTTTCATTGATGATGAAGAAATCCTCCATATTGTTCTTCAAGGTCTACCAACTGAGTTCCATTCTTTTACCTCTGCTATGTTAACCAAGAATGAGGCAATAACATTTGAAGAGCTACATACCTTGATGAAAACTGAAGAGGATCTCCTCAAGAGTGCCGTGGACAATTCCAAAGACATAGCTCACATGGCTATGGTTGCCAGCACTAGCAAGAATTCTCAGCCGAGTTTTAATAGTCCTTCTAATGCTCAATTCAATGGACACAATGGTGGTCGAGGCCGTAATCAAAATTTCAGTCATCGTGGAAGAGGCAATGGACGGTTCCAGAGTTACAATGGCCGTGGTGGTTCTCATCAAGGTAATTTCAATAACACCTTCAGTCCCAATTCGCCCAGCACCCAATCTTGGAATCCAAACCCGAGTTCTCGTCCTACCTGCCAGATTTGCTACAAGCCTGGCCATACCGCGATTAACTGCTATCAACGCATGAATTTCGCATACCAGGGACGGCATCCTTCAGCAAAGCTCGCTGCCATGGCTACCGCCGCTCCACCTGCTTTTCCCTAAACCACCTGGATCTCTGACACCGGAGCAACTGACCATTTCACCCCTGACCTTCACAACCTCCCTGACAACCAAGCTTACACAGATAACCAACTTGTCTCCGTTGGCAATGGCCATCAGCTTCCAATCTCCCATATTGGTAACTCTCAACTCAGAACTTCTGCTTATCTTTTTCATCTTCGTAAAGTTTTGCGTGTCCCTTCTATGAAATCCAATCTTCTTTCTGTCCAACGATTTTGCCGAGATAATTTCTGCTCTTTTTACTTTGATGCCCATTGGTTTTAGATTCAAGACCGTCTTACGGGAAAGCCTCTTTACAAGGGTATCAGTAAAGATGGTCTTTACCCTATTCATGGCCTCTCTCTTCCCTCTTGGAACTCACGAGTCTCCTCCTCTTTCAGTTCGTCCAGCGCTGCCTTTCAGTCCTCTGCTCCTCATGTTTTGAACAAAGCATGCCTACCAGATGCTTGTTCTAATGTCTCTCAAACTACTCTTTGGCACATGCGTTTGGGTCACCCTCAGTCTTGTGTTTTGCATCATATATTACGTCATCAGTTTAGCAATAAATTTTCTTTTTCTCATACATTCTGTAAACACTGTGTAATGGGGAAAATGACACAATTACCTTTCTCTGCTTCCACTTCTTGTACTCAATTCCCATTACAACTTGTACACAATGATGTATGGGGTCCCGCTCCAATTAATTCAATAAATGGTCATTGTTATTACGTAATATTCGTTGATGATTTTACTCGGTTCACATGGTTTTTTCTGTTAAAACACAAGTCTCAAGTTCTTACATCGTTTCAACATTTCAAAAATACTATGGAAAATCATCTTGGCACGACCATTAAAAATTTGAGAACCGATTGTGGTGGTGAGTATTCCAATAATGAGTTTCGTAATTTTGTTCCAAATCCAGTATTCTCCATCAATTTACTTGCCCTCACACATCTCAACAAAACGGTATTGCTGAGCGCAAACATCGTCATCTTGTTGATATGGCTCTCACTTTAATTTCCCACTCTTCTCTCCCTTTCCAATATTGGACTTATGCCTTTTCCACCGCCATTTTTCTTATAAATCGTCTTCCATCTTTAAGTCGTGGTTCAATTTCACCTTGGCAAACACTTTTTGGTACTTCTCCCAATTTTTCATTTTTTAAGAGTTTTGGTTGTGCTTGCTTTCCTCTCTTACGTCCTTATTCCAAGAACAAATTTAATCTTCGTTCCAAAGAATGTGTATTTCTTGGTTATGCTTCCCATTCTAAAGGATATCTTTGTTTGGATCCTCTTACTTCTCAAGTCTATATTTCTCGAAATGTTGTCTTTAATGAGTCTCATTACCCATTTTCCTCCTCTACTTCCTCTTGTCATCAACCTCCCCATTCTAGTACCAGTTCTTGGCTTAGCAATTTGTTATTTTTCCATCCATGTCAATTACCTTCGGTATTGGGCCTTGCCCCTCCATCTAGTCCAAGCCCATTTCCACGCCCCACTTCCTCTACTGCCTCACCCTCACAAAACACTCTTCCTTCGGTATTGGGCCCCATTCCTTTGTCACTTAACTCACCTATTTTCCCTGGGCCCGTTACTGAATCAATTCCCATAACCCAACCCGATTCACCAACCCCTCCTTCTAACCCACATAACACCTTATCTTCTCCTACCTCACCTGCGTTACCCAACCCCACCGCCCCTGTACACCACACAGCCGAGCCTTCTCCTTGCTTTTCTTCTCTACCTAATCCCACCGTCCCTGCTCCCCACACAGCAAGCCCTCCTCCTACCTCTTCTATTTTACCCAATCCCACCGCCCCTATAAATCCCCTCCCCACCTTAGCTTCTCATCCTATGCAAACCCGCTCCAATCCGGCATTGTCAAAAAGAAATGCTTTGCCTCTTCAACCACCGTAAATTACCTTCAAACCGAACCACCAAACTATACTATTGCTTCCAAAATCCCGGAATGGCGTGCAGCTATGGCCTCTGAGTTCGATGCTCTTCATCGGCAACATACATGGTCTCTTGTTCCTCCATGTGCTGATCAAAACATTATTGGGTGTCGCTGGGTTTATAAGATCAAGCGCAACACTGATGGCTCCATCTCTCGGTACAAAGCTCGCCTCGTCGCGAAAGGGTTTCATCAGCAGGCTGGTGTTGACTTTGACGAAACCTTCAGTCCAGTCGTAAAACCACCCACCGTTCGTATCATCTTGTCATTGGCTGCTCAGAATCAATGGACTCTCCGGCAACTTGCTGTAAGTAATGCTTTCCTTCACGGTTTGCTTAAAGAATGTGTGTTTATGGCTCAACCTATTGGCTTTCTTGATTCGGCACATCCTTCTCATGTTTGTCAATTGCACAAGTCTTTATATGGCCTCAAACAGGCTCCTCGTGCCTGGTTTGAAAGATTTACTTCTCATTTGTTAACATTGGGGTTTTCTGCCTCCGTTGCTGATGCCACTTTGTTTGTCTTACATCATGGTTCTACTACTGTGTACTTGTTACTCTATGTGGATGATATTATCATCACAGGCAATAACCCCACTGCCGTCTCAGATATAATTACTCAATTATCTACTGCCTTTGAACTTAAGGATTTAGGTCCTTTGCGATATTTTTTGGGTCTTCAAATTGAGTACAAGAAGGTTGGCCTATTTGTTCATCAACACAAATACCTCACGGATTTCCTCCACAAGTTTCACATGACTGAGTGCAAAGCTGCTACCACTCCTATTGCCCCTACTCCATCACTTTCTACTACCACCACTGATCTTCTCTCTGATCCAACCCCTTATCGCAGTCTGGTTGGTGCTCTCCAATATGCTACTTTCACTCGCCCTGACATTGCCTTTGCTGTCAACCGTGTATGTCAGTTTATGCATCAGCCATCCACTCTTCATTTTGCTGCTGCAAAACGGATCCTTCGCTATCTCAAGGGTACACTTGATAAGGGAGTTCTGTTCCAACCTGGTCCTCTTGCTCTTACTGCCTTTACAGATGCTGATTGGGCTGGTGATGCATCTGATAGGCGCTCTACTTCTGGAATTGTTGTGTTTCTTGGCAATAATCCCATTACTTGGCTGTCCAAGAAACAACATACTGTTTCCCGGTCTTCTACAGAGGCTGAGTATCGCTCCCTTGCCACTGATGTTGCTGAGCTTGCCTGGCTTCGCCAAGTTCTCTGTGATCTCAGGTTGTATTTGCCCTCTGCTCCCCTGATTTGGTGTGATAACACCAGTGCTCTTGCCTTAGCTTCTAATCCTGTATTTCATGGTCGCACAAAACATATTGAAGTTGACTATCACTATGTTCGTGAAAAGGTTGTTCGTGGAGACCTCTCCCTTCAGTTTATTTCGACTCATGACCAGCTGGCAGATATCTTTACCAAAGCTCTCCCTTCTACTCAATTTCTTCTCTTATGTTCCAAACTCTTGGTCTGTTCTACCGACCATCAGCTTGAGGGGGGATGATAGAGTAATAACCAGCTGTACACAGTTGTATTGTTTAATCTATATCTGTTAAAGAATTAGTTAGACTTTCTGTTGCTATTCTGTTATAATAGTTAGGAGCTCTCTCATGGTAACCCATACTGTATAAATAGAGGAATAACCTTCCTCCTTAATGTTAAGCAGAATTCATCTCAGTCATCTCTTAAACTCTCTCTTTCTCATTCTCTCTATTTTCTGTTCTTATCATCATTTCTTCCTCACTCTATCATAATATTGACAAAAAAATGCTGCTTATTTTAGTTTCCCGAGTATGTAAGCAAACTCTTTCAATAATAAAACAGTTTCCTTTTCTTTGGTAAAATTAAACAAAAGCCAATGTTCCGTGTTCCGGAAAATGAGAAAATAGACCCTGTTAATGCCTTTCACTGTGAGATGTATATCAACAATCGAAATCGGTAATCTCACTAATCTGTCAGAAGCAAAGACATCAAAAGGGCATTTGGTCTAGTGGTATGATTCTCGCTTTGGGTGCGAGAGGTCCCGAGTTCGATTCTCGGAATGCCCCTCATTCATTGTATTTTGTTTAATAATAATGCAGTTTTTCAGTGCAGATTTTAAAATCTGAGGGGGTTATGAATGCAGTTTTTCAGTGCAGATTTTAATATCTGAGGGGGTTATGTAGTCAACTCACTTCCCCACATGCAAAAGATTCGGTTCTTTCTAGGATAATGGCATGTGGTGGTGATTGACATTTCGCCAAATAGTCTTTCCTCATCTCAAATATTTCAAGGATTAGTCCAATTACTCTAACCAAAATCAACTACCTACCTTTCAGCAAAAAGAAAATCTACCTACCTGTCAGAAGCCAAAGGTTTCAAATTTTGTACAATGTATTGGACAAAACATAGCATTGCAGCACATCCTGATGTAAAGGTATTTGGAAAGGGCATCTTATAAGTTTAGACTTCAGAGAATGAGACAGCAGCTGTACTGATACCAAATCAAATATGATTAGTTTTTATTTTATGCTAGACTCCATCTTAATTAGGAGAAAACCTTCGGCTATGCAAGCATTTTGATTGAGCTTTGAATGACATGTAAGATTAAATTAATTGATGACCCACATGTTAAAGCACATTTGATCGGTTAGAGGTTTAATAGTAGTATGTTACATATCTCTTAAAGTTAGCTTAATGTTATCTTTAACTTATTGGTCATTTATGAAGTGGTTTCCTAAGTAACTCTTACTTTGATGGTTAAGTAGAGATTAAAGTTTAAAAAAGGAAACGGGTCCTTTCTCTACTTATAAAAGAGATGTTCAATACTTCTATCAGATAAGATTAAATTGAACATATACATGAAGAGGGTCAAGAGAGAGAAACTTTTTTTTCTATTAAGATAGAGAAATCTTTTTTCTATTAAGAATGGATCAATGTAAGTATATTATAACTATTTAATTTTGTGAAGATCATGATAGTTCTAAATTCTTGATTAATGTAGTTATTAATTATCTAACAACATAGAAAGATAATTTTACATGTGGTAACAGAGCCAGTGTTTAAGAATTATTATGATTTTCCATTGAATGAATTTTTAATTTATATCGGTGAATTCTTAAGCTTAAATTTTTGTTCGAGTTTAAATATGTGAATTCAGTTTCTTTGTTTTTTTCTAAATGTTTACAACTTTATGATCAAAACATTTCAAAACCCAAATTGTTGTGATAAATTGAGTACATAATGATCTCATTTATTAGCATTGTTCTTTATTGATTATTTTTCCGCTTAACGTTCTAATTTTCTCACTATAATGACCATATACCATCTAGTAGCGTGTAAGGTATGTGTGAGAAAATATTTGATATTTTGTAATTGAAATATCATAGTATACTTGATGGTTGTCAAATAAATTTAAGCTAATACGTCACCCCACATGACTAATATACTTTGAGTGCTTATATATGAACAACCAATAGAATGTATTCCTTTAATAATTGTAGTGGTTGGTGTATTTGAATGGCATGCTTGTATTTGTTCACATTACTTTGAACATATTACTGTTGATTTAATGTTTTATGTAAGGTCATTAATTTTGATTTGAAATTTATATCATGATACGGTTTGGTAGTCACTAAAGTGGCCCAATTGGAATGAGACATAGATAACAAGTCAAATAATTGAGATTTAACACCTATTCCCTAGTGTTAATAAATTTAATGACCATATAAATTGCAATTCTTTAATCACAAGAATATTAGGTTTGGCCCAAAGGTGCACCACTTTTGAGTGATTAATGAATTGAAATAGGATGGTTGGTGGGTATTCATAGTTGAAATTGGAACGGATACCCAAAGGTAACATGCCAACTTAATTATGAATATTTTACCAATTAGTCCTATTAGGTGAAAGGGAATCACCATAATTGTTTAATACTTTACCATAAGAATAACCTAAAGGTGGATCATGGTAATAATATTTATTATTGTTTAAATATGTGTTTCATTATGGTTTATTGTTCCTTATTAATTACTTTTAGCACTAATGTAGTGAGCATGAATTATTATTTGCAGTATCTATTCCTGTTTCGCTACCTTCGCATGCTTCGTCTATTCTTATGCTGAATGAAACAAATTTCTCAGATTGGAAATAACAGGTTCAGTTTCACCTTGGTGTATTGGATCTAGATATAGCACTTCATGAATTTAAGAAATCACCTATTCCCACTGATACAAGCAGTGCTGAAGAAAATGATTTGTACAAAGCATGGGAAAAGTCAAATAGACTAAGTATTATGTTTATGCGAATGACAATAGCAAAAAATACAAGACAACACTTCCAAAAATTGATGATGCTAAAGAATTCCTTGCAAATGTCGTAGAACGTTTCAAAACTGCTGACAAGTCCCTTGTGGGAACACTAATGGCTAAGCTTACCACCATGAAATTTAATAGTACGCATGGGATACAAGAGCATGTCCTTGAAATGACAAATTTGGCTGCTCAATTAAAGACTTTGGGGATGAATGTGGATGAGTTCTTTCTCATGCAATTCATCTTGAATTCCTTGCCTCCTCAGTATGGGCCGTTTCAGATTAATTACAACACTATGAAGGATAAGTGGAATCTGAATCAATTGGCCAATATGCTTAATCAAGAAGAGGCAAGGCTTAAGCAATTTGAACAACATTCAGTTCATCTTGTAAGTCAAAGAGCTCAAAGAAAGTGGAGGAAGCCTAAAAAAAGGCATAAAGCATGGACCATAAAAGGAAAATGAGCCCAACCCTAATGTTCAAGCTCATAAGAAGGAAATAGGCAATGATAAGGGTCACTTCTGTAAAAAGTTGGGACATTATCAAAAAGATTGCTCGAAATGTAGGCAATGGTTCGAAAAGAAAGGTAAATGTCTAATTAAAGGTTTTGTTTCTCTATGTTTTGAATCAAACCTAACTAAAGTTCCTTCTAATACTTGGTGGCTTGATTTTGCGGCTACAACTCATGTTTCCAATACGATGCAGGGATTCCTTTCAATCCAGACCATAAGTCCAAATGAGAATTTCATGTTGATGGGAAATCAGGTTAGAGCTTCAATTGAAGCCATTGGTACTTATCGTTTATTTCTTGACACTGCTCATCACTTAGATTTGTTTCAGACATTTTATGTTCCTTCAATCTCTAGAAATTTAGTTTCTTTGCCTAAACTTGATCTTGATGGCTACTTCATAAATTTTGGGAATAAAAGGTTTAGTTTGTTGAAGAATACCTCTTTTATTGGTTCTGGTATTCTTTGTGATCGTTTATACAAATTTAAGCTTAATGATCAATTTGCGGAAACCCTTCTCACCCTGCATCATAATGTTGGTACTAAACGTAGTCTAATTAATTTTCCTCAAACTTATGGCATAAAAGGTTGGGACACATTTCCAGAGAAAGGCTAGAGAGATTAGTAAAAGATGGGATTCTCCTGAACCTTGATTTTACTGATCTCGGTGTGTGTGTGGATTGTATTAAGGGTAAACAAACCAAACACACCAAGAAAGGTGCCAAAAGAAGTACAAAGCTCCTTGAGATTATCCATACAGACATTTGTGGGCCTTTTGATACTCCATCTTTTGGTAAAGAAAAATACTTCATCACCTTTATAGATGATTTTTCACGTTATGGTTATATTTATTTATTGCATGAAAAATCTCAAGCAGTGAATGCCTTTGAGGTATACATTACTGAGGTTGAAAGGCAATTAGAAAGAAAGGTGAAGATCATCAGATCAGATAGAGGTGGTGAATATTATGGAAAGTATTGTGAATCAGGGCAATGCCCAGGCCTATTTGCTAAACTCCTTGAAAAGCATGGCATTTGTGCATAATGCACTATGCTAGGAACACCACAGCAAAATGGTGTAGCTGAAAGACGGAATCGTACTTTAATGGATATGGTTAGAAGTATGTTAAGTAATTCCACATTACCCTTATCATTGTGGATGTATGCTCTTAAAACCACTGTATACTTATTGAATCGGGTTCCTAGTAAGGCAGTTCCAAAGACCCCTGTTGAACTGTGGACTAGAAAGAAACCAAGTTTAAAATACTTGCATGTTTGGAGTTTTCCAGCTGAAGCTAGAGTTTATAATCCACATGAAAAGAAATTGGACTTAAGAACAATCAGTGGTTACTTTATTGGTTACCCTGAAAAATCCAAAGGGTTTAGGTTTTACTGTCCTAATTAGTGGGAGTGAAAATCTACGAAATGTAGATATTCAAGAAGTTAGGATGCAAGTTCCAATGCCTATAACTTCAAACAAAATTGTTGTTCCTATAGTTGTTGAACAACCAAACAACATTGAATAACAAATTACTGAACCATCACTCCATAATAATATAATCACTAATGAACAAATGGTAGAAGGACCACAAGGAGTAGTATTAAGAAAATCTCAAAGAGAAAGGAGGTCTTCTATTTCAGATGAATATGTAGTATATCTACAAAAATCTGATTTTGACATAGGATCAAGTAAGGATCTGATTTCGTTTTCACAAGCCTTGGAAAATGTTGATCCTACTAAATGGATGAATGCCATGAAAGATGAATTGAAATCAATGAATCAAAATGAAGTTTGGGATCTCGTTGAATTGCCTGAAGGATACAAGAAAGTTGGTTGCAAGTGGGTCTTCAAGACCAAAAGCGAATCTAAGGGCAATATTGAACGATTTAAAGCTTAGACTTGTGGCCAAAGGTTTCACTCAGAAAAGAGGCATTGATTACAAAGAGACCTTCTCCCCTGTATCCAAGAATGACTCACTTAGAATCATTATGGCTTTGGTGGCTCATTATGATTTGGAGTTACACCAAATGGATGTGAAAACTGCTTTCCTAAATGGGAGTTTAGAGGAAGAAGTCTATATGGATCAACCTAAAGGTTTCTCCATTGAAGGAAAAGAACACTTGGCTTGCAAACTTAAGAAGTCAATATACAGACTTAAACAAGCTTCCCGACAATGGTACCTTAAGTTCAATGATACCTGTGATGCCCCAAAATCTAATAAGTGTATGTGCGTTGAGTCCCACATCGGGCATATACTAGGTCAAACTGGGCTTTATTAACAATTGCAAGGAGCCCCAATTGTAACTTGACTAGTCCTTTTGGGGTATAAGCGCAGATGTGGCTAGCGCTTTCCTTGGGTTGTTACAAATGGTATCAGAGCCAACCCAGTAATCCCGTGTGGGCTCGGACATATGGGCCCTAACGAGGACGTTAGGGATTTAAGTGGGGAAGATTATGATGCCCCAAAATCTGATAAGTGTATGTGCGTTGAGTCCCACATCGGGCATATACTGGGTTGAACTGGGCTTATTAACAATTGCAAGGAGCCTCAATTGTAACTTGACTAGTCCTTTTGGAGTATAAGTGTGAGAACCACGACCTTTAACCCAATGCAAAGGTCTAAACATGATTCTCAAAATGGAGACTTTCACTGTTTTCCATCCTAATCACTAGGGGATATTACAATGGAGTCGCCACCTAACTTTTGTACAAAAAGCTAAGAAAAAAAAAGTACTTCTTGTTTATTGATTGAATGAATAAATATACAATGTTTTAGGAAAGAAACAAATTACATGATTTTGCCCTAGATACAATCTAAGAAAACAAAATACAAGGCTTTGGTCCTAAATACAATCTAAAAAAGAAAGTAAATAGGATACATAAACTAATCTAAACATCCCCTAAGATTAGGGTTCGGGGGCTAGGGGATTAGATGGGAAGGTGTTAGGCACCCATCCAACCTGACCTAGGTCAGTCTCTAAGGATCCATTAATCTAAGTTCACAATCTCAAACAAATCATACTCGCATTTGATTCATAGCATCATAACAGTACATGCAATAAAAAATTAAACAGTGATTAATCATCAAGCATTTAAAATCATTTAAGCATGAATCTCACATGAAAAAAAAATAATTTAAAGTTGCTGTAATTTTAGTATAACATGTTAGAAAAATCATATTTGCATCATTCACAAAACAGAAACCGAAAACAGTGCAATATAGCAATTGTGCATTAAAAATTAATCAAACAATTGAAGTTAAAACTAATCATGCATTCTACACAATTAAAGTTGCTGCATTAAATTAAAAAAGAGAAGATTATACCTTTTGGGATGCAACCTCTTGAATGAGTGTCCTGAATTGAATTTGATTGTGATGGGATGCGGCCTCTTGATTGAGAATACCACCGGTCCTGAAAATTGATTCTTGAGAAAAACTGTTAAATTTGGTTAAAAAAGATTAAAAATGGAATTGAAGGATTGGAAATAGAGATTACAAAAATGGATTTTGTAATCTCTGGACTTGAATATAAGAACACACTTGTGTTCTTATTCCAAAGTCTAACCCTTTGCAAAAATTCTCTTGAATTTTGCTTAGGATTGCTCTGACTAATTTTTCCAACCCCTTTAACATGAGTATCATTTTCTATTTATATGGCAGCCCAAAAATGAACCTACCCACGTTTTGGACCTCATGGGAGTGCATTAGGGTTTTGGAAATTGGATATACTTCTTGAAAATCCCGAAATTCTGGCTGATTTTTAGGCTCTAATTGCGGGCCCGTTTTGACCCTCTAAACATTCGAATTTGGAGATGGTCATTAGAGACATATTTGTAGCCCATCATGTCAGCTTTCCAGCCCAATTTGAATCAACTCAATCGGATAATTGAGTCAAAAGTTATGATTAAAATACTGACCAGTGTACGGGCTGGAATCCAAATCCGAATTGGGCTTTGGATAATTCCGAGTTTTTTCACCTTTGGTCAACTTCTAGTGGATTTAGAAGTCCTTATTTGGCTGAATTTGAGATTTCTTAATTATAATCAATTTATTAATAATTAATATGATAATTATTGGCCAAAATAATTATCTCATTAGTTAAAAATAAATCAATTTAAGAATTATCTTTTGATGAAAATCTTGTGCATGAATACTTACCATTTTAAGGTGTTCTAAACCAATAGGAATTATTTATTAATTGATTTTAATTTAATCCTTTAGAGGACCAATCAAATTAATTAATAAGTAATCCTATGCATGTGAGCTTATGGTAAATATTATTTCAACCAATCAAATTCATTTCCTTAATAAAAACTTGGTTTTTTATCCAATTTCCAATCCGAAAAATGCACTCTCATTCTTAATTCAATTTTGATCACTTAAAATATGATTTTAAATTTATGGACCAACTTTGAATTTTCAAGCTTGTGAAATTACCATTTTACCCTTTATGCACTAAAGTGTAAAAAAGTAAAATTAATGGTTGCAAAATGGAGTGTCAACAATAAGCGCAGATATGACTAGCGCTTTCGTTGGGTTGTTATAAATCTTAATTGTCACGACCTGAACCCAAAGCATGAGTTCGACACGTGACAACCGCTGCACACCCATAAGGCGTGCCTTACAAGTGTGCTAGGCCTTACTAACAAATTCTAAAAATAATAATATCCTTGATATAAAATCTCCAAATTACATATTAACCAATAAGTTTAAATGAATTAAATCTATGCATTACTATTCCAAATCCTAATAAACAAAAGTCTATCATAAAGTCCCTAATCAACAAATAAGAAATACTAATATAATTCATGCCTAGAAGTCCTTCTCACACAACTCCCCCGTAACTTCCGAGCTAGCTAATCCTCAGAATCTGAAATGGGAAAGAAAGGGGGGTGAGCTGGGAGGCTCAGTAAATAACTATAGTTTGAAAATGGTGGATCAAACATTTTTTTCAAATAAACTATATAACTGCTCGTAGGATAAATCTTATAAACTTAAGAAAAATAACACAGTGCAGCGGAAAATCATATATAAATTACAATAAGTTCAAAACATCAAAAGTCTTAATTTACTTAAAATAACGCAATCAATTAGATTTCAAAATGTTTAAATAAGACATTATGACTATGGTTATGCTATATCCCCGTGACTAGGCCCAGAACCACACATAGGCCGGTGGTAAGCCCCAGAAGAAACTAGTTTATGTGCTAACGTTTACCCCCATTGGCGGGGTCCAAAGCATAGTCAAATGGTTCAGATTCTTTTCGGATTCAATTTTATTTCAATCAATGTCAAAAGATCATATTCAATAAAATCTTAGTTCAAACAATGTTTGGTTTTTTTCACAAAATTCAAAAATGCTTGATCCGAGTTAAAGACACAAAACTTTCTAAATAATCAACTAAATCAAATACATTATAATATTTCAAAAAGTTAAAACTCTAATTCTTTTCTTTAAATCAATATATCTAATATAATTAAAATAATAATCTGTACTGAAATACAACTGAATATTTAATAAATAAAATAGGGAAGTTTTAGCAAAATATAGCTAGTTAAGAAAACGTTACTTACCTCTAGTAAGTAAGGGATCTTGTAATACTCTCTACCTCTTTCTTTTCAAAATTCACAAATCAGATCCTAAATCAATTGTACAGTGATCAAAATCCATTAATTGACATAAACAATGCTATTTACTCTCAATGTACAAAATTAAAGCCTAACATTATTCCTTCTCACTATTACTATTTTATTTTTATTTTATCTCTTCTCTCAATGATCAGTACATTCAGGAAGCCTAACTACTTCACAATTTATTTCTTCCAGGAGCCTACGTTAGCCACTAATACTTCCTTAAGGCTTCAAGTTAATAGCCTAGTAATCTACAAGGCAATGCTTCATATTGTTTAATGATCTGAAGCTTCAACTAAACGGAACAGGCCCCATGTTGACAAAAGAAGATTTAAGAATCCAAAAAGAGTTATATGACCATCTTTTCCTTTCTTGTTTTTGAAACCTGATCTCATGCTCTATACAAATGAATATTTCACCAAACTAAGATCTAAGATCCATGTTATTATTCCTAGAGCTAGCCGATTCATTACTTTTGCCAATATCCTAAAATTATGTGCACCGATTCACACTAACTTATATACATAAAATCATAGCAATGCCTATGGAACGTAGGATTAATTATTCCAATAATTTGCCAGCATTATGTTTACTAAAAAATAATGTGTTAGGGTTCTTACCTCAAGAATTTGCTAGCCTCCTCTCTTGAAAATCTTCAAGCAACCTTCTTTCTATGATTATTTGAGTTAGAAACAAGTAATAGGTTTTATGGCAGCTAGGGTTTCTAATCTAGAGTATATATATTACTAACTCCCACTGTCAAAATTACTAAGTTGACCCTAAAAGTAAACCCCCTTGTTTTATTATTATTATTATTATTATTTGGGCCGGGTATTACAATACCATTACATCTTTTGGATTTAAAGAAAACACTTGTTGATCGGTGTATTTATTTGAAGGTTAGTGGGAGTAAGTTTATATTTTTGATTTTGTATGTTGACGACATTTTGCTTGCTAGTAGTGATCTTGGTATATTGCATGAAATTAAGAAATTTCTTTCTAAGAACTTTGAAATGAAAGATATGGATGAGGCAACTTATGTGATAGGAATTGAAATATTCTGAGATAGATCACGTGGAATATTAGGGTTGTCTCAGAAATCATATATTGAAAGAGTTCTAGAAAGATTCAAAATGGAGAATTGTTCTGCTAGTGTTGCCCCTATTCAGAAAGGTGACAAATTCAGCCTTATGCAATGCCCACAAAATGAATTGGAATGGAAACAAATGGAAGAAATTCCTTATGTTTCTGCAGTAGGAAGTTTAATGTATGCACAAACTTGCACCAAGCCAGACATCAGTTTTACAGTTGGTATGTTAGGTAGATACCAAAGTAATCCAAGAATGGATCATTGGAAAGCTGTAAAGAAAGTGATGAGGTAATTGCAAGGCACAAAAGATTTTATGCTCACATTTAGGAGATCTGACAGTCTAGAGGTTACTGGCTACTTAGATTCAGACTTTGCTGGATGCATTAATAGTAGAAAGTCCACTTTTTGTTATTTGTTTATGTTAGCTGGAGAAGCAATATCATGGAAAAGTGCGAAGCAAACTATCATTGCTTCATCCACTATGGAAGCTGAATTTGTGGCATGCTTTGAGGCCACAGTTCATGGATTGTGGTTGCGGAATTTTATCTCAGGACTTGGGATTGTTGACTCTGTTTCCAAGCCACTGAGAATTTATTGTGATAACTCTGCAGCTGTGTTTTTCTCTAAAAACGACAAGTATTCTAAGGGTGCGAAACACATGGAATTGAAATACCTTACTGTTAAGGAAGATGTTCAGAAACAACGAGTGTCAATAGAACACATTAGCACATAGCTTATGGTTGCGGATCCATTGACAAAGGGATTAGCTCCAAAGACATTTAAGGAACATGTCAATCGAATGGATCTGTAAAATAGCACTTGATTATTGCTATTTTAATGAAATAAGATACTTTATGTTATTTATGCTATTTGACACTTGGAGATCTCAATAAATGTGTTTTTGATAATTCTTGTTTTATTTTGTGTATGTACATGTATGATAATAGGAATAGTTTCTGTAAAAGAGACATTATTTGTCACGCCCCGAACCCAAAGCATGAGCTCGACACGTGACAACGGCCGCACACCCATAAGGCGTGCCTTACAAGTGTGCCAGGCCTCACTAACAAATTACAATACTAGCACCAAATGAAATCAAAATCTCCAAAATAATCCACTAATCAAGGATGTATCAAATAATTAAATTTCATAACATCACTAATCCAAAATTTTCTTAAACAAAGGTGTCTCACAAAATCACAAAAATAGCAATCATGATACGCTTGATAATCTTGTCTAACTTTCTTCCCACACTACTCCCTTGCAACGTTTGCGCTAACTAATCCTCAGAATCTGAAATGGGGAAATAAATGGGGGGTGAGCTGGGAGGCCCAGTAAATAACCAATATCCTTATCCAGTCGGATCAAACACACATTAGTTAAAAACGGATATACATAGGTAATACAAAATTCTCAAATGATTGTTTTGATAAAGCATTTGGTTTAGTTCACAAAATAAAATATATTATTTTATTTGCAAACAGTAAATTCAACATATTCAGAAATAAATACAGATACAGATATAGTTTCAAATACAGATATAGATTCAAATACAGATTCAGATTCAAATACAGATTCAAATTCAGATTCAGATTCAAATACAGATTCAAATTCAAATACAGATTCAAATTTAGATTCAGATTCAAATTCAAATACAGATTCAAATTCAGATTCGGATACAAATATAGATATAATACATATACTAAACAGTCTTTAGTGACTACGGCCACATTATCCTTGTGACAAGGCCCAAAAACCACACATAGGTCGGTGGCAAACCCCAGAATGAAACTAGTTTCGATACCAACGTATAATCCCCATTGGCGGGGCCCAGAACATAGTCAGACTGAGAGTTTTCAAATATCAAAACACATTTAAAATATATTTGAATTACAAAACATAGTGATTTTTCAAACCTTATTCAACTTACGTACGGAAACAAATCAGTTTAACAAATAAGTTGTACAAAGATTCCTGTAACATATAATCACATGCTTGATCCGAATTTTTGAAGTAAACAATACTTTACAAATACAATGATCTTTCTGATATTTCGAAACAAAATTGATTTTGGCATAATAGAACAATAAACTATAATACTAAGTTCGCAAATAGGAATATTTAATATATAGAATTGAGAAAATTCTAGTTAAGGATAAAGGTCACTTACCTCTTGCAAGTAAAAAATAATGTAATCCTTTCTATCTTCTCTTTTCAAATCTCACAAATCAGATCCTAATCAATTATACAATAATCAAAATACATTAATTGACATAAACAATGCTATTTATTTAGCTACTAATTTATTCACTAGACTACCTAATATTGGCCTAAATATTTCTCCATGCTTTCACATCAATAGCTATGGCAATGACAAGTTTATTTATTTTTATTTTTCAAAGCCTCTGACCGACTTAGATAACCAAGGAGACCTCACCACTAGCCTTTTTCCCCACCACGTTAGTGTGCTAATAGTCTAGGTGCTACATATCTTTTTCCTTCTTTTGTTTCTTTTTGTTTCTTTCGTTTCTTTTTCTCTGCATGTACAGGATTAAACCATTACTTCACGTTATTAGGCTAGGACTTGGTTATCTTTTATATTTTTTTTCTTTTTCTCTTTTACTACCAGATTTAACCATATGTGCAAAGCCTGAGTTAATTTAATAACCTATATATGCAAGGCGTTCCACTATTCAAGACTACGTCAATTCATAGCCTGGGCCAACCTATTTTTCTTCTTTTCTTTGAAACCTGATTCACGTAATATTTACTTTCTAGAGAAATCAAACCCTAGTATCTCTAAGAATGATGAAGCTAATTCTGATTTTTATAATATATTTATCTACAGTAATTAAATCTAAAACAATGAGTCTTCAAGATTTTTACCTCAAAACTTTTCTTCAATTTGTTTCTCCTTGCAATCCTTGAAGATCTTGCCGTCAAGAGTGTATGTAGGTATTGAATAAGTTTATAACTCTATTTATATTCTAATATTGCTAGGGTTACAACCTATTTATTTTTATTTTTAGAAACTTCTTAAATAAATGATTATTTACTAATTACCCCACAGTTAAAATTACTAGGTTACCCACTTAAACAAAAACTCTTTTTTTTTTTTTTTTGAATCCTTTGGGACCGGGTATTACATTATTGTTAGACCTTTTAAATTCACTTCTCTTTTATAGACTATATTAAACAGGTTATTGGTGTCGTAGTACATGGAAGGAACTATGTCGCATAATTGACATAGAACCGCCATGACTCGCATTAGTGGGTTGTTTAATTATAGTATTAAGATGATCAAATTAAAGTAAGATTAGATATGTATTATTGCGCACCTAATGTTAAACTTATTAAACCTTGATGAAAGTGATCATATGGGCCAAGTGGGAGAATGTAAGATTAAATTAATCGGTGACCCACATGTTAAAGCACTTTTGATCGGTTAAAGGTTTAATAGTAGTATGTTACATATCTCTTAAAGTTAGCTTAATGTTATCTTTAACTTATTGGTCATTTATGAAGTGGTTTCCTAAGTAACTCTTACTTTGATGGTTGAGATTAAAGTTTAAAAAAGGAAACGGGTCATTTCTCTACCTATAAAAGAGATGTTCTATACTCCCATCAAATAAGGTTAAATTGAACATATACATAAAGAGGGTCAAGAGAGAGAAACTTTTTTTTCTATTAAGATAGAGAAATCTTTTTTCTATTAAGAATGGATCAATGTTAGTATATTATGACTATTTAATTTTGTGAAGATCATGATAGTTCTAAATCCTTGATTAATGTAGTTATTAATTATCTAACAATTTAGAAAGATAATTTTACATGACACCAATTTTTCATCTTACTTTGTTTTCCTACTGGAGTAGTGTACTTCTCCTAGTTCAGAAATTATATGAAAATAGGAAGAGAGGAAAATATTGTACACATAAGCTATTATATATCAAGATTCACAGGGACAGAGAGGCAAGAAAGCTGTGGTTGTCTAAAAAAAACTACATCAGGAAGGTGCTTGAAATATTTAGCATGTTTGATACTAAGCCTGTGAGCACACTATTGGCGAATCACTTCAGATTATCTGGTAGTCAGTGCCTGAAGAATGAGGAAGAATTGAAAATATGTTAAAGATTCCATATGCTAGTGCAGTGGGGTGCTTAATGTATGCAACGGTATGCACTAGGCCGGATTTGGCTCATGCAGTGAGTACTGTTAGCAGATACATGGTGAACCTAGGGGAGAGCACTGAAATGCAATGAGGTGGATTTTTCAGATACTAGAAAGGCACTGCGGAACATGGGATCTTATTTTCAAGACAGCCGATGACTAATTTAGTTGTAGCATACGTGGATGTAGACTACGCAGGTGAGGTGGATGACAGGAGGTCCACTACAGGTTATTTGTTCACACTATCAGGAGGACCTATTTGTTGGAAATCCACATTACAATCTATAGTAGCCATGTCCACTACAGAAGCTGAATACATGGTTGTAGCTGAAGCTGCAAAGAAAGCATTGTGGTTATAGGGGCTAGTCAAAGAGCTTGGTTTGAATCAAGGTGGAGTTCAGATGCATTGTAACAGTGAGAGTGCCATTTACTTGGCAAAGAATTAGGTTTATCATGCTAGGACGAAACACATCAATATTAGGTTCCACAAGATAAGAGAGTTGATTGTTACAGGAGATATTGTTCTTGAGAAGGTGCACACTTTGGAGAATGCAACTGATATGTTGACGAAGCCAGTTACCACAGCAAGTTGAAGCATCGCTTGGACTTGGTCAATGTTTGTAGCTTGTGATAGCCTTTAGGGGCTAAGGTGGTGGCGATGGAGGAGTAGTCCGTGAGGCTTGGTTCAATTCAAGCCAAGGTGGAGATTTGTTAGGTGTGGCTTGGTTTAGTCTAAGTGCACCACATGGGATTATAACCCATGTTATGTTAGCCGACTAAGCATATGAATTCATAGAAGAATTCTTTTTTTTTATGTTGATCTTTGTATCAACAAAGATGATAATTATTGCAAGTAGTCCTCAAGGATATCAACATGCTATTACAAAAATACAAGTTTAATACTGTACTGTACTGTGTTGATATCAATGTTTCAACGTTTCAACGTTTCAATTTTCAAGTTTTTGAAAATTATGATTCAACTATTAAATCACTTATATGCCGCACAGTACAAACCTTTTAATTCTTTGGTCCGTTTTACTCAAAAGTTTTATTAGATTATTCCTTTACTCATAGGAACATAACCACATAAAAAGTTTTACATAAAAAACTTTACAATTTTAATAATGGTTTAATCCAATAAAACATAGCATCAAAGAACATCATAGCATCAAAAAAAAACAGCAAAGCAAGCCAAACTATAGCTCTGATACCAATGTAAATCATATTTCATATGACCGGGTTTGAGATACTTACTCGTTGCGGAAGACCCGGATCGATTTGGTTGGCCTGTTACACTGCTTTTCCTTTTTGATCTTCTGAACCCCTCTATGCTCTCGTGTTCGTCCTTGTTCTCGTGGGTTGAGGTTGGCTACTAGAGTTGCCCTTTTCTTCCACGAACTAAATCCTAAGAGATTATTTGAGAGTTTCACACTTGTGAATTTGAGAGCTTTTCTCTCTGTATAATATAAACTGTTCTCTCTCTGTATTTGGTTTTCTCTACGTATCATAAATTATATTCACAGAGAATATAATATATTAGATAAGAGCACATCACTTCTTTTAAGGGAATTGTTAACCACTATCCCATGATTTGATCCAATTCAAATCATGGATAGTTATTCTTATCACATAACCAAATGGGACCCGCAACCCATAGTGGGCGGATCATGGGCTCGGGTCCATCCCAACCCATTAAATTATAACATTTTGCAATTCTTGCATCCTCATTATTGATTTAAGTCGAAATTCTATTAGGTAGGGAAACTGTGAGAATTGAGAAAAAAATCACTTTCTCCATTATAGAATTAGGAAAAAAAATTGTAGTTGATTCCTAGGATTGAGGGATGCAAAGATGCTGCCGTTGACTCGATAGAGTTTTTTTATTAATTTCTTTTTTCTGAATCAAGAGATAGAAAAATTTTATTGAGGTAGAATGAATATAACATTGTAATAATATTGGCTTGGGTATCCCAGCCATGAGTCTAGAAACGACATACAAAAGAAAGAGGCTAAATTTTCTGAACGTTGCTGGTTAGAATGTTAGATGCCCTTTGTGGTTTTGTAGTTCTAATTTTTTTGTTAAGAGTAGTCTCACGGTGAAAGGTTTCTTTGATTTTGTGCATGTGTCTCCTTTAAGAAAGGTCAAAGCTTCCAATTGTGTCCTTCACAGATGTTATCATATCAATAAACAACTTAATCTCACCAGATTATTTTAATAATTACATTATTCTTGCAATTTTGTATGCTTGGTAACCAGTTTGCAGATTTGAATGAGCATGACTTTATTGATGATGTTCCTTATATAAGTTAGATATACCGTTATCCCAATTTATTTGGTTAAGGTATTGATTACTATAAATTTTGTTTTTGCCTACTGTGTATAGTTGTAGTAGTATAGTTGATTGGATTTCAGGTTGATGACTGAATACTTACAGACTATTCTTTTTTGGAAGCAGATAGTTCTAATATATGGTGAAACTGGGTGTGGAATGAGCATGCAGAAAATTCTCAATTTTCCATGTGTTTGATAAAATGTTGGTGACAAAGATTTTTTTTTTTTTTTAAAGATGGCCATGTGTACTCTAGCACAAGTACAAGGAATATTTGCAAAATAATACATACCAATAAACCTTATTGATGAAATGGTTTCAGCATCACCTTACAAATTATAACATCAGCTAGGCATCACGCGGGTACCCTACTAGTTAGAGTTTAATTTATTAGATTGCTGTATAACCCCGTATTTAAACTCTCACTTGGTATTCATTAAAGTTCATCCCATAATTGCTTCAGTTTGGTGTACTACGTGATAGAGAAAGCTGATTATGTGAAGTGGTGTTTATATCCTACTGTTCCTGTTTGATGATTTAGTTTGGTGTACTATGTTGATAGAGAAAGCTGATTTTGTTATTGTATCTTTTCGTTGCTTGACTTTTTTATTATAAGACCCAGTACTTTGTTTTTGAAACCTCGCTCAAATTTGGAAATAAACTAAGAAAGCGAGTGAGATAGAGAGCGAGAAGAGAGAAGAAACACGCTATTCAGGGAAGAAGAAAAACGGCAAGAAATGGAATTTGGGTAGACGACCCCAACAACATGGATAGGCGATCGGCGACGTGGATGAAGTTGGTTGTTGCTTCAACAACAACGTTTTTTTGAATGGGCTAGGATCTCAAGTCAAGTGTTCAATATCAATATAATTTTATTTTTATTTTTTTGCATTTTTTTAAGAGGTAAGTGTGCTTATTTTGAGCATTTTTTTTTGGGGTTGTATTTGTAAGTTTGATTTGGGTTTTATGCCATTTGTAATTTATTTTATGATTTTTTTTTTAATTGGGAGATCAAATAACTGTTGGTTCTGTTGCCCTTAGAGGCAAATTTTTTATTTTTTTACTTTTTTATGCATATTGATTAAAAAAAAAAAGAAAAAAGGAATCTCTGGTTGTCCTATGGCAGGGGGGTTGCCCAAGCCCAAGGGCTTGCTGGGCTTACCCCAGAACCAACACTTCCCCCAGCCCTCCTCCCCAAAAAAATGCGCCACCAACCTTCTTCCCTCAAACCCATGCCGCCCCCAACCATTCTCCCTCAAACCCACACCGCCACCAGCCACACCTCCTTTAAACCCACACCACATCATCGGCCACACCTCCTTCAAACCCACACCACCGGCCACACCTCCTTCAAACCCACGCCACCAACCACATCTGATCTCTCTCGCTCTCACACACTCCATATTTTTCGATATTTCTCGCTCTCACACCCTCCAGATCAATTCAGATCTACTGATCTGTAATAATAATAATAATTATTATTATTATTTGGAATTAGTTGATTTTATTCTTTCACTTAAAGGTGTGTCTCTATTTTGTGCAGATAAGAAGAACAAGCTAAAGAAAAAAGGAGCCAGTTTTGCACATGGAGTCCGAGAGCATGGTAGGTGGTTTTTGTTTTATCTTTTATTTTTCTATAATTTCAACAACTAAGTAGAGAAATTTTGCTAGTGTGACATTTTTGGAGTTGGTTGATTTTATTGGATTGAGTCATGGGGTGTTGATGGGTTTTGGGTGTATTTTCTGGGAGATTTGCTTTATGCTAGTGTCTCCCTGATATAAGTTATTGATTCTGTTATGTAAACTTGGAGAAAATGGGTTGATTGTTAATGGAATTTTGGGTATATCCTAATATACCCACTGCTTCCCTTTGTACTCTTGTGAAAAATAAATAAAATTATTTGTTGGAGAAAATAGGTTTCTAATATTTTCTAATTAGAAGCTCCTTTGTTTCTTTAATGTGATGTTTCTTACAAAAATGTCTTTCATTAAGGTTACATTACGGATTGTGGCTGAAGTTTTTTTTATTCAAATTTAGTTTTCTAAGTATTCATAAGGATGTGGAAAATTTACATCATTGATTCTATTTTACTAAATATTGTTTCTTATTAGCCATTTCGAAGGAATTTAACTATGGAGTATAATGATTATCCATAAAACTATGGAGAAGGAATTTAATGAAGTATAAATGAAAGAGAGTTGCATAATTGGTGGCATTGACAATAGTTTCTTCCAATTTTGAAATAAAATATAGGAAGTTTTTACATCTAAAAACTATAGCTAAGTGAGGTCTTCTACTTAACTAGGGTGGTGGATATATGTAAGCTGTTATTTATGTTCTAAGTTGGATGTTTCAATTGAGATTATGTTTTGATGGTTCTGTTACGAATGCGTAGTGGGTCTTAAACCCATGGCCTCATACTCCACCTTGTTTTTACAAGGAGAGAAGGTGTCCTTTTAGCTAGAGCTCATTGACACTCCAAATTAGTTTTCGCATTTTGTCCACCTTTGTTGTTTGAGTTCATTTAACAATTTGATGATTGCTCTATTACATCAGTCAAACATGTCACCTCCTAAATTTTTGGCAGGTTGGTTGGTAGCATCCTTGTGAAGCCTTGAGAGTGTATGTGGGTTGGTAAACTTTTGGATGATTTTGGGGTCGGGTACTTAGTGCACGCTGACTAAAACTCCTCTCAGGTATTTTATGTTTATGCACTTCAATTTAATATATCATGTTCTTGTTTGATGATTTAGTATACTATTGTTCTTGTTTGATGATTTAGTATACTACTGTTCTTGTTGCATTTTGTGGTGGGTTGTTTTGGAGCAAGTGGGTGGCTTGCATGGTGTTATAAGGTGGTTTAAGTTGATATTGGGAGCATTTGATTGTTGAGTTGCTTTAATTTGATTATTTTGTTTTAGTGACTTTACTTATCAATTATTTTGTTATTTTTCTGAAATAGGAAACAAAAAATTTGAAAAAATTAGACATGGATAAGAGTTGGATGACACTGGGTAGGACAACTAATGGTAGAATGAATCCACAATATTTTCAAGGGGTGGATTCGTTTATTAATTTTGCAAAGGCAGTTGTGGACAAGAATGGTAATATTCAGTGCCCATGTCTTAACTGTTTAAATATCTATCGACAAACCCTTGGTTTTGTGCAAGTTCATTTGCTTCAACTTGGGATTATGCAAACTTACACTAATGGTGTGTTTGGATTAAGAAATTGTTAAATGCATAGAATTTTCCAAATGATGGGATTTACATCCCCATCATTTAAAATCCCATCATTTTTAAATTTCCTTGTTTGGTAAAAAATTAAAATAATCGAAATTGTAAATTTTGAAGTTTAATCATAATTTGTAAAATCATTTACCATCAATCATTAATATTATTGTTTCGTACACCTAAAGAAATTGTCTTCATCTAAACTAGCTTCTCCAGGAACATTAGTTCAAAGTTTAACTTCAAATAAAAATAGGGATGTTTTTTTTTTGCTACGGAACAGGGATGTTATTAACAAAGACAAACCATACAAAATAATCAACACATACACGAATTTCAAAGCTTAACTTCAAACAAAACTTTTGAGGTCAACACAATTAATTAATGAAGAATCTGTAAACCTCTCTTTCTCTGTTATGTCATGTCACACAGTAGTGACTATCTTTCTTGAATACGATCAAGAATCCTACAATTTTTTCTGCAATTCTTTCTTTTTTTCTTTTGATTAGGCCAACCCATTATACTTTCTGGGGTTGAGTAACAACCGCCTCTCTCCGCTGGCAAAATGAAGAGGAAAGATATTGTTTCAAAGAAAGAGAAAGACCTGAAGCACACCTTGAAGATCAACTTGATCTCAACGCAGAATCTCAAACCACCTTGCGCTAACCTGTGCCGCATGCAAAACTATGCTCTCATCTGGGTTGACCCTGACCACAATGTTAAGACCCAAACTGATTGTGTCAGCGGCGGGAACCTAGTTGGGGGAAAAAGAAACAAAACAATTTGCGCAATACCAGATTTTGAGAGAGAAAGAGTGAGAAAAAAATGGGTATGCATCTTGGAGAAAGAAACAAAAAAGAGGGAGAAAGAGAGATCTTACCTGGATCTGAAGATGGATAACAGAGAGAAAGATGGAGCCAAATCTGATATGAAAAGAGAAGGAAAAAAAAAGAAAAAAAAAGGATACGGATAAATAGAGAAACGTGAAAGAGACTTGATGTGTCTCGCGCCTTCGACAATTTAAGAATCCCGCACTCGGTGATTTCTCAAATAATGTGTGTTTAGAGGGGATTTTGAACCGTAATTTTTGAGTTACAAATCCCACCAGTAATTGATAATTTCCCCTTTTGTGGTGCCAAACTCGGTAATTGAGAAATCCCTTACCCCAAATTCCGGCTCCTCCCCAAATTTCGGCTCCAAATCTCTCACCCAAACACACCATAAGTGGTACGAGCATGGGGAACCCCGTGTATCGAACAATACTCATTGTAATGAAATGTCAGACACTGATCATACATGCGGTATTGATGACTTGGTGGAAGACCGAATGAGAGGACAATACATTGATATGGCTCAAGATAAGGCCCAAGAGGAGGAAGTGTGTAATTTTGACAAATTGTTGGATGATGCCAAGCGTGAGGTTTATTTGGGTTGCAAAGATTATACTTTATTGAAGTCGTCATTGAGATGATGAATGTAAAGGTAATGGCCAACTTGACTAATAAAGGGCTTGATATGATATTGGACTTGTTGATTAAGCTTTTACCGAAAGGTAACTTGGTTTTGAGGTCAACTTATGAAGCAAAATATTTTTTACATGACTTGGGCTTATCATATGAGCACATTCATGCATGTAAAAATGATTGTGTACTCTTTTGGAAGGAAAATACAAATTTGTTTGAATGTCCGGTGTGTAAGGAGTCCAAATACAAGGTTAATCATGCAAGTGGTATGAAAATCGCACATAAAGTATTGCGCTACTTCCCGTTGACACCGAGATTGCGGAGATTGTACATGTCAAGAAAAAGGGTTGAGGATATGAGATGGCATAGGGACAAACGTGTGGATAACGGGATATCAAGGCATCCAGCCGATAGTGAGGAGTGGAAGGAGTTTGATTTGCAACATCCTGAGTTTGCCCTCGAACCTCGTAATGTGAGGTTAGGATTGGCCACGGATGGATTCAACCCTTTTGGGAATATGAATAACAGTTACAATATGTGACCTGTCATACTCATTCCCTATAACCTTCTGCCTTGGTCGGTTATAAATGAGCCATTTTTTATGTTGTCCTTACTTATTCCTGGACCCCATCAGCCAGGAAATGACATTGATGTTTATCTGAGACCATTGGTGGACAAGTTGAAGGAGTTGTGGCAAGATGGTGCTTTAACTTATGATACCTTAAGTGGTATGACTTTTCAGATATATGCAGCTTTGTTGTGGACAATACACGACTATCCTGGATTTGGTAACGTGCTTGGGTGGAGAACAAAGGGTTATCATGCTTGTCACACTTGCAACGACAAACCATATTCAGAATCATTGGAAAGTAAAATTGGATACACCAACCATCGAGGCTACTTGCCTATGGACCATCCTTGGCGAAGGAGTAAGGCATTCAACGGTAAAGTTGAGAAACAAAAGAGATCTTTGGAGTTATCGGTGGAAACTATACAAGAGCAGTTAGAAAAAATGCCAAGTATCATTCTAGAAAAGAATCCAAATGGGAAAAGACCACATGAACTGATTGGGGAACCAAATTGGAAAAAGGTAAGTATCTTGTACGAACTACCATATTGGATGAATAAGAAGCTTAAACATAACATTGATGTCATGCATGTGGAGAAAATTATTAGTGAGAGTACATTTGGAACGATGTTAGGCATTGATGGAAGAACAAGGACACTAATAAAGCACGAATGAACTTGAAAAAGATGAACATAAGACAAGATTTGCATCTAAAAGAATGTCCTGATGGATCATATGTGAAGCCTCAGGCCATCTTTTCATTGATCCCTAAAGAGAGGGATGGTTTCTATAAATTTTTAAAATCGGTAAAGTATCCATATGGCTATGCGGCAAACATATCGAGGTCTGTCAACACAAGAAATGGTAGACTATTTGGTTTGAAAAGCCACAACTGTCATGTGCTCTTACATCGGGTTCTTCCAATTGGGATGCGAGGTTTTGTGGATAAGGATATTAGTACAATACTATTTGAGTTGGGTAGCTTCTTCCAAGACCTGTGCTCTAGGAGCTTGAGGCGGAGTGACTTGGAGAATCTAGAAGATCATATAGTTCTCATTCTATGCAAGCTCGAGAAGTTCTTTCCTCCAACCTTCTTTGATGTGATGGTCCATCTTGCTGTTCACATGCCTCGTAAAGCAATTCTCGGAGGACCGGTGCAATATTGATGGATGTACCCAATCGAAAGGTAATTATCACCATCCTAATTGTAAGATCACCTAACTTATTTATATAACGTAATCATACTCCAATTTGTTTTTCATTCAAGGTTTCTCAGAACTTTGAAAGAATACGTTTCCAACCGAGCCCGATAAGAGGGTTCGATTGCAGAGGCTTACATTCTTAAGGAATGTATAACTTTCTGCTCATTGTATCTTGATGGGATTGAAATTGTGCATAATCGAAAGGAATGAAATGAAGATTGTGGTGAATGTAGCACAGGGTTGACAGTTTTTCGACAAACAGCTTGATCGACTGGGTTAATCACTAGGGATGGCGAGCTGTCACGTGAATTTTGTGATATTGCTCATTAGTACTTGTTGTACAATAGTCCCGAGTTACAACCGTCTCTAGAGTATGTGAATCATTACATGTCGTTATTAGCTTACTAACAATCAATGCTTATCTTAAGAACACTCACATTATTTTGAACAAAGAACACAAAAATGTGCCTAATATTTCAATTGGAGAAGACATAACCCAAATACAACGACAAGAGTTTCCAAAGTGGTTCAAAGAACGTGTAAGACATTTTGAATTTTGTGACACGTTAAATAATATTACACATGTATTTAGTTTAATTATTACTAACGTAATGAAATTGTTACACATTGCATGTCATTATAGATTAATAAATTGAGAGTTGACGGGTCATTGGAAGCTACCGACCAATTGTGGTCATTAGCAAATGGTCCTAATTTGCTTGTGAAGTACTCCTCTTGCATAGTTAACGGCATAAGGTTTCATAGATGGGACTTAGACAACTGTCGTATAAGCCAGAATAGCGGTGTATCAACAAAAGAGGACCATGAAGGACAAAAACACGACTTCTATGGTCACTTGGGCAATATTTGGGAATTCGAGTATATGTTGCATAATAAAGTTGTTTTGTTCCAGTGTGAATGGTACAATACTAGTTACACCGGTAGAAAGAGAACGATATGAACTAAAACACATTGCACGAGTATTGATGTAATGAGTCGATGGTCTCAAAATGATCCTTTTATACTACCTAGTCAGGCGAAACAAGTTTTCTACCTTCTTGATACCAAATCAGGTGAACCTTGGCAAGTTGTGCAATGCGTCCAACATAGGGGAGTGTTTGATGTATCAGAGGTTGGTGATGGAGAATCTAATGATCATATGGAAGCTAATGATGCATTTCAACAAGAAACCATTACCGATGTTCCTATCGACATTGAAGATAATGTTTAATATTGTAGGGATGACGTTGAACCCAAAGTTATTCAAGAAGATGAAATAATGGCAGAGCATAGGGACAATGATGAAAATGAAGAGCATGACATAGTTGATGATGATTTAGACCCTGATATGGATTATGATATGTAGATTTTTTTATTTTCTTTTTATATGGACAATTGTATTCAATTCATAAAATTACTAGTTTGATAATTTGTTCATGGTTATTATTTAGTCATGTCATTTTATGTCGGTTTATAGTTGCGAAAAATGTTAAACACAGCCAAAGATACTCATAAGATAACAAATTATGAGTGTGTAAGATTGGCTAGAATCAAAGATAACCAAGAGAAGATGAAGGCTTTGGGGTTGAAGCAACTGACTTCCGTCATGAGGCAATCTTCTTTGCTTAAGCATGCAAATGCTAAATTGAAGAGAATTACTGTTGAGATAGATGATGATGAGTATGTACCATCTCTTGGTGGTGATGACAATGATGATGAGTCATCTAGTGCTTCTATGCATGAGGTACTATATATGAGATACTATGTAATATTGTACTTGGAATAATCAGTTAAAATCATCGATGTGTGAAATTTTAAATGATGAAATATTTTGTTGTTTCTTTATTTGTAATGGTTTGTATATTTTTTCACATATTTTTGTTTGTTACATAAGGAAATAAAGATGTTGGATCATGAGGGAGATTCTCCTGCCCCACATATACTTGAGGGAGATTCACCCACCCCACAAATTCATGGTGCGGTGGTCTACAGACACACCCTCTTCTAACGCTATTGGTAAGATATTTAAGTTATTTAGTAATGATTTGATGATTTTATTATGATTTTCTCATTTGCTATTGATATTTTGTCTTAACAGTATCGACTATTATACGTACCCATGGTTTGACACGCGGTATAGGGGTCCAAAACTCTTGTTGATAAAGAGGGAAAGCTACCGGTCCTCTTCCCTCAGGATTATTGTGCCCCTGTTGGGAAAAATGCCTGCAAGCTTTCTAGTCAGCTTGGTATACTAGTACGTACAAGCATGTTCGATCTTAATGTCTGCAGGTGGTCGATGGTTCCTGACAGCATCAAACAACCCATCATGCAATGTATATAGGTAGTTCATGACTTATTGACTCATTGTTGTCATTACTTCCTTTTTTAGGGTGTATATATAATTGATTTTGTTATCACTAAGCATATTACATATTCTTGATTTTGCAGGATCAGTTCGATTTACAGGGTGAACCTGTAAAGATAATAAGTCTCTTAATGCAAGTGCTGGACGAAGATTGGGAGACTTCAAAACAAAATTGCACATAATTGTGAAAGAGAAAGGAAAGGACTACGCAAGAAGCCACCCACCATCTAATTGCACACTTGGAGTTATAGACGGAAATTGGAGTAACGAAGACTGGCTGGTAATTGTAAAACCATAAAAGCAATGATTAAAAATGTTATGCTTTAAATTCAATGGATTAATATTTATTTGAATCATCAAGAATACATGTGTTGTGAGTTATATAATCTAATAGAAATTTTATTTGTTTCATTGGTCTTTGTTCTTTGTTTTTTGTAGAAGCGATCAAAGAAAAACAACGACAATAGGAAAAAATCAAAGGAAAAACATCGATGTGGAGCTAAGTCGATCCCAGTTAGGGTTGATGAACATGTGTGTATTTTCTCAATTTCTTAAAAGCTTGGTATATTATATGTTTTTCAATTTCAATCGGTATTCTCTCATTCTCTTCTCAGCTTTCCTAATATCGTTTTTTTAACTTAATGGTTATTTCAGAGACAAAAAAATGGGGGTCAACTTCCGGAATTTTCAATGATCTATCGTGAAACTCGCTACAATCCAAAGAAAAATAAATGGGTTACCCAAGAGTGTGAAGAACGATATGTATGTACCTCACTTACTCCATGAATATCATATTTGTAAAACCAGAACATCATACATATAACTATTGTGACTGATTGTGTCGTTTTTCAAAATGGTCAAAATGGCAGGAAGAGATTATTAGAGTTCAAGAGGAGCATCTTTCCGATCCTAACATAATTTCGCTGACCCCAAAAGATGTATCTGTTAGGGTTCTTAAGCTGAGGTCTGGTTATGTAAAGGGACTCGGCATGAGACCTTATTTCTCTCTCAAAACTTATGTCATCTTCTACTTCTAATGCTTATGTCCGGCAACTCGAAGAGTGTATAGTTGAACTACAAGAGGCAAATAGAAGGCAAGAGGAGGAAAGGAAAAAAGAAAATGAGGAGAGGGAAAAGGAAAAAGATGACAGGATAAAATATGAAAAGGCAACATCTAGCATCATTGAGTTTCTCAGGGGCAAAGGTTTCACTGGAGTTGAACCTTTAGGGAATGGAGGGAGCTCATCTTCTGGCTAAAACTAAGATATTGGTTACTATTTTTTTTTTTTACATATTGACTTTAACAAGTAAATGCCAAAAGTTTAAAGTTAAAGAGTTATATTTAGAATTGTCTGTGTACCGACATGAACATGACCCTCATGTCCAAAGTAACATGTAGGAACTTACAATACGTTGATAGGATTTACGATTAGAGAGTTATGCACAAATGTGCTTTTTATAGCACTTTAGCTTATAAATGTTCTGCAAAGGGACAAAAACGTAAAAATGCCTTGGAACAGTCCGTGAACCAACACGAACATGACCCTCGAGTCTAAAGTAACATGTAGGAACTTACAATACATTGATAGGACTTATGGCTAGAGAGTTATGCACAAATATGCGTTTCATAACACTTTAGCTCATAAATATCCCACAAAGGGACAAAAACATAAAAAGGCTATGGAATAGTCCATGGACCGACACAAACACTACCTTTGGGTCCAAAGTAACATGTAGGAACTTACAATACGTTGATAGGACTTACAGCCAGAGAGTTATGCACAAATGTGCGTTTCATAACACTTTAGCTTATAAATATCTCGCAAAGGGACAAAAACATAAAATGGCCATGGAACAGTCCGTGGACCGACACGAACACAACCCTAGGTCCAAAGTAACATGTAGGAACTTACAATATGTTGATAGAACTTACGGTTAAAGAGTTATGCACAAATGTGCATTTCGTAGAACTTTAACTTATAAATGTCCTGCAAAGGGACAAAAACATAGAAAGGCCAAGGAACAGTCCATGGACCGACACTAACACGACCATTGGGTCCAACGTAACATGTAAGAACTTACAAAACGTTAATAGGGCTCACGGTTAGAGAATTATGCGCAAATGTGCGTTTCAAAACACGTAAGTTTAAAAATGAGTGGCCAAATGGCAAAAACATAAAACAGTAAAGGAACGGCCTGTGAACCTATATAACCACGACCCTCTGGTCCAAAGTATCGCTTAGGAATTTGTGGAATGAGGGTAGGACGAACGGTTAGAGAGTTATGCACAAATTAAGGTGTGTTTAATAACACTTTAGGTTATAAATGTCCTACAAAGGGGTGAAAACATAAAAAGACCATGGAAGGCATGTGACCAACACAAACATGACACTCAGACCCAAAGTAAAACATAGGAACTTACAATACTTTAATAGGACTCACGGTTAGAGAGATATGCGCATGCAAATGTGCGTTTCATAACACTTAGAAATGAGTGGTGAAAGGGTAAAAACACTAAAAGCCATGGTGTCATTAGTTTTACGTATGCTTAAAAATAATTCTCATATTTCTTACAAATTATGTTTTTGCTTGTTCGTCTTAATGTTATTTTATTGATATTTTGTGCAGATTATATGAGCTTGGGGGAATGATGACATATTTTCTCATTTGAAGTCATCTTTTTTGTTTTTGTATTGTTAAAAGACATCTTTTTTCATTTGTATTAATCGCACTCTGTAGTTAGATGGACCTTCAATTATAAGTGCTCAGGAACTATTCCAATCTCTTCCATTCCCCTTTTTTGTGTTTAAGGAATGAGCTGAAGGGTTTGGTTCCTCTGCTTTTGTGGGCTGACAAGCCTTGTTTCATTTAATATAGTATGTTTATTCATAATTAACAAATTATGGTACTGATTGTATTTATGATAATTTTAAACTTGTATATTATTTACATATGGAATGTATGGATGATTTGTTTATGGATATGTTGTTGAAAATGAATTGATTTCTTAATAACAGGTGGTAATGAGTAGGTATATATATATATATATATATATATTTGGTGATTGGCGACGCATATTTTCGTCGCCTAACAGGTTGAAAAAAAAAAAAAAAATTGGCGACGAAATGATTCGTTGCTTGAAAATCAATAGGCAGGGATATAAAATTCCTCGTGTAAAGATTATTTAGCGACAAAACTAAGTTTCGTCGCGATTTTTGGGCGACGATTATGTTTCGTCGACAAATGAACTTTTGGCGACAAAAATAAATTCGTCGCCAAAGACTATTCAGGCGACAAAAACATTCGTCGCTAAATGTTGAAACTATTAGGCGACCAAAATATTTCGTTGCTAGGACTTTCGGCTACCAGCATTAGTCGACGAAACGATTTTTGTCGCCTAATGTACTATTTCGTCGCCTGGTACATCAAGAGACGAAATTGAGACTTTTGTGCGACGAAAAGGTTTTGTTGCCATAGACCTATTTTCTTGTAATGCTTGAAGCTTTAGAAAGTTCTCCAAATCTCCACACGCATTGCGCAACCACCAAGCTCTGATCTATTGTATTCAGGCAACGATTCAAACAATCAACACCATATATCGCTAGATCGGTGGCCGATCTACTCCACTTTGCCAAAATCATGGCCATCGGAACTAACACGCGCCCCTACACATCGGAAAAAGTTTCGGCGTTGATTTTCACTCTTCCCACGCGCCAATAATGCAGCCACCGCCACCTATCATCCACCGTGAATGCCACGTCAGCCCTATTGATGTCATCATTATGTTTCTGACCCGCGGTTTATTTTTTCTGCCTTTCCAATAAAAAATAATAATAATAATTTATTTTCTTTTAGTTTATCTCTATTTGGTTAAAGGATCAGATGTTATGGATGATAAAAAGATAAATATGACCCTTTTTTTTTAGTTTTTCTCTTTTGGTTTTGTTAGATGATATGGAGAATGAGGTTAAACTTGTTAGATGATAAGGAGAATGAGGTTAAACTTGTTAGTTTATATAAAATATAACTTTCCTCATATATGTGAATGTAGATACCCACCTGTTTTAAATGGAATCCACATTCTTGCAAAAGTGCGAATGTAGATACCCCATAGGCCCAGACATCTAGATTCTCATGGGTGATTTGCAACCAAACATGAAAATATTATGAATTTTTATAACATTCTTAGGAATCTTAAAAGATTACAACATTCTAGAATTCTTTGGTGTATTGTTTTGGAGAAATCTAAAATGAGATTTTCAGATTTAAAGCTTTTAAGGTTGCAGGCTATGGCTATTGTTTGTTATTTATTGGTTGCATGTGTGAGAACCTTGGCCCATTTCTCAAAGTTCAAAACGTAAACCACTCAAATCAAAGAGTTTTTTCAAGAGATTTTGATTTCGGTTTGGAAATAGATAGGTAGCGTGTCTCAAATGTAGTGAAAAGTACATAAAAAATAATCCACTCTCTAAATCGAAAGTCGGTGTGCCAATGTTGTATGTGGAGTTGCCACTTAATTTATTTTAAAAGACAAACTAAGAAATTCCAAATACAAGAGTAATGTAATCCCTTTTTATTCCATTTTAGAATTTGTACAATTGCTAAATGAAATTGTGTGTGTAAATGTCACAAATAAAATTCCCCTAGAATACAATCTAAGAAAATAATATTGTATGAATTTCCTAATTACAATCTATGTAAAAAGAAAATTAATTGTTATTGTAAGGCACTATGTATGCAAACCAAGGTTTTGGTTCGGAGGCTTGGTTACAAAATGGGAAGGTATTAGGCACCCCATATTGCCTGATTTACATCGGTCCTCTTATATTGAAAATGGCCAAGCATATTGTAATGTCAATGCATGTATGTGTATGTTGTGCAAACAAATTAATTTTAATTGTCCATGTTGTTATTATATTGGTTGCAATATGATGTTCATGTTATAGTTGTAAGCTTAAACACATAATCATAATGAACTTGTAAATATAAACACAAGAAATTAAAATATAAATGTAAGCAAAATAAATCAAAGCATAATGTAAGCACACAAAAATTAAAGCATATAAGGGTTAGAGAACTAACCTGCATGCAAAACAAAATTAAAAGTCAATATTTGCTTCACAACTTGTTTGGTTGTAAGCTTGTAATTTAAGACTCTCAAAAATGTGTTTGTGTACATATGGGTTGGTGGCAAAATAATTCCAAACCTAAGTTGTAAAGATGATGAAGGGTGAACAAAATCAAAATGATTTTTTCAACCTTCAAAACCTTAAAGACTTTTGGAGAGGAATTTCGGTTTAAGAAAAACTTAAATGCAAAGACTTTCCAAGTTTTGGTTCCAAAGATAATGAAGGGTGAGTTAAATCTAAAAGATTTCTCAACCTTCAAGAGCTTTAGAACTTTGAAGAGGAGGGTAGGAAAAGAGAAGATCAATCTCATATTCAAAACTGGACGAATGAGTTCCTTCCTACGGATTTTACTTTGATAGGCCCATTTGGATTCCAGGCTTTCAACGATTTTGTGGACTAAATTATAGGAGTTAGTCTTTTGTTGTACTTATCTATCCTAGCTAGTTTGGAGTCTTGAAAGTATACCATAAAAGGCCTACGCATATTAATAACTAGCGTGTCCAGTGCAATGTATGTGAATTTTATTTGTATAAATTTATAGGTTTAATGACCATTTTGGTTCTCAGTCTATGGTTTTTGTGTCAAAATAGTCATCAACCTTTCAAATACATCAATTTGGTCATCTACCTTTCATGCTTGTGTCAAAATGGTCATCGACGATAAGTGGTGGATGAAAAATACTAATGTGACTAACGTTTTTATTAAAATAATAAAAAATTATTCACATGGCATGCCATTAAAAAAAAATAATAATAATAAAAATAAAAAATGTTAAAGTCATCTATTTCGAACCTAACATAGAAAATACATTACAACTACTTAAATAACATAAACCACATCACACACGGTTTTACCTACTAATATCATGGTTTCAGGCCCTTAATCAGTCATAATCTCCAAGAGCAATGAGTGTGGCACCCTCCCATCAGTGATACTTTCCATCCTCACGCCTTGTGCGAGTGATCGCGCACAAGAATTCACCTTTCGAATCATCCTACCACACCCACCTTCCCGTTCTATATCATCTTCTTCACCTCCCTAAAGTTAATTCCTTTCACCAAACTATTCGGATCCCCTCGGTCTTCTAAAATCCCTGCCACGTCAATCAGCAAGATTAACTTCTCAGCTCCCAATCCCGCCGCCAATTCCCCGGCCACAGTGCCGCGTTAATGTTATAGGTTTGGCGTATGTATAAATTTTTTATTTTAAGGATTTAAAAAATAAGACCCATTTTAATTTAGATTTTTTTTTTTTCATTAGTTGGCATATCATATTAACATTTTTTATTATCTTGATAAAATCGTTAGCCATGTTAGTATTTTCTTTCTATTAAAAAGTACTATTTTAACACAAGGTGAAAGTTGCAGACTATTTTGACACATATGATATAAGTTGAAGACCAAAATAATAATTAAACAAATTTTATAATATTAATTTTCTATCTATCTTTTCAGGCATCATTTGACATATTTAACTTTAAATCACAAACAAAAAATTAAATTTATAGTATTGAAAAACAAAATCAATTGTTCAAGGAAAATTTCTTCACAACATCATACAAGTTTAGATTCACAGTTCAAAACATCTATATCCCACTCCAAAAAATAAAAAATAAAAAACATTTAAAATTTAAATAGTTTTATCAATTACCTTAGGGACTTCATGTGCAACTTTTAAAAGTTTTATAAGTCCAATGTTGTCGTAACCATGCCTTTGAGAATCTTGAATCTCATAATTTCTTCCTCTTCTAAACATACCTAGACATATCATAATAGAATGTTAAAAAAATTTCAAAATCCAAAAAACTTAAAAATGCATAATGCAAATTTAATCAACATCAAGAAAATTCTAATGAATAAGAAAAACAATGAAAATTAAATGGAAATTTCTAGTCGTTGTTCAAGTACAATGCTTTGTTCTACATACAAACTCGTCATGTACAAAGACATCGATTGGATAAACCAATAAAATAATAATAATAATAATAAAAACTCATGTACAGCACATGGAAACAATTCCAAAATTTTAAACCAAAAAAAATTATTGAATAAAACCTCACGCTTCGACTGCAAAACCTGAAAATTTATCCATACATAAATAGAAGGCAATATATCAGAGGAGAAACAGAAATTAAAATTGCTCTCATAGAATCAGAGGTATTATCCAAATGAAATATTAACCACATGGAAGTAAATATTATCCAAACGTTGAGGTATGTTCATTAGGGTAATATTTATTTCTGGGATACATTAAAGCTTCAGGTATGTATTATCCACTACTAAGTATTAACCACGCAACAAATGCAAAGAATGTTCCTCTTTTTCCCTCCATGAGTGACCAACCAATTCCTCACAATCCTTATCTTCTGCATGAGACAGGGTTCCCCATAGCCTTGTGCAGATATTAGATTTTTATCTTTCTATGGTATTTTTGGGGTAAATGAAAAAACTTGTAGTTAAAATTAATTTTTGAATTGACTTCTTAAATGGGGCATTCCGAGAATTGAACTCAGGACCTCTCGCACCCTAAGCGAGAATCATACCACTAGACCAAATGCCCTGATGAAAGCAATTTTGTTGTACCAGTATTATGGTCTTTACTACTTGTCATATATGTCAGTTCACTTCATCTATATGATGTAGAATTATCATATTATATTCTTCATCCATGAGCTGTAGTTGACGGATTCAGTAATGCTGTAATGTTGTATCATGGTTTTTTTTTTTTTATATTATTTATCTAAAATCAAATATTCCTATCTAAAATCAAATATGCTATAAAAATTCCTATCTAAAATCAAATATGCTATAAAAAAGATTAAGTGTTTACCTTATTATTAATTGTCAATAATTGTTTTGGTAACAATGCAAAATGAGGGCATTTAAATCCCATTCCTCTTCCACAAGGGCAGAATACTAAGGGTGCGTTTAGTACACTGTAATGGTTATTATAGTGATAAGAACTAAAATTACAAGTAATAGAAGACGTTATAATGTAATAACTATTATCATTCATCTATTTGGTGACCACACATGGATAGAACCATTAATCTGTATTTTATATTTTACTACAACATGATTATGATACGTACGTGTTCTTCGTTCAAAACTAATAATTCCATAAATATTAAAATAAATTATAACACCATTTTATAATATTTTTTAGGTGTTATTTAATATTAGAAAAAACTATAATAGACTTATTTTATAGAATTGTGATTTAATATTTAGAATGATTTTACATATAAAGTTCAATTGTTCAAGATTCTCCGTAAAACAAAATTGGGCATTGATTGCTTATTATACATGACTTATTACAGTATGTCAAATGTTTTGGTAGTAGGTAAGGACTGTAAATGGCAAGAAATGCAAAAAAAACATATGCCATTGCGAGCAAAGGTGAACATGGTTTTGACTCTTATTCCATGGAGTTTTCTTTCTGCTCAATCTTTCTAGGTACCAAGTCTAGTGTTGCCACCCTCTTTCAGATTCTTTGCCACACTTTCGTCTCCTTCAAAACTCTCTCTCATGAATAACCTTAACCTTACATAAAAATGCAAGCAATCCGAGAGGAACTGGACGTTGTCGTTTGATCTGGTTTGATATGGCTTCTAGATTTTTATTTTATTTATTTGTTTATTTTTTGTAATTTTTAAAACGTTTATCATGAATGGAATAAAATATAATATAATAAAAAAGAGTAAGAAAATGCTATAAATAAAGTTAGTTGATGTGGAGGTTAGTAAATGAACGGTGGTTTTTTAACCATTGGATCTCTTAGAAATCAATGGCTAAACGAAGATGTAACTTGAACCTCTGGTAACCTATGCAACGAACTGTATAGTTTAACATAATATGATTTTATCACTGTTTTATTTTTTGTCTAAATATGAATTTGATAATCATGATAATTATTAAAAGACATTTATTATTATTATGTTTATATATAGAATATATTCTAGTATTTGACATTTGTTATGATTGCGTTTGTATATATGTAAAAATATAATCTTTTTAATAAAAAAAAAAATGATTCCTCAAGATTCTAATGGAAAGTTAATTATAGCATAAGATTTAAATTCAAATAGAAAATATATGTTAAAATAATGAGGTGTAAAGTTGTGAAATCTCAAAAGCTTATGTAGCTCAATATTTTGAAGTCAACCAAAAGTCAAAAGAATGTATAGACTATGCAATGAATATATAAAAGATACAAGCCATATTTTCCTACTATAAATTTCTTCACATGGCATCAAAACGAGCATTTTAATGTAATTCTTGATGGGTCTCAATGACTATGCTATTGTAGAAAGCTAAATCTTGCTCATGGATCTTCCATTCTACTGAAACTTAATGTCAACTTTCAACGTCTCTACACACCAATGACAGCACTGCCTTTGATCCGATTAGAAAGATTGTAGAATATAACAAGTTCATCCTCCTCGGTGATGTAGTGTTGGGTATATATCATGTGATTATGTAAAAATAAACAACAACAACAACAAGAAATCTGTCACAATTAATAAACAATAAAAACTTACAGTGAATACATAATGAATAGATCAAGTCTAGCGTTTGACGCTATCTTCTTAAGATAGATTTCGTCCCCTCACAGTATTATCTTAGTGGTGCTTTGAGAGTCATGGACGTCTATCTCATAGGATGAAATGATCTTCGCACGTAAAAAAAGCACAAGTAATTACCGTGCACAATGAACGTAATTAGTATTTCTTTCTCTCTCTTTATGCATATGAGACTCATATGAAATAACTAACTCAAAGCAACTTCATTTTACAACTTAAAAAGTAACTTTAAATGAATGAGGGGACACCCTATTTATAGATAGGGACACCCTATTTATAGATAGAGTCACACCTGTTCGGAAAAGGTGCGAGATGAATAGTCACAACTATTCAGAAAAGACACAACACTTTAGGGGAAAATACTATATTAATAAATACACAAATTGAATAAACTGGGCCCAACCCACATTGATATGCTTGGCCCACTTTTAGGAGACAATTTTTCATTCACTCCTAACCATTTTTCCAACATGTAGAACACATAAGACATGCTTTCCTAGAACAACGAGATCGTCACAAGTCAACACACAAGTTTGGAAAGCAGAAAGCATAACAGCTCTAGTAGAAATCATTTTGGTACCGACAATGGAATTAGTTGAAATTTGGTGAACTGATTAAAATCGATGTGATCATCAAGGCTCATTGCCTTTGGCCGTGAACACCATTAGTTTTTGGGCAAATTCCTTTGTTTAGGCCTTTAATTAGTCCAATTTTCAATTTATAGTAATTTTCTTTTGTTTTTTTTTTGTAGTTTTTAAATTAAAAATTAGAATAAGTTCCCGTTTGTTTTGGGATGTTTTCTAGAGTTAGTAGAAGTTGATTTAGCAATTAACTCAATTTTTCCTATTTCCAACCAAATTTCATGTTTACCAAGAATTACGGTTTTTAGAGACTTCCTAAGGGACTTCTAGCAGCCGTAGGAATCCTTTACTATAGATATTGCTTGTAGTTATCGAGGAAATTAATTTTTTTATTAATAATATTTAAAAAAAAAATCTTTCTATTGTTCTTTATTACTTGTAGATCCAAGGACCCCTAGTGGATTCTAGGGGTTTATCATTCAAAGGAGAACGGTGTGTTCTTCTCCTTACTATTTCGCTGCATCATCATGTTTCTTCCCCCCTGCATTAGTTTCATCAATATCTTCAAAAGTCAGTTCAGGAATTGATTGCAGATCTCGATCCAAAACATAAAATATCTTCAATGTAGTTTAAAAAAAATCATCTTGACCTACCAGCAGGTGAAGTTGGTTCCATCAAACCTATCCAATTTCACAAAACCTTGAGTCATTACTTTGGAAAGCTACTACATCAAATCCTCCATACATTACAAAATATCGTCTTAAACTTGTTGTTACGAAAATGAATATTAGTTTTAAGGTGCGTTGAATCACTATCTTTAAAACGAAATTTTCCCCCACTCATAAGAGTTAATTTGCTAACACGTTACTGGTAAATTGTTCCTAGGATACAACAAAGTCTATGAATCCTACACATAGTAATTCTGGAGAATTTCCAAGATTTTCCTTGTGTTTTGTTATTTTTTCAAATTAATATGAAAACAAATATTTATAAATGATGAAAAGATATAAATGAAAAGTAAACACAACAAATATCGTTATTAACTGTTAAAAACATTTAATTTCAATTTAGGCACACTTGTATGCATAATTCTGTCGAAAACTGGAATTCTGTTTGATCTCGCTCTACACTTCACTCCTTAAATAGCCTCAAACAGAATCTTTGATCGATTTTTGCGTGACACTCGCTCGAGTAGTCTTTAAACTAGAACTTCGCTCGATTTTCACATGAAACTTGCTCGAGCAAACTTTGAAAATCATATCATTGTTATAACTTTTTATCTCTTTTGAGATTAATTCCCACAATTCTAATGCATGTGGGATTTAACTCTTGTGTCTCTGCTCTTTTTTTTTTTTTTTCTTTTTTTATTTTAATACTCCGGTAGGAAAACAAAGAAAGTTGAAAAATTGGGTCCTTTCTTGGTGCCATTCTAAGCTCAATCAAAACGCTTGCATATCCGAATGTTTTCTCTTGCTTAAGATAGTCTAGGATAAAAACTAATTATATTTGATTAGGTATCAATCAAGGAAGCACGGGTACGGCAAAATGAGCACCGTACCCATACCGGGTACCTCGTGGGTGCGGATACTGCCGGGGTACCGTTGCATACATACCCCAGGCGTATCCGTTTTTGCCAAAAAAAAAATTTCTTGGTATGGGTTGGGTCTAGGGATGGCAATAAACCCGTGACCCACGGGTACCCGACCCGCCCCGCCTCAAAAAACCCGCCCCGCCCCGTTTATGTAATAGGGTATCGGGTCGGGTTTTTTTTAACATAAACGGGTTTTAATCGGGTTTTAAACGGGGCGGGTTTTATTGAAAAACCCGAATATGACCCGAACTATTTAAAAAAAAAAACCCAAAAAATCCTAAAACCTGAAACGGCGAAACCCGAGCCTCTCCTCAGTCGATCTCGATCTCCTTCACCGATCTCGGATTCTCGATCTCCTTCTCCGATCTCGATCTCCTTCATCGATCTCGATCTCCTTCACCGATCTCGGATTCTCGATCTCCTTCAGCTGCAAAGACTTTCCCGGTAAACAAATCTCTTTGGCTCGAACTATTCACTTCGTTTTGTGTTTTTGTTATCTGGGTTTTGTTTAATATGTGGATTTTTTTGGTTATTGTTATTGTTTTTGGTGGTTTTAAGCAATTTGAGCTGGTTTGGTATCTGGGTTTTTGTTTCTGCACTAGGAGTTGGATTTTGGATTTTGTTTCTGCAAAAAATGGCTATATCTCATAGGTGTTCGACCAAAGTCCTCTAAGAGTTGGATTTTGACCCTTTACTGCCTCATGGTCCATTGCTCACTGTTGGTTAGCATACTTCGTGTTTTGTATTTCTGCACTAGGATCGTTTTAATTGAAAGCTTTACAAACTGATAAAATCACTAAAATAATTTAGTATCAATGAAAAGTCATTGTGCAATTCTGAGCTAAGCTTGGATACTGGGTGGGTAGTTCTTAAAGATGATTTAGTATTCTCTTTTCTTTTCTTTTTTCTGTCATTCATTGTTTATGATTCTTTTTATGTGCTTTATGCTTCAGCAGACTAAAGCCAACCCCACTAATTGAGACAAAAGCAGAGAGTGTAGAATGTAGAATGTAGAATGTAGAGTGTATAAATCTGGTTGCTTTGGTTGTGTATAGAGTGTAGAATGTAGAATGTATATGGATTTTAGTTGTGTATGCTGTTTGGTTGCTCAGAAAACAGTAAAAGTAAATCTATTAAGGCTAATAATAATATGTAGTTGCTGACTGTTTAAGGCTAATAATAATATGAGTTATGGCAACTAGGAGAGTCTTTTAGTTATATCATGGTCCATGTTTGCCCTGTACATCTTGGTTTCAGTGTAAGTTATTCCATTTCCCATTTTGGTAAAATCTTATTATGTCCTTAAATTATTGATTAGACATGGTTCTAGTTAAAATGTGCCATTACTTATAATGGGTCACTTTTGTTGCTACAGGATGGTGTTGCAATGTGGTGCATCGGTTTTCAGAGAGTTCAGGAAGGGGTAACAATTTTAGGAGGTTAGACCTTGAACTTAGAAGCTATTGGCTTTGACTCCATTTATTCACGTTCCATCTGTAGTACATAGAGTGTGTTTAGTTATTAATTTGGAATATGCTGCTGATTGGGCCTCTTTGGTAGCATTTTCAAAGACATTTTACATTAATGAAAGCACATTTGTAAGCATTTTAGTAGTTTGGGGATCTCTCTCTCTCCCTATAGTAGTTTCATTTTGACTTCTGATACTTACACTGGAACATACACATATATTTATATTTGCTGTAGGCACAATGAACATACTGTAGAATGGGAAGATCTTAGATGTTGTTTGAATTTTCATGTCTATTAAAGATAATCATTTAGAATGTCAATACTATGCTTTTGTCTACTTGATTAGTTGTTTATGTATGTAATTTTTTTTTTTAATTGTCGCCAAGCTTGGTCTCACTAACCTTGCTCTACTATTATAACAATTAGTTCAACAATCTTGGTGGTTTCTTCATTTTACAGATCTTGTTTTAAAAGATAAGATCTTGGTGTATGATCTAGCTCATCAACAGATTGGATGGACTAACTATGATTGTAAGTTCCTTTGATTTCGAATCCTCATTTATGATTTCTTTCCATTTTCTGCCAAAGAAATAGCTTTGACCCTATACCTCTGTCATATATATGACCTTTTATTTTTCAGGTTCCCTGTCTGTAAATGTCTCTATAACTTCTGGGAAGGAGTTTCTCAATGCAGGACAGCTGAGTGTGAGCAGCTCGTCAAGAGATATGCTCTTTGAAATGCTACCTACAAGCATTATTGGTCTCCTAATGCAAATATTACTGTTAAAGCAGTTCCAATTTTGGTAATTTAAACCACAGGTTTTAGTTTTCATTCTTTGTTCAAAAGGTATTGGCTTGGCTGATTCATATTTATAGTGATCGGCAAGGCTTGGTGTTATTATTTTGTTGTGGAAGGATAGCTTTGTTCAATTCTTCTGACTGGAAATTAGGCTCTCTCCTAAGGATCCTCCATCTAAGCATTGTGAGAATTGTAAATAATCCCTTTACTAGTTTTGTTTAGTGGTTGTACCATTTCATGTACCGTTGGAAATATAAGAAATTTTGTGTACCTACAAGCCTACACCATTTGAAGTAATGAGGATAGAAAAGCTGCATGTTGATTGTTGTACAAGATGGGATAATTTTTGTAAGCATGTATCTTTGTTTGGTAGTTAAAAATGTTCATACTGGTGACACTCTTTATTTGGGCTGGAAAATGATAATACAACCAATCTCATAATTGAATTAATAATAAAAAAAAAAGAAGTTTCATCTAACCAGTGTATGTTTACTTTTGTAATATCAAGCACCTCCAAAAGTAATAATGGAAAAGTTTATTGAAATTTGAAGCACATTAGCATTGGAGAAGCTAAATAATTTTTTAGGCTTCTATTTCATTCTTAAAAAAAAAAAAAAAAAAAAAAGAAGAATCGGGTCGGGTCGGGTACCCGTCGGGTACTGTCGGGTCGGGTTAACGGGTACCCGTTGAAACAAACGGGGCGGGGCAGTAAACGGGTTTTTGTAGGGCGGGTCTCTAAACGGTCGGGGCGGGTCGGGTCTTAGCGGGTCGGGTCGAAACCCGACCCATTGCCATCCTTAGTTGGGTCGGGTCCGGTACGGGTTGGGTAGGGACGGGACTAAAACTAAGCCAGATGGCATCATTTTCCACTTGATTTCTTCTCCTCTCTTACTCGATTCTCTCTCCTCTCTCTCAGGCAAAGCCACTCGATTCTCTCTCTCACTTCCTCACTTTACCGTTGATGGGCAACGAAAGGTTCTCCAATTGTGGACTTGCGGCGACGAAAGCTACTCTGATTATAATCTGACGGTATATTTTTTTTATTTCGCTTTTGAATATGAAAATATGGGGCAAACAAAACCACAAAGCAAATATCTTTTTTTGTTCTGCAATGCTTTTGATATTGGGAATAGGCATGGGAAGAGATAAGCTTCTTCTTTTTTTAAGAAAGGAAGAGATAAGCTTTTGATATTGGGAATAGGCATGGGAAGAGATAAGAAGGTGAAAAAGTCAAAAGTAATGAGCGGTTGTTATAAAAGGTGTATTATTTTTTTAACATTTTTTTTTTTTTAATAAAGGCAGTAGAAATTTATTAATAAAAAAACATCTTTATAACCAAACCAGCACCATCAGACCAAATCTTTCTTTCTTCTTAAAGTTTCTATTTATAATTTTTGAAGTTTGGTTTGGGGAATAATTTATAAACTTATTATGCTATATAAAAGGTGTACTATATTATGCTATATTTATATTTATAAAAGATGTACTATATTAAGCTATATTATTCTCATTTATGGGGAAGAATTATATTATGCTATTATTCATAATTGTTCTAAAATTCATATATGTTTAAAAATGTATGCATAAGAATATAAAATAAAAATATATATATATATATATATATATATATATATATCACATCGTACCTGTACCCTAATTTTGTAAGAACTAGACAATGACCCGCACCTTGCGTGGGATACATTTATTTATTATTAATAATAACCAAAAATGTAAAATATGTTGATTTGTAGGTATAGTGGCTAAAGGATCAAAATCAAGAAGATACTTGATCTTTTAATTCAAAATTAAAACCTCTAAACTTTGATAAATCCTCGATTTGCTCATTTTTTCTAAATTTTCATAACATTTTTGTTTCATTTTAAAATTCCTTATTCCTTTCGACCGCCTCAAACTTTCTTGAACATGTTAAAAATTTCATTTTAGAATAAAAATATTTTTAAAGCAGTCAACATAGAGGATGCTCAAACATTTGTTTAGAGGAAATAAGGTTACTAATTTAATTGGAACAAAATTTATCAAAGTAACAAAGAATTTAGATATTTTTCTCGTGAGAGAGAATATTCGTGTTAGAAGACTTTGGATATAACAGGAATTATAATCTAATCGAATAGTATGGAGGTTTGATCTCTTGGTAGTTGTAAGAGAAAAGATAAGTGGGACAAATCATGCATTGGTTTTGTGTGTAACAAAAATAAATCCATTACCTAGTTTCTTAGATAATTCTTCCCCATCGTTTCCAAATATTAAAACCATTAAATTAATTCTCAAAAAGTGCATTCCATGGGAAAACTACAATACCATTAAACTCTTAATATCCAATTTTTCTAGTCACTCCTCAAACAAAGTCAAATTGTATTTGCCTAAGCAATATCCAGATTCTTATAAACCCTAGGCTAATACCTTCATTATCCAATATTAAGTAGACAATTAAATTACTTAAACCTCAAGCTGAAAGGGATAAAGTTAAAAATTCAACTCTTCTAATCACTTTGGCACCTTCATAATAAACAACCCCCTAAAGGGTACCATTGGCACCTTCAAAAAATGATTATTGATTGCGTAAAAGATTGGAGATCCGACTAAATTCCAATCAATTTTTATATACACTAAAAAACATTATAAACATATGCCATGCAAAATGTTTAAGCAAGTTAACTTACAATTAATTGGAAAAATGATTGGATAAAATTTGAAAAATGATCTGATCGAAGTAAAGAATATTTATTTGTCTTATGCCGTCAGATTATGTGCGCAACACTATCAACCCCAATCTCATTGCACAACTTGGACACACCTACAAATAAATATCCATTTGATGAGGAAAATAAAGCTTCAATAATCACCACTCAACGAATTCTCATATAACAGATCTTTGGGTCAGATTTAAATACACATGAATCTTGACTCATACATCATGATAAATATGCTTGTACTTTCAATCCAAATCACAACATTACTCTAGAAGACATTAAATCATTAGGAATGGATAAAGCAAATAAAACTTAATAAGATATAACAAAGGAGCCAAAAAAAAAATATAGAGGATTGAGAAGAAAAAAAGAAAAGAAAAGAAGGAGGTAAATTGCAGCAAGAAACATAAGAAAAATTACTAAAAAAAAAAAGAAGATAATTGAGACACATATATCTGTATAAATCAAGCCATTCTCACTAAATTCAAAATTTTAATTATCTTTTTGTTAAACTTTCTTTGGTGACCAAATGGATCATTAAGAAATGAACCAACAAAATAGAATAGCAAGAAGTTTGCCTTCACCAATTATATTGTTCAAAATAAACGAATAGCAGATAGAAAATTATAAATGCAAGCATATAACAGTAAACAAATAATTTTGCGAAAGATAATTATTTTCATAAAGAATTTTCATTAGTCTTAATATAATTATTAAATGGTCTAAAGGAAAAGAATTCACAACAAAATTTTCAATAAATTTTACAATTATATATTTGTAAACAAAAACACACCAAGAATATTCACCATACATGCAAACTCAATAAAAATCCTATGATCATCAATACTAAGAGCTCTTAGAGTCAACACAGAATACTAAATCAGCTAGATTGACTCCAAGTCAGCTCCACAACATTGTAACATCCAAAAATACTCAAATCAATCCTAAAAATATATGACCAAAAAAAATAGGAAAAAAAGTAGGGTTGTTAGGTAAAGAAACCTTGAACCAATTGAGAGGTACAATACGAATCAGAATTTAGATCTCCAATAATTTCATAAAAAATAAATAAATAAAAAAGACTAAATCAGCTAGGTTCAACAATGCTCTCCACAATGCTTATAGTTGTTCAATTGCTCATATGCTCTAAATAGAAAGGACAATGTTGCAAAGATAGAGAGGTAAAAACAAATGGAGAAAAGAATTTTTAATAAGAACTTCTCTATCTTTTTTTGTATATTTTTTGGTAGTGGTATTCACAAATGAGATTGACTGGAAATTCTTTAGTTCCATCTAGCATTCTTTTGAGCTTTTAGTGCAAATCCAAAGTTATAGTTATCATGAACAAAATGGTACAGCTTGTATTTTGTACCCACCCTGTCAAACATAGAGTCAACTTACTCCAATTAGTACATATATCCTCAACTCTTGCTTAATTTCAAACTTTGTGAAAGTGGCATAAACTCTAAGATTCATGGAAAGTGAAAGAGTGGGGCAGAGTTGGATATGTTAGTTTTAACAGTTGTTCAATCTACAATTTCATTGATCTAATTAAGTAAAAAATTTACTACGTGAATAAATATTTTTGATACGTAATTATGTGATTAATTACATCCTATATGCCAAACATTCAACCTTAAATAGTTCCAAAATGCAGTGATTAATATATCATATTATAAGCCAAGCCAAGTTTATAAAGCTAAAGGAATCAAATGAATTTCAAAGAAGGGAATGCATATAAATTTAATGTAGCAAAAGAAGAAAAAGTGACCTCTCGCCAAAGCCTGCAGAAAGTGCTTTCCTTGCCTGTTAACAATTGCCATTTTCAACTTTGCAACATTTGGGTTATTACAATAGATATATAGTCAGAAGAAGAAAAAAATGTTATTCAAATGTAACCAATAAAAATCATAAACTCTCAACACTCATCGTTAGAGATCACCAATTTAACTTCCAACAACAAACAAAAGAATGAGATTTCTATTCTAAAGCAAAGGCTGATGAATCAAAAGTGAAGGTTGAAAAATCACCTGAAAACTTTCCAATGATGTGCTTCCTCCAGGACTGATAAAGAGGTGAAAAAGAAAAAACAATCGACTATTTAGCTGCCATTAAATTTAAAGAATCGATTTGAAACCCTTGAAAACCCCAAATTCGAAACCATGGAATATCGGTGTAGGAGAAGATGAGAAGATGCAACCTTGGATTAAATGGAGAGTGAGGTTACGGTTTTGTTGGAAGAAGATGAAGGGGGCTCTCAACTCTCAAGTATCAAACACCTTAATTTTAAACCTAAAGTCTCTCTCAGGCGTGCCTCTCACAATGAATCAACATGGCGTCGTTTTGATGCAAATTTTACAACATCAAACAATGTCGTTTTGGGAATATTAACTTTTATTTTTTTCATTTTTGGGTCCTTTTACAATCCGAGCTATCTTCCCTTTTATAACATCATTTTTTTTTTGTTTACATTTTTAAATGCCTAACATAATTATTAAGTGTTTTTTATTTTAGGTTTTACTTAATAGCACAATAGAATACTCAATAATTAGATAACTTGGAGTTAATAGTGAAAACATATTCTTAATTATTTATATTTATTATTGACACATGTTTCTATAATTAATATTGACAGATGGACAAAAATTAGACACACTTGGACAAATTTATGTCATGGGTAAATACGTGGCACACATGTGTCGATCAGAAGACGTTGTCATACATGCCACATGGCAGACATTCGGCAACGTCTTCTGCTTTAATTTGCCATTCTCACTAAATTCAAAATTTTAATTATCTTTTTGTTTAACTTTCTCTGGTGACCAAATGGATCATTAAGAAATGAACCAACAAAATAAAATAGCAAGAAGTTTGCCTTCACCAATTATATTGTTCAAAATAAACGAATAGCAGATAGAAAATTATAAATGCAAGCATATAACAGTAAACAAATAATTTTGCGAAAGATAATTATTTTCATAAAGAACTTTCATTAGTCTTAATAGAATTATTAAATGGTCTAAAGGAAAAGAATTCACAACAAAATTTTCAATAAATTTTACAATTATATATTTGTAAACAAAAACACACCAAGAATATTCACCATACATGCAAACTCAATAAAAATCCTATGATCATCAATACTAAGAGTTCTTAGAGTCAACACAGAATACTAAATCAGCTAGATTGACTCCAAGTCAGCTCCACAACATTGTAACATCCAAAAATACTCAAATCAATCCTAAAAATATATGACAAAAAAAAAAAAAGTACGGTTGTTAGGTAAAGAAACCTTGAACCAATTGAGAGGTACAATACGAATCAGAATTTAGATCTCCAACAATTTCATAAAAAATAAATAAATAAAAAAGACTAAATCAGCTAGCTTCAACAATGCTCTCTACAATGCTTATAGTTGTTCAATTGCTCATATGCTCTAAATAGAAAGGATAATGTTGCAAAGACAGAGAGGTAAAAACAAATGGAGAAAAGAATTTTTAATAAGAACTTCTCTATCCTTTTTTGTATATTTTTTGGTAGTGGTATTCACAAATGAGATTGACTGGAAATTCTTTAGTTCCATCTAGCATTCTTTTGAGCTTTTAGTGCAAATCCAAAGTATAGTTATCATGAACAAAACGGTACAACTTGTATTTTGTACCCACCCTGTCAAACATAGAGTCAACTTACTCCAATCAGTACATATATCCTCAACTCTTGCTTAATTTCAAACTTTGTGAAAGTGGCATAAACTCTAAGATTCATGGAAAGTGAAAGAGTGGGGCAGAGTTGGATATGTGAGTTTTAACAGTTGTTCAATCTACAATTTCATTGATCTAATTAAGTAAAAAATTTAATACGTGAATAAATATTTTTGATACGCAATTATGTGATTAATTACATCCTATATGCCAAACATTCAACCTTAAATAGTTCCAAAATGCAGTGATTAATATATCATATTATAAGCCAAGCCAAGTTTATAAAGCTAAAGGAATCAAATGAATTTCAAAAGGGAATGCATATAAATTTAATGTAGCAAAAGAAGAAAAAGTGACCTCTCGCCAAAGCCTACAGAAAGTGCTTTCCTTGCCTGTTAACAATTGCCATTTTCAACTTTGCAACATTTGGGTTATTACAATAGATATATAGTCAGAAGAAGAAAAAAAAATGTTATTCAAATGTGACCAATAAAAATCATAAACTCTCAACACTCACCATCAGAGATCACCAATTTAACTTCCAGCAACAAACAAAAGAATGGGATTTCTATTCTAAAGCAAAGGCTGATGAATCAAAAGTGAAGGTTGAAAAATCACCTGAAAACTTTGCAATGATGTGCTTCCTCAAGGACTAATAAAGAGGTGAAAAAGAAAAAACAATCGACTATTTAGCTGCCATTGAATTTAAAGAATCGATTTGAAACCCTTGAAAACCCCAAATTCAAAATCATGGAATATCGATGTAGGAGAAGATGAGAAGATGCAACCTTGGATTAAATGGAGAGTGAGGTCACGGTTTTGTTGGAAGAAGAAGGGGGCTCTTAACTCTTAAGTATCAAACACCTTAATTTTAAACCTAAAGTCTCTCAGGCGTGCCTCTCGCAATGAATCAACATGGCGTCGTTTTGATGCAAATTTTACAACATCAAACGACGTCGTTTTGGGAATATTAACTTTTATTTTTTTCCTTTTTGGGTCCTTTTACAATCTGAGCTATCTTCCCTTTTATAACGTCATTTAATTTTTTTTTTTGTTTACATTTTAAATGCCTAACATAATTATTAAGTGTTTTTTATTTTAGGTTTTATTTAATGGCATAATAGAATACTCAATAACTAGTCGCAAACCCGTGCGATGCACGGGAAACTTTCTAAAAATGAAATCTAAAGAAGTTATTTTATATTGACTATGTAAATTTTTTTTAAATTTATTCAATCATCATATTAGTATAAGTTAGCATGAATATTGTCATTCATAAATATGTGAAATACATATAAGCATGAGAAAATGTAGTAAGTATGCAAGATACCAATTAAATTCATTTAAAAAGAACAATCATAATAAATTGAAACTAAAAATAGAGTATTATCCAACAAATATTACAATTTTAAAAGAGCAAAATGTTGGCCTTAGGATCCATGAAAGCTCTAAAATGCCTTCAGAGCAACATAAGCTGAATTTCAGTTTCTTAGGCTTCTTTGACTTCAAAGTTCTCTCCTCGTACCAAAGTTGAGCTCCACAATGTTCACAAACTTGTGTTGGAAGGCCAAAATTCAATGGTTCGGTAAATTAGCTATGGGTCAATTGGCTTCCAAAAACAGTGTCAATTAGCTACGGTTCTATAGAATATACCATCTATAACAAAGGCTCAGATTAAAACTAATATGCATGATCAGTAAAAGAAAAATTTGTCAAACAATCAAAACATATATACATATATACTTGGTATAAAAAAAGCATGAATAAGCACTGTATATGCCCATTGTTTCAAAAAAGAAGAATATAAAACTCCATCAAGCCTCAAGAGATAATGTACTTGTATCAATAATTTTGTGATTACGGCAACATATAAAATTCTAAAATTGAATATAACACCCACATGTGAACAAAATACTAATGCAGATCCAACCAATATTACTTATGTTCTAGTCATAAAGCACCCACTATGACCTTGACTACAGAAGATATTACATTGGTGGCCACTTGTTTATGTTGTGATAATTAACAGTTGCAACTTAAAAAAAATGCAGCAGAATTCCTGCCTTGTATTCTTGTTCGAGACAAACTTATTTTTAATGCAAGTTGAAAGCTGAAACTCTATGAGTGACCCTGGACAGAACAATAAGAATAAAATAATTAACCACATACTTACATTGTCAATTGGCTTCCAAAAACAGTACCAAGCTAACAATAAAATTCAGTGTCAATTTGCTACGGGTCTATAGAATATACCATCTATAACAAAGGCTCAGATTAAAACTAATATGCATGATCAGTAAAAGAAAAATTTGTCAAACAATCAAAACATATATATATATTTATACTTGGTATAAAAAAAAAGCATGAATAAGCACTGGATATGCCCATTGTTTCAAAAAAGAAGAATATAAAACTCCATCAAGCCTCAAGAGATAATGTACTTGTATCAATAATTTTGTGATTACGGCAACATATAAAATTCTAAAATTGAATATAACACCCACATGTGAACAAAATACTAATGCAGATCCAATCAAGATTACTTATGTTCTAGTCAGAAAGCACCCACTATGACCTTGACTACAGAAGATATTACATTGGTGGCCACTTGTTTATGTTGTGATAATTAACAGTTGCAACTTAAAAAAAATGCAGCAGAATTCCTGCCTTGTATTCTTGTTCAAGACAAACTCATTTTTAATGCAAGTTGAAAGCTGAAACTCTACGAGTGACCTTGGACAGAACAATAAGAATAAAATAATTAACCACATACTTACATTGTCAATTGGCTTCCAAAAACAGTACCAAGCTAACAATAAAATTCATGTATAACAAAGGCTCAAATTAAAACTGAACCAAGCTAACAATAAAATTCATCTATAACAAAGGCTCATATAACTAATATGCATGATCAGTAAAAGAAAAAATATGAATTACACCTAAGTTCTAAGAATAGGAAATAAAGTAAGTAGGACTTGAAAGATTTGAGCAAACCAAGATTGACAACTGGAATCTTCACCAATGGAACATCTAAGTCTCTGCTATTCTTATCTTTGTGAATATAATTTTTTGAAGTTATTTGCCATTGATTAACAGTTCTTGGACATCTTTCTATAGTATCTTTGTTTTGGTTGAATAGGCAGATTCGGCCATGTCAATGTATGAAGCAAGCATGTATAAGGTAATGTAGAGGAGGATGGTTTGCAATATGGCCTATGTATTCCTAAGGGCTTTGTAAAGTCTATCACATGATCCATTGGAGGAGCAACCAATAATCTTGGATCAAAAGCATCTACCACAGGCTGTGTGAAGAGTAAAACAGAACCCATCAAATATTAAAGCATCACCAAATTGAAGTAAATAGTTATTACAACAACAGAGTATTACCTTCAGAACAAACAATAAAATACTACATGCTAATTTCAACACTTATTATTTCAACACTAAGAAATTAGCATTAGACTACTACATTTTCAGCTTTGTCAAATCAAGCCACATCCATATCCAAGCCCAAGTTTTTGTGATGGAAAGTTCGTTCAAGCATTTCTTCAAACACTTACCTAGTTGAATTACTTACTACAAAGATAACAAATTCTCATTCACCAATGAACAAAACCTAATTGCATATACTCAAAGTTTGCATCAAAACTTTAACACTCTAAGAAATACCTGTACAAAAGAGAGCATTGTTGGGTAAAATAGAAGAGTAAAAAAAGCTGATAAATATAATGCAGAACTTAGCATATTTGAAAATATGTGGGTTTGTGTTCATGAATTATTTCAATATAAGCAACCATAACAAATTAGAACAATTAAATTTAATCCAACCATCCGCAGAAAACACAACTATGACTCTAAAATTCACTTTTCAATTTCAAATTGCAACATTCTCAAACCCTAATCATATTGGGGTTTTGAGAGCGGGTGAAGAAATTACCGTTCATGGCGGTATTTTCCCTCATCAGACTAAGATCTCGTGGTCGTGGGTGGCGAAGGGAATCAAAGACAAAGAGGGCAGTAGTGGCGAGACGATGGGGTTAAGGCTGTTGATTGGGAGAAGGCCGAAGAGCGACCGATGATGGGACTGGGTTTGGCTGAACTGAAACCTTCGAGCCTCGACCTGGACATGGACAAATCACTGTTATAATCAGTAGAAGTGTGAGAACCTTGCCCCTTTTCTCAAACCCGAAGCGAAAACCCCAAAATTGGTTTAATGTGATTTTGGTTTCGGTTTGGAAATTAAATTGGTAGCGTGTCTCAAATGATGGGATGAAAACTTTAATGTTTTAATCGACCCTCGAGGTTGAAAGTCGATGTGACATGTTGTTTGTGGAGTCTCCACTTAATTTATTTTAAAGGACAAATTAAGATATTCCAAAGACAAGAGTAATGTAATCCCCTTTTATTCCATTTTAGAATTTGTACAATTGCTAAATAAAATAGTGTGTGTATAAATGTTACAAATAAAATTCCCCTAGAATACAATCTAAAAAAATAATATTGTATGAATTTCCTAGTTACAATCTATGTAAAAAGAAAATCAAATGTTGTTGTAAGGCACTATGTATGCAAACCAAGGTTTTGGTTCGGAGGCTTGGTTACAAAATGGGAAGGTGTTAGGCACCCCATTTTGCCCGATTTACATCGGTCCTCTTATATTAAAAAATGGCCAAGCATGTTGTAATGTCAATGCATGTATGTGTATGTTGTGCAAACAAATTAATTTTAATTGTCCGTGTTGTTATTATGTTGGTTGCAATATGATGTTCATGTTATAGTTGTAAGCTTAAACACATAATCATAATGAACTTGTAAATATAAACACAAGAAATTAAAACATAATGTAAGAACAATAAATTAAAGCATAATGTAAGCACACAAAAATTAAATCATAAGGGTTAGAGAACTAACCTGCATGCAAAACAAAATTAAAATCAAGCATGTGCTTCACAACTTGCGTGGTTGTGAGTTTTGTGACTCAATGACTTTAAGGATGTGTATACAATTTGTGGGTTGTATGGGTAATCCTAAGAAGTGTTTGAGTATGTGGGTTGGTGGAAAAATAATTCCAAACCTAAGTTGTAAAGATGATGAAGGGTGAACCAAATCAAAATGATTTTTTCAACCTTCAAAACCTTTAAGACTTTTGGGGAGGATTTTTGGTTTAAGAAAGCTTAAGTGCAAATACTTTCCAAGTCTTGGTTCCAAAGATAATGAAGGGTGAGTTAAATCTAAAAGATTTCTCAACCTTCAAGAGCTTTAGAACCTTGAAGAGGAGGGTTTTCTTCAAAGAATTTTTTTGCTCAAAACACTCTTGAAAACTCTCCCTATTTCTCTCTAAGTTTTCTTTACACTTTCCAACCCCCCTTGCCATGAAGACCATGGTTGTATTTATAGAAAAAGGAGGGTGTGAAAGGGTCAAAGAGGGGTGGAAGGGGCTGCTTTTTTGCCCCCCACCAGCTGCCTCACGTGCATGCCAACCATGCTTTGTCCCCTTTTGCTGAAAAAAAGACAAAAAAAGTATAGAAATGGGTCCAGGGACACAGTGCCAACCGGCACTACGTTTTAAAATCCTAGTGCCGGCCGGCACTAGGATTAAATTTTTGAGTGTTGGCCTAAAAATTGGAGTGCCGGCCGGCATTGTTTTGAAAAATTAGAGTGCTGTTCGGCATTCCATTTTGGGTTATTTAAAACATTCTTTTTTTTTTTTTTTACTTTTTTCAACTTACCTCTTTTGGCCATACATTGTGGAACGTGCATGGGCAGAAAAACTGATTTTTCTGCCCTTCCAAAAGTATTTCTGGCATGCATGAGTGAGATATAATCCTATGTATGTATGCATATTTAAGCTAACGCAGACCCAAAGCGTTAAAACTTCGATTAGCGATAACTTTCTCGTTTGTGGTCCGATTTGAGTGCATGATGCGTCATTTTGATCGTGTTGATCTAAAGACTCATTTAAAATTATTTTGGTGTCAATCGGACGTCCTGAGAAAAATCGGGCCGAAACCCTAGAAATGCACAAATTTCCGTGCCAAAACGCGCGGAGTCCAAATTGAGTGCAAGTCATGTCGTTGTGATCATGTTGACCTAACGACTTGTGTGAATGTATTTTTATATCAATCGGATGCCCAGAACAAACTGGGACCAAAAACCCTAAATGTGCACAGATTTCCGTGTCAGGGTCCTTTTTTGGATTTTTAGTCCGTAAAGCCCCATACACGTTATAATTGAAATGTAGGTGGCAAAATGAGGTGTCTACAAGAAGAAAGGAAGAAAAAGCGATGGGTTACTCTTTGACTGCAAAAGATATTAATATCGGCTGCTAGGGATTTGAGGAAGAAGCAATTGATATTGGGTAGAGAGGGATTTGAGAAGGAAGACTGGCTACCGTGAGAGAGAGAGCGTTTTTGCGGCTGAGAGAGAAGCAGACCGTGAGAAAGAGAGAGTGTCTTTGCGGGTGAGAGAGAAGCAGATCGTGAAAGAGAGAGATAGGTGTTTTCGAGAGATTGCCCATGAAAGAGAGAGAGAGGAGTTATCGTGAAAGAGAGAGGGAGGTGAATTGTTATAATGATAAAAAAAATTATATTAAAAAAATTATAATGATGTGTAAAATTGTAATGAGAGAAAAGATGATGTGGCAAATTTTTATGAAGTCAAACTAAAGGAAAAAAAGTCAACAAAGCTTTGAGTTTACATATAGTATAGATTAGATAACTTGGAGTTAATAGTGAAAACATATTCTTAATTATTTATATTTATTATTGACACATGTTTCTATAATTAATATTGACAGGTGGACAAAAATTAGACACACTTGGACAAATTTATGTCATGGGTAAATACATGGCATACATGTGTCGATCAGAAGATGTTGCCATACATGTCATATGCCAGACATTCGGCAACGTCTTCTGCTTTAATTTACATTTGACAACGTCTTCTGCTTTAATTTATATATAGATTGCCGTATCGTCGTACCGTATCAGTACCCGTACCCGAAAACGTAGCCGTGCTTCATAGTATCAATATAGTTTCTATAGTCACTAGAATATTAATCTATGATATTCTCATTCTCTAAAGTCGAAACTTATAAGATGCCCTTTTCAAATACCTTGACATCAGGATGTGTTGCAATTCTATGTTTTGTCCCGCAATTCTATGTTTTGTCCCATACAATGTACAAAATTTGATACATTTGTCTTCTGATAGGTAAGTTGTTGATTTTGCTTAACGTAATTGGCCTAATTCAAATATTGAGGTGAGGTGGACAATTAGGTGAAATACCAATCACCACCACATGCCATTATCCATGAAAGATCCGAATCTTTCGCATGTCGGGGCAGTGAGTTGAATACATAACCCCATCAAATATTAAAACCTGAACTGAAAAAAACTGCATTATTATATAAAATAAATGGGGGGCATTCCGAGAATCGAACTCGGGACCTCTCGCACCCAAAGCGAGAATCATACCACTAGACCAAATGCCCTCTTAATGCCTTATCTTCTTCCAACATATTAGTCCCATATAAACTTTTCCAATCCTAACCACTCCTTGTCAGAAACAGGATTATGCCCATTTCAAAATGTCTTCATAAAAGTTCAAATTAAATATGACAATTCTAAAATTGTATAGACTATCACATCAATTTAAAGTTAAAATGACGTGATAGTTTGTATACTATTATATCCATGAAATGAACAAATTGAGAGATTATAAAATGAAGAGCATCATTTCTTGTCAATCTTGATGATTCCATTTCTCCTAACAGCCCTTATTTCTACATCATTTCGATAGTCCAAGGATTGTTCTTGTTTCACACCAAGCGGGTGAAAACTACGCAACTTAGTCTCGAACCACGACAATGAGTCTAATTGCTAAAATTAAGTGGGCTTTTGTTGAAGGCTACCTTCCTCAATAAGGACCTATTCACGCCAACACAATTGTCTCGTCATAGATCATTAGTGCTTGTGACAAGGGCCTTGCTGATAGTGTGGTGTATTCTTCATCGGTTTAAGAAGTATGGAGAGACATTTATGAGTGTTTTTCTCAAAAAATGCACCACAGAATTGTTCATCTCAAAAAGGATATAAACACCACTTCACATAATCAGCTTTCTCTATCAACGTAGTACACCAAACTGAAGCAATTATGGGATGAACTTGCTTCATATTGCACTTTTATGCCTTGTTCATGCCAAAATGCTTCTAGTTTTAATGAATACCAAGTGAGAGTTTAAATACGGGATTATACTATCAGATTTGAAAGGAAGTGAAGGAACAGAGCACAAAGCTCTGAGAATTAGTCTAAAAGAAAGAGAGAATAACAAGAACTTTTGTTAAGTATTTCAATCATATTTTCTTACTCTTTTACAATGTACAGCTCCTCCATTATATAGGCTAAGCCACTTGGAGTTAATCAAACAGAATAACAAACTAATTATAGAATAACAAAACTAATTACACTTTGGAGGGAAAAGGGAAGCTTAACAAACTTCTAATAATCAGTTGAAACTGATTTTAGTTACAGCACTTGATTACGACGTGGTTTGTTAATTGAACCTATCTAATATGCAGGTAAACGACATGAGCTTCACTTCTCCTAAGCCGCTTGTTGTTTACTTTCCTTCAAAGGCTGTACTGCAACTTCAACACTCCCCCTCAAGATGGAGGACATAGATTATGAACTCCCATCTTGATAAGTAAATTAGAGAAGAGAGGATATCCCAGTGCCTTTGTCATTATATCAGCAATTTGATGTTTACTTGGAACATGCAAATTCTTAATTAATCCTTCTTGTATCTTATCTCTAACAAGGTGACAGTCAATCTCTATATGTTTTGTCCTCTCATGAAAAATTGGGTTGGCAGCAATATGTAGGGCTGCTTGACTGTCTGAGAACAAAAGAGCTGCTTGTGATTGGCTTATTTTTAGATCTGCAAATAAAGCTCTCATCCATATTACCTCACAAACAGCAGAAGCCATTGCTTGATATTCTGCCTCTGCAAAAGACCTGGACACTGTGTTTTGCTTCTTGGATCTCCAAGACACTAATGAACTTCCCAAGAAAACACAATACCCTGTAGTGGATCTTCGTGTGTTAAGGCAACCTGCCCAATCAGAGTCAAAAAAGGCTTTAATATGCAGATCTGAAGTAGAAGCATATAAAAGTCCTTGGCAGAGAGCTCTTTTGATGTATTGTAGTATGTGTTGAGTTGCTTTAAGGTGAGGATCTCGGGGGCTTTCCATAAACTGACTCAATTTATGAATTGAAAATACAATGTTAGGCCTAGTCATTGTAAGATACATAAGTCTTCCTATCAGTCTTCTATATATACTAGGATCTAGAAGCAAAGGTCCCTCATGCTTAGATAGTTTTAGATTCTGATCCATTGGACACTTTGTTGGCTTACATCCTAACATTCCAGCATCCTCCATGATTTCAAGAGCATACTTCCTTTGAGAAATGGAAATACCCTTTGAAGACTTTGCAATTTCAAGTCCTAGAAAATACCGTACTGGTCCTAAGTCTTTGTGCTTGAACTGATTGTCCAAGTAATTTTTGAGTTGAGCAATATCTTCTGCATTATTACTAGCAATGAGAATATCATCCACATAGACTAGAAGAGCAATAAAACAGGAACCTTGTTGCTTAGTAAATAAGGAGTAGTCAACCTTGGATTGAACAAAACCATGATGAAGTAGAGTATTGGAGAACTTGGAGAACCACTGCCTAGATGCCTGTTTCAACCCATAAAGAGACTTCTGCAGTTTGCATACTGTGTCAAAACGATAAGGCTCCCCCTTGCTATGAAAACCAAGTGGAAGACTCATGTACACTTCCTCATCAAGAGTGCCATGTAAGAATGCATTATTGACATCCAACTAGTATAAAACCCATCCTTTCATAGCAGCAATAGCTAATAAACATCTGACTGTGACAAACTTGGCAACATGAGAGAAAGTCTCAAAGTAATTCCCTCTTGTTGATTATAGCCCTTGGCAACCAGCCTTGCTTTGTATCTCTCAAGAGTGCCATAAGATCTAAGCTTAACCTTATATACCCATTTGCAGCCAATGGGTGTTTTGCCAGGAGGAAGAGAGGTAAGAAACCAAGTCTGATTAGTCTCAAGAGCATAAATTTCTGCTGTCATTGCTTCACACCAGTGGGGTGATTTGCTGGCTTCATTATAGGTGGAAAGCTCACGAATAGTAGAAGCATTGAACACAAAAGATTTGTAATTGGGGCATAAATTTGAATAAGACAATACTTGAGATAAAGGGAAGTTAGTAGATGAATTACCTTGAACCACAGTGGGGATAATTTTGCAAGTAAGCAGGGAGTTTATGTGCTCTTGTAGACTGTTTAATTGGTGGTACTGGTGGAACAATGTTATGCTGGGGTGAAATATGAGTTGGAGGTGAACATAATGAGTGAGATGGAGGTAAGGAGCAAGGTTGAGGTGTAGAATGAGGTTGAGGTGAGGAAAATATAGAAGGTAGTGCAGAATCAGTGGAGGGTGTAGGAATAACAACAGAAGGAAATGCAGGTGACTGAGTTGAAGATGTAGGTAACTGCATATTTGATAGAGAAGGTATATTAGGTATAGCCTGTGTAGGTTGAAAAGGAAAGATGGTTTTATGGAAAATGACATCTCTTGAAACAAAAACCTGAGAAGTCTTAAAATCTAAAAGTCTATATCCTTTGGTTCCAAAAGGATATCCTAAAATAAGGCATTGTCTAGATCTAGGAGCAAACTTGTGCCTATTATGTGATAAAGTGGCCACATAGCATAGTGATCCAAAGACCCTAAGGTGAGAATATGGAGGAATGGTTTTAAACAGTAGTTCATAAGGTGATTTGTTATTGAGAAGTGGAGAGGGAATTCGATTGATAAGATATGTAGCTGTAAGAACACAATATCCCCAATAGGGTAGAGGTTGGTTAGCTTGGAATTTAAGGGATCTAGCTACTGTAAGAAGGTGTTGATGTTTCCTTTCTACAGTGGAGTTTTGTTGAGGGGTTCCTATGCAGCTGGTTATTAAACAAACGATTCAGATCTGTCTACATTTTCATAATAGCCTGTGATGTATAAGTTGCAAAGCTTCAGTTTTGGAAATTTCCAGTCAGTACGATCAGAGGAATCAAATTCTTGCTAGAGGTAGGTTCAATCAGACTAAATAACGGAGTGTGGTTGAGTGCTTAGAGCGGTTAGTGTTTGTGCGTCATGGAGCTAAGCAGTGAAGCTGTAGTTTGCGTGCAGCACTTTTAAGTAGGCATGGGGAGAGAGGAAGAGAGACAGACAGACAGAGTAGTGGTTACAAAAGCTCTAGATTATTCAAGTATGCAAGCAGCAATTGATACTACATTTCAGGTCATCGTTAACACAAATTTGTATGCATTCCTACGTGACCTCAGTTACAAAAGTAGATGCATAGAGGAGGAATGCAGACTCGTGATTATATAACCCACGTATACATGCAATAAAAGTTGCGAAGGCAAACTTTGGAAGGGATTTTGAGGTTTATAAGTAATGTGTCACATACAAGTCTATTTATGCTTCTTCACCTTTATCCAGATTTTTACTTGAACATGATTCAGAAAACCTTTTCTTAGAACCATTTGTTGATTCATCTTCACCTACAGATCTATTTGAGGCCTTCTCCATTTGCCTTCTCTTGGAGCGGTTTTTGACATCCACTTCCTTTTCGTCAACAAATGTAAGAAATGTCTTAATACATTTGGATCCTGAGCTTGAACCAGAAGACTCAACGTCATCTGAGTAGTGCCTGCTAAACTGGCGGACCATCATGATTAAGTATACAAGGAGAGCAAGCAAGCAAGCAAATCCACATATGGCAAAAAGTCCCCAAAAGCTTTTAAACTGAAGCCGATCCACTTCGAACGTTGTGCTTTGTGAAGTGCAAGCACTACTCATAAGCCATTTGTCATGGATTCTTTGGAGGTCTCCATTCTCTAACAGTTTTAAAATGGCAGTTGACATGTCAATTGCTAAAGGTGAGTCACGTGGAAAGGCCTGATGAGACATGAAGAATAAAACCAAGTTATTATAAACCAACAACTAGGAGAAGAGAGAATCTCATTGTTTTGGATAGTTAATGATGCTAGGCATGTTAACCTGGGGTAAGAATATACAGAGATTATGTTCAAATAACTCAGACTCCACATGTTCAGATTTCAGGTACTAGCAGTGTTAGAGCAAATTTTGAAGATTGTCACAATCTATTAGGACAATTCAAAAATAGTATCCTCCAACATTCCTCTTTCTGCAATGAAAATAATGAATTGATAAATCACTTTAATATTAAGTTGACTTGAATTCATTCATTTTGTAAACCAGTTCTTAGAGTATAATCCAGGGCCATCTAAATTTCATTCTTTCACTAAAGGCTGGTATATTGGACTACTGTAGAAGACATTAAAAAGAGAAGATACATTAATATTATCAATGTTATTATTATGTAGTTTTAAGTGTCCACAATAACATGACATGAATTCCAGAAGCAAGTATTACAGGTAAGTACAGGGAAGTATAGTGTCATTGATAAAGAGATACTTACAAAACCCCATCCGGCTTTGGTGAACTCTTGACCTACAATACTGAATTCACATCGGGTTGAGAGGAAGAGGTCTACATATGCACGTTCATCAACAAGTGCAGCAACACCACCTCCCTGGGGACCATCTTTTAAGGCTTTAGCATAATCTTCTGGCTTGTTAAGAGGAACAAGTCTGGACTCATGAATGCCGAGTTCCTCAACTAAATAATTTCGGGCATATGAACCTTGTGGGTAGCCAATCGGATCCTTGCTGCTAATTAGAGTTTCAATGCCTTTAATTGAAGAAGAAAGTTGTTGCACTGTAAGGATTGAGGTCAAACTTGCAGTATAGCTTGAGTTGATTATAAGAACGACAAATAGCCATATTATTAGAACTACACGACCAAGGAAGCTGATTGTATTTTCCTCTACAGAACAGAAAAAAAGGGTTAACTTGTTAAGCTAAACACAAGCTACCACTGGTACCTATGGCTATTATAAAATACAACAAAATAAGAGCCAACACTTACTATGGGTAGAGAACAAAGTTGAAAGGCTAAACCTGTAGAATCAAAGCAGAGATGTAAGTGAATGGACTTTGGAGGATTATAATAAGCAGATGCAATTTAAACATGATTAATTCACCAAATAGACATTATGTAAGAAACAAGGAAATTTCCAACATGAAACAATCTCGATGCAATTTTCAACTACACTCAAGTGTTTCATATTTGTTGAATTGTGTGATCAATTCCTAACAAATTACCATTTCATATCTATGAATTCTTTGTTCTCTATAGCAAAGGAGAGTAAGGAGGGTTTTTTTGCTTTCCCTAATTCAGAAAGATCACAATCATTTGCAATGTCACAATATTATGTCAACAAAGAAGAAACGGAAAAAAGAACTTTAAAGCAAATTAATGTTGGTATGCTTACACTAATCAAGTGGGAAAACTAGTAGGAAGAAACTTATCTTGATGGATTTTCACTAAGAAAAGAGTAACAACAAGTATTATGCAGTTATCATAGGACGTGATATGTCTAAGTCCTCACCATAGAATAGTGACAACTTGTTTTTTGGGGGGACCCCGGAATTCATCATTTATTCTATGCTCCAAAATCCAAACAACTGCTCCCACAATGAGGAAAAAGATAGCTGTGACACCCCACATCATTGGAGTGAATGGCCTTAAAAATGCCCAAGCACTGGAATTCAACCTCCTAACTTTAGCCACAACTACTAGCCCAGACTCGATATATGGTTGTGTAAAATCCACGATTCTTGTTCGGTTAGTGATGATTGCGATGTCACCTATTGCTGCATCATAGACCTATATGGAAGTAGAAAACCTGAAAATCAGAAAATTAATGAAAACTTCACAAAGTTCTAAAACAATTTTTTTGTCAATAGTACTTACGCCTGTTGTGATCAAATGCACAAGCTCAGTGTAACTTGGGTTATTACTACCATCCCCAAATGGAATTAATTTATATGGGACAGCATATGGCAACAAGTTCAATGCAGCAGTAAATACATCAATGCAGTACCCTTTGAACATGTCAGTGCCTTTTACTTGTGAGACAAATTCACGATAACTAACTCGATTTGGGACTCCAATTTTCAATTGCCTTCCGTTGTTTGGGAAAACCCACCCACGAGGACGATGTGTTGTTTGTCCAGGCCAAATTACGCTATGTAGTCTTTGATTTGCACTGGAACGATTAGGTGGCTTTGTGTAAAGCATTTCTGGAGGCAAGACTGATAACCCAGAATAATTAGACCAATACCCAATCCTCCTAAAACCTGTGCCAATGACATTAATGACTTCAAATGCAGGATAAATGAAGTCCCTATTTGGAGTAAACTTGATTGGTCCTGTTACACCAGTCATATTAACCTGTAAAATGCTATTAAGCAACAAATTCCCTCCATCAAAGATGCTCATAGCATCAAGGTTCAAGCTCCCTCCATATAGCTCGCTTAACCTCGAATCATTCGAGAATGAGATATTTCCCCCCTGATTGAAAAATGCATCAATTGCATGAGCAAGCAGCCAAACAGTATCATAAGCATATAGACCATAAGTACTTAGTCCAAAAGAGCCATTAGCACTCTTTCCACCGGCCAAGTTACTCCACCTGGAAACAAATTTTCTTTTGAGTGCTGAATCTGGTGCATACATACGCAATGTAATAACTCCTTGAAAATCATCCATTGCATTTGAATCAAGGGGAGAATTAGTATCTAGTATGGTAGAGAGCCAGTTAGTAGCTATCCACACATACCCAGTTCCCATCATCCCAAGATATTGTGCAACATTAAGTACCACTAGACCCGGACCATCATAAGTGTGAAGAACAACAATTCGAGACTCCATTAAAGCAACCTTAACCAGTAAATTGGTGATGTCATCTCGGGTTGCTTCAGGGGGCATAGGTGCTTTGTATGAGATCTTACATCGTTTCTCAGCAAGCTTATTACCTAATGCAGCAATCCCATTTCTGCCATGGTCATCATCAATATAGATTGCAATCACGTCTCTCCATCCATAGTAGTTGACAATGTCTGCTATTGCAGCCATCTGATATAGATCGCTTTGTGCAGTTCTAACAAAGAAAGGAAACTGAAGTGAAGACAGGGTAGGGTCTGTTGCTGAATATGACAATAGAGGAACCTGGAACTCATTAGCAATGTGAGATATTACATGAGCTGTTACAGACTGTTCGGGGCCAATTATGGCCGCAGTGTCTTTCTCCATGAACTTCAAGGCTGTTATGATAATTAAAGGAATGAAAAATTATAATTCATTGGTGATTCCAAGTACACCTACCTTAAAAGAGAAGATGACAAGTGAACAACAAACAAGCAAACAAACAAACAAACAAGACATATAATGGAGAATTTACCCTCAACAATGCCCATAAATCTGCTGTAATTGGAGTCATGCATGATAAGTTTGATCTTAGTTCCAGCAAGAACAGTTGAATCAGAATTCACATCTTCAACTGCAGCTTCTATTGCGACTTTTGCAACTTTGCCAATAATAGACTTGTAAGTGAGAATAGCCCCAACAGTTACAACATCAGGCCTTGTAGAAATATTTGTAACCCCATTTGAGAAAATCCCATGGCAGAAAACTACCAACACCAAAAGCCAAACTTTAGTCATGGTAGTAATTAAATTGTCTGGCACAAACCACTGACTCTCACCTTTTCTGCACAAAAGTACATCATCAACAAATGAAAGCACTATTTGGAAACTCTAGTTTCAAACACTAAGACACTCCAAATGATATGTTAAGACTTAAGAAACACCTCAAACATGTAGCAAAGAATGGTAATAAAAATGTGCACACTCAAGCTCAAAATTATAACCCATACAAGTAGCAACAAAAACAATAAACTATGAAATTAAAAGACAAAAATGATATACAAGCAAAACAAAACAAAGCATGGAAGCGTTGCCTGACATTAGCTAAAAACCAAGTGTAGCTTCTGCTCTATAGCCAAAACCTAACAAGACCCAAAGCACACATAAAGCATGGCAAAATATGTACCATTTTAGAGTAAAAACTAAAAAGGCTAGCTGAAGCGGAAAATCCACCAGTAAAAAAGTAAACTTTATTCAAAAGATTGATAATGAATACAAAGGACATAATTGTGGGTTCACAGAAAGTTTCGATTTTACAGAAAGTGAATGGATAATAAGAGAAATCTGTAGAAGTTTGATTCCACTTGCAAGGGAAAAAGAGTTAAACTTACAAAGTAGTATCAGCCATCAAATTTGTCCCACAGCAGAAACTCCCACAACTAGACCTTTAAGTGTATGAAAGAGCTGTGGCCTATGTGTTTTATTTTAGAGATCTAGAGCTCATAGTTATAGTGGATGAAAATGTAAGACAGGGAATGTAGTATTGGAAGTGCTGGAACAGTGGGGCAATTCGTATGGTGAAGGGAATTAAAATGCGAACAAAGAAAGAGACACCAATGGCTCTAATTGGATTTCGATGGGTGGCGATGACCTGCTGCAAGAAGATGGCAAGGAATTTTGATTGATATAGATGGTTGCTACTTGCTACTTACTCAACATTCACCAAGACCCAAGAAGTGCATGGAAATACTTACGTCCCGTAGCTTTTTTTTCCCGTAGGGGTATAATTGGCATTTAGAAAAAATTGTGACTGGCTGCTCAGGTAGCCGGTATTACATAAATTGACAAACCAATTACAATAAATAACACTTATATAACAATAATTAAGAACAAAATACAAAAAGTAAGGGATAAATTAATTAAACTCACACATATTACACGATCTATCACAAGAAGTACGAGGAAATACAAAACTATTACGGAATAATACTACAATACGATAATTATACACAAAAATACAAATTTTATCAACCAATTAACAATATTTCACACAAATTTTACTAATCACAGCCGCCAAAAATTTACTTCAATTAACACTATTTACACATCCTCACACCCCTTTACAATAATAAACAACATTAATACTGAAAGTGATAACTATTACGAATTATAATAAAGTTTACTAAAATTATCACAAAAAGTACTAGATTTAAAAACTAGTTACTAAAAATCACTAACCATCCAAAAAGATTCCATTTTACAATAAATAATAAAGTTTATGAATTTTATCACCCATATTGTACTCTTAAACAAATACTTTACAACAATTGAGACCAAATACAAGTACTAAAACATACTTTACTATATTTATCACCAAAATACAAATTTCAACAAGTTAATTAAAACATTTCATACAAACCCTCATAACCGTCAAAATTTGATTCCATTTTACAATAAATGACAAATTTTACTGATTTTATCACCCATTTTGTACTCTTCAATAAATACTTTACAATAATTGAGACCAAATACAAGTATTAAAACATACTTTACTATATTTATCATCAAAATACAAATTTCGACAAGTTAATTAAAACATTTCACACAAACCCTCATAACCGTCAAAATTTGATTCCATTTTACAATAACTGACAAATTTTACTGATTTTATCACCCATTTTGTACTCTTAAATAAATACTGTACAACAATTGAGACCAAATACGAGTAGTAAAACATAGTTTACTATAATTATCACCAAAATACATATTTCTACAACTTAATTAAAAAATTTCACACAAACCATCATAACCGTCAAAATTTGATTCCATTTTACAATAAATGACACCGATTATGAATTTTATCACGCGAAGTGCTCATTTAAACAAATACTTTATAAATGTTGAGACCAATTACAATTGTTGAAACCTATTTACAATATTTATCAATAAACACCTAATTCTACAAAATGAATACAAACTTTCACCCAAGCCGTCAAAGCCGCCAATATTAGATTCCACTTTACAATAAATCAGACTGTTTACTAATTTTATCAAATGTTTTGCTATTCCAAACACATTAGTTTCAAAAGTTAAGACTAATTACACTTAAACTTAAAATAATTGGAATATAATTTTTCTTTTTAACTTTGGTTAGTTAGGCTTTGGTTAAAAATAAAAAATAAAATTTCACACTTAAAGTTAAAATAATTAGAATATAATTTTTCTTTTTAACTTTACTTAGTTAGGCATTGGTTAAAAAAATTAATAAAAAATAAACAAACCATGATAAAAAAAAATTAAAAAATAAAAATAAAATTTCCCATTTAAACTTAAAATAATTTGAATATAATTTTGCTTTTTAACTTTGGTTAGTTAGGCATTGGTTAAAAAAAATAATAAAAAATAAACAAAAAAATAAAAATAAATAAAATTTCCCACTTAAACTTAAAATAATTGGAATATAATTTTTCTTTTATTTTTGGTTAGTTAGGCACTGGTTAAAAAAATTAATAAAAAATAAACAAACCATGATAAAAAAATAAAAAATAAATAAAATTTCCCACTTAAACTTAAAATAATTAGAATATAATTTTTCTTTTTAACTTTTGCTTAGTTAGGCATTGGTTAAAAAAAATAAACAAAAAAATAAAAAATAAAATTTCCCACTTAAACTTAAAATAATTGGAATATAATTTTTCTTTTATTTTTGGTTAGTTAGGCACTGGTTAAAAAAATTAATAAAAAATAAACAAACCATGATAAAAAAATAAAAAATAAATAAAATTTCCCACTTAAACTTAAAATAATTAGAATATAATTTTTCTTTTTAACTTTTGCTTAGTTAGGCATTGGTTAAAAAAAATAAACAAAAAAATAAAAATAAGTAAAATTTCCCACTTAAACTTAAAATAATTGGAATATAATTTTTCTTTTATTTTTGGTTAGTTAGGCACTGGTTAAAAAAATTAATAAAAAATAAACAAACCATGATAAAAAAAATTAAAAAATAATTAAAATTTCCCACTTAAACTTAAAATAATTAGAATATAATTTTTCTTTTTAACTTTTGCTTAGTTAGGCATTGGTTAAAAAAAATAAACAAAAATAAACAAAAAAATAAAAATAAGTAAAATTTCCCACTTAAACTTAAAATAATTGGAATATAATTTTTCTTTTATTTTTGGTTAGTTAGGCACTGGTTAAAAAAATTAATAAAAAATAAACAAACCATGATAAAAAAATAATAAATAAATAAAATTTCCCACTTAAACTTAAAATAATTAGAATATAATTTTTCTTTTTAACTTTGCATGGTTAGGCATTGGTTAAAAAAATTAATGAAAAATAAACAAACTTTAACACCCAAATTTGGTGATCGATCGCAAATTTGGTGCAAAAAATGGTGATCGATCGCTGAAGTTTCTGGAAAAATTTTGAAGGCCATTTACAAGTTTTGACACACAAATTTGGGGATCGATCGTAAATTTGGTGTTAAAAAATGGTGATCGATCGCTGAAGTTTCTGGAAAAATTTTGAAGGCCATTTACAAGTTTTAACACCCAAATTTGGTGATCGATCGCAAATTTGGTGTTAAAAAATGGTGACCGATTGCTGAAGTTTCTTGAAAAATTTTGAAGGCCATTTACAAGTTTTGACACACAAATTTGGTGATCGATCCCAAATTTGGTGTTAAAAAATGGTGATCGATCGCTGAAGTTTCTGGAAAAATTTTGAAGACCATTTACAAGTTTTGACACACAAATTTGGTGATCGATCGCAAATTTAGTGCTAAAAATGGTGATCCATTGCTGAAGTTTCTGGAAAAATTTTGAAGACCATTTACAAGTTGTGACACACAAATTTGGTGATCGATCGCAAATTTGGTGTTAAAAAAGGTGATTGATCGCTGAAGTTTCTGGAAAAATTTTGAAGACCATTTACAAGTTTTGACACACAAATTTGGTGATCGATCGCAAATTTCGTGTTAAAAAATGGTGATCGATCGCTGAAGTTTCTGGAAAAATTTTGAAGGCCATTGACAAGTTTTAACTCCCAAATTTAGTGATTGATCGCAAATTTGGTGTTAAAAAATGGTGATCGATCGTTGAAGTTTTTGGAAAAATTTTGAAGGCCATTCACAAGTTTTGACACCCAAATTTGGTGATCGATCGCAAATTTAGTGTTAAAAAATGGTGATCGATCGCGGAAGTTTTTGGAAAAATTTTGAAGGCCATTTACAAGTTTTGACACCCAAATTTGGTGATCGATCGCAAATTTGGTGTTAAAAAATGGTGATCGATCGCTGAAGTTTCTGGAAAAATTTTGAAGACCATTTACAAGTTTTGACACACAAATTTGGTGATCGATCGTAAATTTGGTGTTAAAAAATTGTGATCGATCACTGAAGTTTCTGGAAAAATTTTGAAGACCATTTACAAGTTTTGACACACAAATTTGGTGATCGATCGCAAATTTGGTGTTAAAAAATGGTGATCGATCGCTGAAGTTTCTGGAAAAATTTTGAAGGCCATTTACAAGTTTTCACACCCAAATTTAGTGATCGATCGCAAATTTGGTGTTAAAAAATGGTGATCGATCGCTGAAGTTTCTGGAAAAATTTTGAAGGCCATTTACAAGTTTTGACACCCAAATTTGGTGATCGATCGCAAATTTGGTGTTAAAAAATAGTGATCGATCGCTGAAGTTTCTGGAAAAATTTTGAAGACCATTTACAAGTTTTGACACACAAATTTGGTGATCGATCGCAAATTTAGTGCTAAAAAATGGTGATCGATCACTGAAATTTTTGGAAAAATTTTGAAGGCCATTTACAAGTTTTAACACCCAAATTTGGTGATCGATCGCAAATTTGGTGCTAAAAAATGGTGATCGATCGCTGAAGTTTCTGGAAAAATTTTGAAGGCCATTTACAAGTTTTAACACCCAAAGTCAGAGGCTACGGTGATCGATCACAAATTTGGTGCTAAAAAATGGTGATCGATCGCTGAAGTTTCTGGAAGAATTTTGAAGACCATTTACAAGTTTTAACACACAAAGTCAGAGGCTACGGTGATCGATCACAAATTTGGTGCTAAAAAATGGTGATCGATCGCTGAAGTTTCTTGAAAAATTTTGAAGGCCATTTATTAGTTTTAACACACAAAGTCAGAGGCTACGGTGATCGATCACAAATTTGGTGCTAAAAAATGGTGATCGATCTCTGAAGTTTCTGGAAAAATTTTGAAGGCCATTTACAAGTTTTAACACACAAAGTCAGAGGCTACGGTGATCAATCGCAAATTTGGTGCTAAAAAAAGGCGATCGATCGTTTGACCTTCTGGAAAAATGTGGACCCATTCACATAGCGGTCATTTACACAGAAATAATTCTTAAATAATAATAATAGAATGTTGAAAAGGATATGGATAAGAAATTAAGAGTAGTTAAAAGTTTTAAAACTTAAAAACTTAAAAATTAAACATGGGATAGTGGAACTATAAATTAGTTTTTTTTTTTTTTATTGTTTAATTATATTTTATAGGATAAAGAGTTAATTGAAATAAGAAAATAAAAATTGAATTAAAGTATAATGAGAAGTGGTTTTTGTTTTTGTTTTTTTCTTTTATAATAGTAGTGGTTATTGATGAGAAGACAATATTGTGGATACGTGGGAGAGTGGTTTGAGGTAGTTTTTTTTTTTTTTTGTTGCAAATTACATATATATCCTTTATGTTCTACTTTTTAATTGAATAGTAAATATAAGGATATTTTAGGCCTAAAGATGAAATTCAAAATCTTTTATTTAGAGGATCTAGTGAATTACTTTTTCACCCTCATTTAATTATTATTTATAGCAATATTTTCTAAATATTAAGAATTTTTTGGGAAGTTTATTAAAGTGGAAATGATGGGAAGGAATCCTCTTAATATTAATAGATTATCATTGTTATTCTTATTATTATTGTCATTATTATCTTCTAGACTTTTAAAAATATTCCTTCATTCCCTTCATGTCCACTTTTATGTCCTCTAAAAAATACCTATATGAACAAAAAATCTATTCACAATATTTTAAAAATAAACTAAGGTTGTATTTGAAAATTCCATAAACACACACATATAGATCAATTCTTAAAAAAAATAAAAATACATGTACCCACTTTGCACTTTCCCAATTCAAATACCAATATTTAGAATCCAAATAAGTTAACTGATCTTTTTAAAAAGAAATTAAGTTGGTTTATTTTAAATTTCAAATTAGACTCTACTATTATCTCAAAAATAACACTCCTACATCAGAACATTTACTTTTTTATTTCTTTTCATTTCTTCATGATTTTTTTTTTTGCTAACCTTCTTTTTTATTTCATTGTAGTTTTAATTTGACTCCTAATCTCTTTGTTTTCATGAATATTTTATTTATTTATTTTATTTTTGTCAGGAAAATGAAATAGAAAGTATGATTGCATAATAAACACTTTGTTTAGAGACGCTTGGTAAATATTTGTAAAGTTTTTGCATTTGAATACGTGAATAAACATCTCTAACCATTTATAATATATTTTTTTTATTTAGAAATGGATGCCACTATTTTATTTATGTACCAAAACTACTATATTATAAATTTAAAGAAGAAGAAAGTTTGTATGAATATCATATATTTGTGCCTTGCTTATTGGTATATCAAATCAAATATCAAGTTCGAAAATCATCAAGTATATATAATAAATAAATAAAAATCTTCCAATGTTTCTTTTTTAAATTAACCTTATTAAATTATATTATATGAGAATAATTATTTGCAGATTTTTCATATTTCCATAAATTTGGAGGACATTGCTTGATCTTAAAAGCATTAAGAACATCAAAATCCCAACCTTGGCATAAGTTTAAATTTCAATGATTTTAATTATTTGATTAATACCAAATATATAGTATTTTCACCCAATTGGTGTTACCAATCCCTAATTAGATGTCTTAATTACATATGACTTCCATCCAATTGGGTTAAAACCTTACAAGGTTGGAAACCCCTAATAATTTTTTTTTTTTTTAATTTTTTATTTTTCATAATAACCCTAATACATAGTCTTTTGTTAAATCCATTCACTCCGGCTGAATTATTATCGAAACTTGAAGTTTAAATATTTAATTGGATTTATTAATTACATTCTTGAGCAATCTATTTAATGGATCGTAATATGTAAGATCTCTAATAATTTGTTAACCAGTTAGTATTTTAATCAATTGTTGTTTAAATCTTCAACTCGAAGCCTCAATTTCATGATTTGTTGATTAATTGAAATAAAATATAAGTTTAACATAGAAATCCCTAAATCATGCCCTAAAGCCAAAACCCACATTTAATACATATTCCATTTCCAACCTAAGTAGTAGTATGTTAGAAAAATTGACCTCAAAGGGGGAAGAGGGTCGACTCGGCTCATTTTGATATGACACATTTAACCCATATAATTAAATACATGTTTTATCAAATATGCATTTGAATTTTAAAAATAAAAATTACTAATTAAATTAATAATAGAGACTCACATATATGTTATCACTAAACTTATCATAACTTCCCAAAATTTTCAAACTATTGAAAAATGTGATTCCTCTACAAATTCCACTATATCATTATTTTTTGTAAAATCTATTTGTGTTATTTTAATCAATTTATGTTTTTCGATATTTTTTATATATAAAATTAATGCAAACTTCGATGACTAATATTTTTTGTGTGTTTAATTTCCTTTTTTCTTCTTGAGTTTATTTCTTGGGTTTTAAATAATATATGTAATGTAATAACATATTATCAATTAATTTTGTTTTTATTTTTTATTTATTTTGTAATTGTCAAACTCAACTTTAATTAGAAGTCCAATTTTTAATGGAACTACCACAAAATGTAATAATAATAAATAATAAAAAAAACAGAGATTTTTCTTCTTTACCTTCTTGATATTATAGCTTTTTCCAACATCTTGTTTCCAAACTTCAAATTTAAAAAAGAAAAAGAGGATTGTACAATTTATCATTCATATTTATATCTATGCTAAAGAAATGACCATACAATTTTCCCAATAAATGGAAAGAGCCTATAAATACGCACAAAGCTCATGTGATGTGGCTAGTTATTATTGTCATATAAATAAGGTTTTTCATAAATTCTAAAGAAAAAAAAAACAATTAGTCACATTTCTCTTGAATAACATTTGCGATTGATCGTTTTAGGTTCTGGACAAAATATGATCGATCATAACGTATTCATAAAATATACAATCGGTCGTTAATATTATATTCTTCATAAATTCTGGAAAAACGATCAACCCCTTTTATCTTTAATAAAATTTGCGATCGATTGTTTTAGGCTCTAAACAAAATACGATCGATCGTAACATTTTCATAAAATTTTTGTGAAAATGATTGTTCGCTTATCTATTCAATAAAATACACAATTGATCGCATTTGTATCTAGACAACAAACGATCGATCGCATATTCATTAGTAAAAAAGAGCGACTGATCGTATTCGGATGTGGTAAAAAAATTAGCAATCACGTCTTGAAAAAATAAAAAAATGAGTGATTGCGTATTGGCTCTATTACTACATGACACTATTCTCATACACTAAAAGACACTTATCAATACTAATTCAAACTAAAAATAAATTAAGACTGTTGATAAACACCAAAAACACTAACAAGTAAATTTACAACAAATTTCCAAAATTTTGCGGAAACCATATTTCGCTCCTGCCAAAGACACCACGTCAAACAATGTGGCACAACCCTCCAAAGTACAACGAGAACTTCTAGATGGTCATTCTAGTATTTAATAAGTGGCTGCAACAATAAATTAGCACTAGTCAAATCTTCTGAGATGAAAAGCTTGGATATTGTGTGGATTAGCAAGAACACATAATTGTCAACCAAATATGGAATTAAAATACAAAATGCATCAAACAGATTTCACTAAGATATTCCCAACAAAAAGAGAAGCTATTATATATGATGCTGCACTCATAAAAGAGATCCATTTAAAATAAAAACTAAAAATTCCAAATGCCATTTTTTAGATCATAATGCATATCAATTCAATGACCAAAATGAAAATAAATACATACATAACATAGTTGTCAAAGTCCAAAGCATATTTAACACACATTTACAGTATATAACAAACTATAAAATATCATAAATTTAACTTCCACAATTTCAACTAGGATTTTTCTTCTCCCACAATCAAATTCTTAATAAATCAGATTTACCCCCCCCCCCCCAAAAAAAAAAAAAGGATGCATAAGGTTCAACCATCATGAAAATCATAGATAAATTCACCAAAAGCGAGGAAAAAAAACAAAGAAGAAGAAGAAAATTATTTACTTTTTCCAATCCACACACCAGGCATCATCTTCTTCATCAAAGATTACAAAATTGCTTCATAGGGGCAATTTATCAAGCAATTGGAGTGCAAAACAAAACAGGGCAGCAAGCTATTTACCTCTTCCACTGAACAAGACCCATCAAACAAATTCATACTTGGAATCCACTATGATGAAGTAAAACCTCAAGATCTCCATATCTAAAACCAGCTCATTTTCACAACAACGAACTTTAACTCTGAGATTTCAAGATACCCAAATCAAAAGTTTAACTTAAAATTCACTTTAGAGCTTCCAAAAGCTTCAAACAAAAACCAAAAACACCAATACTAAAACACTGAACTCAAACTACAACAAGAAAAAACAATAACTTCACAACAAAAACTCTAAAACCCAAGTCATAAATAAGCAGCACAAGATTAAATACTCAGCATTATAGCTCAAAGAAAAAACATACCCTTAACTGTGACTGAAGCCTTGAAAGTCAAACTTAGTGTGACCTTAAGCTTCACAGAATTGCAAATTTGCAATCAAAGAAAAAAAAAATTGAAAAGCTTGAAGGCTAACCTTTTAGAAATCTGAGGTAGAGTCCCCCAAACTTACATTGGTTATAAAACCTTTTAAAAAAAAGAAGAAAGAAAATTGGGAAACCTCTAGAGCTTTCCTGAAGATTTTAGAACCCAACGCCACAAGCAACTGTACTGGATCAAAGAGAGACTACTGTCCTCTATTGATCCGAAATTCCGACACCACACAAAATCCTTATTTATCATTTGTTTCTCTCTTTCTATCCCTCAGGCAGGTGAAAACCCACTTGCTCTCTCGTCCCAAAGAAGAAATTCACAGTCAAACCATGAGACAAACATTTCATCAAACATGTAAAAGACTCACTGTCACTGTCATGGATACCAAATTAGCAAAATCAGTATTAAAAGAAAAAAAAAATCGATTAAACCAGAGAAAGTTTAGAGAGAGAGAGCATACAGCCTACCCAATCCAAACCCCTTTTTTTCTAGCCTATCTAGTCCAACCCCAACACAGCCCCTTGAGAAAATTACTGGCTAGAACCAGGTAAGCTAGGTTGTTTCACAGTATAAATTAAGTCATGCCAGTTCTAGCAAAGTGTCAAAAACAGATTTTTTAGTCCATGAAATGGAGAGAACGAAAAATAAGCTCCATTGTAGTAGAATTAAATACTGACCAGCTGAACTTTTTCAGACTTACAAAAGCAATTTGCACACCCTCAATGTAAATTTCTTCTTCTATGTAGGTAGTATTTTACAATTAACCAGATTCATTAAATAATGATAATAAATTTTATAACACATATGCCCAGCATTGATTGTTCTAAAACATCACAACACAAGTATTAAGCCACAGTAATTAACCGTAGATGCTAATTACCCAAAATTATTTATAGCTCTGCTCACTCTGGTTCCTTACTTCTCCAAACCAAATGAAGATTCATAACACCCTTTCATGTCCCTTTTGGCCTATGCATCTACATACCTTTGTTCTCTTTTCTAATATGCAATTTATAAAAATTCATACCCATAATAGTAACAGTAAATTAAAAAAAGCTTGGAGTCCAATTGATAGCAAAGCAAAGAGATTAATGATACACACACACAAAAACATAAACACAGGCAGTGCAAATCAAATCAAAACAAAATACCCACAAGACAAGACAAGACCCTCAACACCAAATCTCAACACAAAACCAGGAGAACACAAACAAAATACCCTGACCTGTGTTTTGTACATAAAGAAATACATGAATTACTAAGCAGTTGCAGGTTCTATTTTGTATTGCATCTATATAGGAGCCCCTAGAAAAATAGATTGCATATTCATGAGTATCCACCATACATTTCACTCGATTTGGATCAGATGCATCATTAGGTTTCAGAGATGTAGCTGCAGTGCTGAATACAGCATCTGGGGCTGCCTGTAGTGCTTAAACTAAACCAATCAATTCATATGGAAAGGAGAACACAAATCATTAATGACCCAAAATCTAAAAGAATTAACCGGAGCTGTTGTGCATATGATACATAAACAGGATATTGGGTGTCAAAGATGAGAAAGGGGTTTGAGAGTTAGCCATATTCTTGTCTTCTATCTTCTATCAATTAGAAAATATTATGTACTTAAGGCAGAAGATAAAAAAAAATAAAAAATAAAAAGATAAAAAAAGGATAACACAAGAGTCAATAAACAAGATTTTATTTTTCAAAAGATAAAATGTAAAGTAATGACATGTCTTGTTTTCCTCCATGCTGGAGAGGAATGGAACTAAAAGAGTGTAACTTTCTTAGTTTCAGATGTGAATGACCAGAATAAGTTCCATATATATAAGTTGTTGCTTTGTGTAAGTTCCCATCATTTGTTATGTGCATATTCAAGGATATCTTTTTCTTATTTTCTCTATTTAGAAAAGTAACATATATCAAAGCATATATTCTCTCCATTTAAATCTCTTAATTGAATTTACATAAACTAATAAATAATAAAATAAAATAAAATTTTGTTTATAATTTTAATACTTTTATGGCATAATTAATCAATGGCAAAGGAACTCAGTTTCAAAGATACATTCAATTTCATCACATCTCATAAGGATGTAATTACAAGTTCAAGTATAATATATATATATATATATATATAGTGCAGGACAGAGCAAACAAATTATATTAAAAAAAAAAGCCACATAGAATAGCAATGAAACAAAAAGGAGAAATTCTCAACTGTTGAGGTTGTCAAGGAGGAAAAGAAATATCACAGTAGACTTAAAAAGCTCTCACCTCAACCCCAAAAATTTTAAAAAGAAAGAAACCGTTCAAACTAAACAGCACACAGACCAGACAATTTTTTTTTCCTCTTATTTAATTAGTACTAAGTAATAATTACAGAACACAAGCATAACTAAAAAGCTTCACAAAAGAGCAACATAACAATAAAGTCAATTTCACTTAAACCCAACAACAACAAAAGTATCAATTTTTCGGAGAAAAAAAAATAAAATAAAAAACATGAAAACAAAGCAAAACTATATAAGAAGCTACCTGTACAGTTGCCCAGACAGCAACTGCAAGTTGCAGTTGCTGTCTGGACTTAGCATCACTCAGGCCTTTACTTTGAAGCCATGGCTCCAGCATTCCATTCTTGCTCTGATCTGCTGCAGTGGCTTTTCTTGCTCTCCCATCCTCCTTTGGTTTCTCGCATGCCAAATATTCCATGCTATAGCAAAGAAGAGTTCCAGTTCTCCCTCATCTTCCATGATCTTCCAAACTAAGTCAATGAGGTCCAGATGTCGTGGTTGTTCGTCCAGGCTAGAATCTTCCATGATCTTCCAAACTAGACAGACTAATTAATTTTTTTGCAGTAGTGAAGTTTAAAGATCAGATAGAAGTATAAAAAATTAAATATTTTGAAATCTCAATAAATATGGTTGTTGGAATATAAGTTTTGAAATATTTTGTACACTTTTTTGCAGGGTTTCTTTCTCCTTTTTTCATAAATGCTCAAATGGTTTTTTACCATAAAGAAAAGGGAAAAACATCTAACAAGTGACATACAGAATAACACAAACTTGATCAAGAGGAATCCCACATAAAATCATTCTTGCTGCGCTAAAATCATCCATCTCTCCATGGTTAACAGAAACTGCATAAAGAAGTAGAAGTGAAGGAAATCACTCGAGGACTTGTAAACATCAAAAGGGATAAAAAGAACCATATATTCTCATGAGATTTCTTTTAAGCAACCTTGTGGAAAGCCAATAATAAGTGAATAAAAATGTGAATTTTTTTTTTTTTTAAATTAACAAAGATAAAATTATGGCAACCCATTTGCTATAATCTTTAACAGGAAAAACTACCTCTTAGTGCAGCACGCTTATTGGATAAAACTCCATGAGCATCTACTAGACCAGTTGAAAGTACATCCAAGAAATATTCTTTTGGGACTCCTCCATAGCTTAAAAATGCAATCAAAGGTCCTTGACAAATATGTTCTCTTTGGCTGATTACTGGCAGACTAGAAATTAAAATTAGACCACTTCACTAGAAAATAAAAACAAAAAAATAACACTTCTAATGTATCTGATTTCCTCTTTCATGATAAATTTATATCATCAAACAGCAATACAAGTAAAGCGTGGTCACAATATCATCTGATAGCAATTATGTCCATTATAGCAGAAGTGCCAAGATATAAGTGATAACTTATTAACAAGTTTATAATGAAAACTGGTACCACATTAACTGCAGAGAGCATACAAACTTCAAAATTGTATAAAAGTGTCAAATGATGCTTACCTTGTTCCCACAATCTCCACTGAATTCTCCGTTCTGATATTCAAAAGTTTTGGATCTGTCTCAACTTTAATCATTGAAGATCGAACTTGAATTGTTCTAGGAGGAAGCTACAAAATATGAATATAGAAAGTGAACAAAGTAATGAATCTTAGAAGTAGAAAAAGGTAACTAGATTAAAACCGAACAAAAAAAAGGGGACAAAGAGGAAAAAGAACTAAGAGCCCCCAATAATATAACCAATTCAAACCGGGTGTTACATGTACAGCCGGTTGCCATCCCATTTAACTTTAATCCAGGGGCTAAAACAACCTTAATTAATCCAACGGTTAAAAAAATCTTCCACTAAATGAATAGTGACTGGACGTAAGTGTATCCCCATAAGATTATAGGGGGACCACAATTGTGAGAAATTCACATGCACTAAAAAATAAACAAAACGCTCATAAGAGCTATCAAAACTCAAAATGACATAAGGGGCATTCTGAGAATCGAACTCGGGACCTCTCGCACCCAAAGCGAGAATCATACCACTAGACGAAATGCCCACATATGTTTTCAGTATTCTATTTTTCTCCTTAATACTGTTCTTAATCCTAATCATTCTACCAAAAAGGCAAAAACCCAAAGGGAAAAATACTTTATTACTTAATACAAACTGTCATATTACTAATGGCTGTTAAAGCCCATTTTTTTTCTAAACCTATATGGAAATAGCAAGTCCAGGTATTATTATATTTGTAAATTACACTCACCCAATGAATTTTAGATCAATCTCATTCTTTACCTTATAATTAGAAAACCATTTGAGTTCAAACTCATTGGCATTGAGCACCAAAATTAAAATGAAGAGAGAGAGAGCATTGCTGATTTTGATGTTATATTACAACCAATAAGACAACAAAATCATTCTTACCCTTCTCTCTAATCTTCAGTGGTTGACAAAGGAGCAAAAGAGAAAAGCGAAGCAATTGGAGCACATAGGTGGCCATACCTATCCCTTGGATTTTTTACCAAGAATCTGTCTGAGAAATGGCCAGCTCTCTCTTTTGTGTCTCACTTTCTTTCTGTCAATCTGCCAATCTCTTTCACAATACCATGTCTCAAATTACTCTAAATTTTTTACCAAAACCTGGGACTCAAGCTTTTGCTATTAATGTTTGATTGCTATCAAGTATCAAGGGGAAAGAAGCAATGCTGAAGATAGAGAAAAGATTTCTCACACACACACACACACACATATATATAAGAAAAATGGATGGCAAAATCTGCACTTTCTATTTTTAATGTACTGTAAAGTTTTTTTTTTTTTTTTTTTTTTTTTTTTTTTTTTTTTTTTTAAAGCCAAAATCAAATTCCTCAAACACACAAGCAGAGGAAATCTCTATCATGATGCTTGTTTAAACAGTCACAAGGAAATCACATACAAACCAGTTTCTAATTAATATAAATTGTTTATGAAGCTCCTTTAGTAACAGTCACATTCAATACTGCATCCCAACAAATATCCAGAATTTACAGTAGGAGTTACATCATGGCAAATTCTGCTAATACTTCAGTCAGCATTACTTCAACCAAAAGGTCAAGCAAAAATGCTAGGCAAAAAAACAGGAAAAGGTATATCAGAAAACTAACAAAACCAGCTTCAGCATGATAAATCTGGACTCTAAAGAAAAGGTAAATTCTGAACCCTCTCATGGTTGCAGACACAAAAAAATAAGAATCAAACTTCAGTTTCTCTAAAATTCATTTCATTTTTCACAGAGAGCATTGCGACAAAAGCTTCAGGTTATACTTACTTTAGGAATATAGGATGGATACACTGTACCACATTGCTGATTCAGTCTAAACTATAAAACCAGGAACTGCTTTGGGATCAAGCTCCCAACAGCCTCTGAAGCGAATATCTCTTTCCCTGAGTGCTAGAAAGCAGGAATCTGATGAGAGAATCTGTCAATCTCACCCCACGGTATACTAATTACACCAGATTTTGACCTCTGGATTCTTGGAGACTTGAGGGATTTCTCAATTACCGGGTTTGGCACCACAAAAGGGAAAATTATCAATTACCGGTGGGATTTATAGCTGGGATTTGTACCTCAAAAATTCCGGTTCAAAATCCCCTCTAAACACACGTTATTTGAGAAATCACCGAGTGCAGGATTCTTAAATTGTCGAAGGCGCGAGACACATCAAGTCTCTTTCACATTTCTCTATTTATCCGTATCCTTTTTTTTTTCCTTCTCTTTTCATATCAGATTTGGCTCCATCCTTCTCTCTATTATCCATCTTCAAATCTAGGTAAGATCTCTCTTTCTCCCTCTTTTTTCTTTCTTTCTCCAAGATGCATACCCATTTTTTTCTCACTCTTTCTCTCTCAAAATCTGGTATTGCGCAAATTGTTTTGTTTCTTTTTCCCCCAACTGGGTTCTCGCCACTGACACAATCAATTTGGGTCTTGACATTGTGGTCGGGGTCAACCCAGACGAGAGCGTAGTTTTGCATGCGACACAGGTTAGCGCAGGGTGGTTTGAGATTCTGCATTGAGATCAAGTTGATCTTCAAGGTGTGCTTCAGCTCTTTCTCTTTCTTTGAAACAATATCTTTCCTCTTCATTTTGCCAGCGGAGAGAGGCAGTTGTTAGTCAACCCTAGAAAGTATAATGGGTTGGCCTAATCAAAAGAAAAAAAGAAAGAATTGTAGAAAAAATTGCAAGATTCTTGATCATATTCAAGAAAGTTTTCAAGAAAGATAGTCACTACTGTGTGACATGACATAACAAAGAAATAGAGGTTTACAGATTCTTCATTAATTAATTGTGTTGACCTCAAAAGTTGTGTTTGAAGTTAAGCTTTGAAATTCGTTTATGTGTTGATTATTTTGTATGGTTTGTCTTTGTTAATAACACCCCTGTTCCGTAGCAAAAAAAATACATCCTTATTTTTATTTGAAGTTAAACTTTGAACTAATGTTCCTGGAGAAGCTAGTTTAGATGAAGACAATTTCTTTAGGTGTATGAAACAATAATATTAATGATTGATGGTAAATGATTTTAAAAATTATGATTAAACTTCAAAATTTACAATTTCGATTATTTTAATTTTTTACCAAACAAGGAAATTTAAAAATGATGGGATTTCAAATGATGGGGATGTAAATCCCATCATTTGGAAAATTCTATGCATTTAACAATTTCTTAATCCAAACACACCATTAGTGTAAGCTTGCATAATCCCAAGTTGAAGCAAATGAACTTGCACAAAACCAAGGGTTTCTCGATAGATATTTAAACACTTAAGACATGGGCATTGAATATTACCATTCTTGTCCACAACTGCCTTTGCAAAATTAATAATTGAATCCACCCCTTGAAAATATTGTGGACTCATTCTACCATTAGTTGTCCTACCCAGTGTCATCCAACTCTTATCCATGTCTAATTTTTTCAAATTTTTTGTTTCCTATTTCAGAAAAATAACAAAATAATTGATAAGTAAAGTCACTAAAACAAAATAATCAAATTAAACTAACTCAACAATCAAACACTCCCAATATCAACTTAAACCACCTTATAACACCATGCAAGCCACCCGCTTGCTCCAAAACAACCCACCACAAAATGCAACAAGAACAGTAGTATACTAAATCATCAAACAAGAACATGATATATTAAATTGAAGTGCATAAACATAAAATACCTGAGAGGAGTTTTAGTCAGTATGCACTAAGTACCCGACCCCAAAATCATCCAAAAGTTTACCAACCCACATACACTCTCAAGGCTTCACAAGGATGCTACCAACCAACCTGCCAAAAATTTAAGAGGTGACATGTTTGACTGATGTAATAGAGCAATCATCAAATTGTTAAATGAACTCAAACAACAAAGGTGGACAAATTGCGAAAACTAATTTGGAGTGTCGAATGAGCTCTAGCTAAAAGGACACCTTCTCTCCTTGTAAAAACAAGGTGGAGTATGAGGCCATGGGTTTAAGACCCACTACGCATTCGTAACAAAACCATCTAAACATAATCTCAATTGAAACATCCAACTTAGAACATAAATAACAGCTTGCATGTATCCACCACCCTAGTTAAGTAAAAGACCTCACTTAGCTATAGTTTTTAGATGTAAAAACTTCCTATGTTTTATTTCAAAATTGGAAGAAACTATTGTCAATGCCACCAATTATGCAACTCTCTTTCATTTATACTTCATTAAATTCCTTCTCCATAGTTTTATGGATAATCATTATACTCCATAGTTAAATTCCTTCAAAATGGCTAATAAGAAACAATATTTAGTAAAATAGAATCAATGATGTAAATTTTCCACATCCTTATGAATACTTAGAAAACTAAATTTGAATAAAAAAAAATTCAGCCACAATCCGTAATGTAACCTTAATGAAAGACATTTTTGTAAGAAACATCACATTAAAGAAACAAAGGAGCTTCTAATTAGAAAATATTAGAAACCTATTTTCTCCAACAAATAATTTTATTTATTTTTCACAAGAGTACAAAGGGAAGCAGTGGGTATATTAGGATATACCCAAAATTCTATTAACAATCAACCCATTTTCTCCAAGTTCACATAACAGAATCAATAACTTATATCAGGGAGACACTAGCATAAAGCAAATCTCCCAGAAAATACACTCAAAACCCATCAACACCCCATGACTCAATCCAGTAAAATCAACCAACTCCAAAAATGTCACACTAGCAAAATTTCTCTACTTAGTTGTTGAAATTATAGAAAAATAAAAGATAAAACAAAAACCACCTGCCATGCTCTCGGACTCCATGTGCAAAACTGGCTCCTTTTTTCTCTAGCTTGTTCTTCTTATCTGCACAAAATAGAGACACACCTTTAAGTGAAAGAATAAAATCAACTAATTCCAAAAAAAAAAAAAAATTATAATTATTATTACAGATCAGTAGATCTAAATTGATCTGGAGGGTATGAGAGCGAGAAATATCGGAAAATATGGAGTGTGTGAGAGCGAGAGAGATTAGATATGGCTGGTGGCGTGGGTTTGAAGGAGGTGTGGCCAGTGGTGTGGGTTTAAAGGAGGTGTGGCCGATGATGTGGTGTGGGTTTAAAGGAGGTGTGGCTGGTGGCGGTGTGGGTTTGAGGGAGAATGGTTGGGGGCGGCATGGGTTTGAGGGAAGAGGGTTGGTGGCGCGTTTTTTAGGGAGGAAGGCTAGGGGAGGTGTCGGTTCTGGGGTAAGCCCAGCAAGCCCTTGGGCTTGGGCAACCCCCTAGAAATAGGGCAACCAGAGATTCTTTTTTTTTTTTTTTTTTTATCAATATGCATAAAAAAATAAAAAATTTGCCTCTAAGGGCAACAGAACCAACAGTTATTTGATCTCCCAATTAAAAAAAAAATCATAAAATAAATTACAAATGGCATAAAACCCAAATCAAACTTACAAATACAACCCCAAAAAAAAAAATGCTCAAAATAAGCACACTTACCTCTTAAAAAAATGCAAAAAAATAAAAATAAAATTATATTGATATTGAACACTTGACTTGAGATCCTAGCCCATTCAAAAAAACGTTGTTGTTGAAGCAACAACCAACTTCATCCACGTCACCGATCGCCTATCCATGTTGTTGGGGTTGTCTACCCAAATTCCATTTCTTGCCGTTTTTCTTCTTCCCTTAATAGCGTGTTTCTTTTCTCTTCTCGCTCTCTATCTCACTCACTTTCTTAGTTTATTTCCAAATTTGAGCGAGGTTTCAAAAACAAAATACTGGGTCTTATAATAAAAAAGTCAAGCAATGAAAAGATACAATAACAAAATCACTAGTGGGTTTGATTTCTATGTAATTTAAGCTAAAAGTACAACGTAACCTTGATTATGCATATATAAAAAAAAAAAAAATTTGGACTTTTACGTTTTTATTTTTATTTTTAATATTAAATAATAGGTAGGCAACCAAAATAGAAAAGGGCTTAGGCAACCCAAAGCTCGGAACCGACCCTAGCCAGGGGCGGCGTGGGTTTGAGGGAGGGTGGGCGGCGTGGGGCGTGGGAGCTGGTGGGGTGGGTTTGAGTGACGAGTTGGCTACTAGCCTGCGGCGTGTGGTGGGGAGGTGTGGCTGGAGTGGTTTAAAGGAGAGGGAGAGGGAGTGTGAACTGAGTGGTTGGGGATGATAGTGAGAGAGAGACCGAATGGGTGGGTAGATTAGATTAGATTATAGTTTTTTGTTTTTTTTTAATATAAATATATATAATTAAAAATAGAGAAATATGTGTATTTTTTTTTTTAAAAGCCATAACTTTTCACTCGGTTGTCCGTTTTAGGTGAATTGTTTTTTGATTTCATATAACTTTTCGAGATCTATGCAAAACAAACGCCAAAGGTGGTTTGCCTGCTTATTTTTCAAAATAAAAAAACTCCTTTTTGGCCTTCAAATTGTTCGTTAAAGATTTTTTTTACGTAAATTAAGTTTTTTTTTTTTTAATGCAATTATCGAACAAAATAATATTTTTTATATATATAATATATAAATATAATATAATATTATATGCATTACAAAAAAGGACCTAAACATTACTCCATAGAAAAAGGACCAAAACATTACTCCATAGTTATTATTAAACTCAAACTAGATGTTAATTCGGTCTCGGAGTCGGATCATCGGGTTAATGTTTCAACTAGTGGGTCATCAGTCAAACATAATCAAATAAAATTAATATTAAAAGATACGGACATAATGTAATAGTAATTCAATGTTTTACAATATTAGAAAACTTTTAAGATTTTTAACTCGGACAGAAAGCTTGCTACAACCTACTATGTGACAGCTTATAAGACTATTCGATCCACGTGTACTTTAGTCACATGACCTATTTAATGAGTCATGTGACTTCTTTAAATAATACATGTGGATGGTCTTATAAGTTGACACATAGTGGGTTGTAGCAAATTAGCTACAAACTACATAGTGGGTTGTAGCAAATTAGCTACAAACCAGTTTGTAGCCAAACTTTGTCTTTTTAACTCATATTATAGCAAATTACCAATAGAGAAGTAGAAAACAATATTGCAATAGAAAAAAACTATAAACATATTGAGCAACTGTACCAGCTTAATTAGGAACTAGAGTAAGGGTCGACAATGACTTGAAATTTTCCAAACCATTGATAGTCCATGGCTTTGAAATTTATATATTTTTCTTTTAAGTGTGTAGTATATCTACTAATATTTCAGTATGTAGCATATCAACTAGTATTTAAGTCTGTAGTACGTAGTATGACATTACCCTTTTAAGTACGTAATATATTTATTAGTATTTAAGTACGTAGTACGTAGTATGACGTTACCTTTAAGTACGTAGTATATCTAGTGTTTAAGTACAAGTATATCTACTAGTACCTAAGTATGTAGTATATATATTTACTAGTATTTAAGTACGTAATATAACATTACCTTTTTAAGTACGTAGTATATTTACTAGTATTTAAGTACGTAGTATGACATTAATTACCTTTTTAAGTACGTAGTATATCTACTAGTATTTAAGTACATAATATGTAGTATGACATTACCTTTTTAAGTACTTAGTATATCTACTAACTAACGGTCATGACCAGACATATGACATTACATTTTTGTCAAGATAGACATTAGTTTCCTTAACATATAACACAAATCAAGTACTTCAAGGTTAGGAGTTCAAGGGTAGTGAGTAATTGTATGTATTTTCTTTACACAATTTACAATGTTATCTTTGGGCAACGAAACCCAATTTTCGTCGCCTAAATTTTATAAAAAAAAACCGCCACACTAAAACTTTGGGCACCTAACTAAAAAATTGGATATTTTAGGTGACGAAAAATTATTTTTCGTCGCCATATAGGGTACATCCATTAAATTAGGCGACAAAATTCAATTTTCATCGCCTAAATCTTATTAAAAGAAGGCGGTAGCATAAAATTTTTAACCGCCATGTTGACAACCTCTATTACCTTGGGCGACGAAAATTGAGTTTTGTTGCCAAATTGTAAATACAAGTGATATTGGGCGACGAAAATTGAGTTTTGTCGCCGAATTGTAAATACAAATTACATTGCGCAACGAAATTTGGTTTTCGTCGCCAAAATCTTATAAAAAGGCATACATTGGGCGACAAAAATAAAATTTTGCGCCTAAATCTTAAAAAAAAAAAAAACATATTGGGCGACGAAAAGCATATTTCGTCGCCAAAGTATTAATAAAAGTGATATTGGGCGACGAAAATAGAGTTTTATTGCCGAATTGTAAATACAAATTACATGGGGCGACGAAACTTTATTTTCGTCGCCTAAATCTAAAAATGAGATATTTTTGGTGACGAAATATTTCGTCGCCAATTTCCCACCATTATTTTGGCACGGTCAAAGAAGATGGCACCTTTTTTTTTTATAACCTTTAGGCAACGAAAATAGTTATTCATCGCCATTTGTAATCTATGTTTTACAATTAAGTGATGAAATATAAATTTCGTTGCCTAAGATTTATATTTGGCGACAAATAAAATATTTTGTCGCCTAAGATAGATATTGGGCAACAAAAAAATATTTCGTCGCTAGATTTCGTTACTAAATAAGCATATTGTTGTAGTGAGGCGGAGTGTGGCGGCGCATTTGGTCGAGGATGTCGATAGGAAAACTGGGGTTTTGCCAATTTTTGAATGCCCTACTGATCTATGTGATCAGTTTTCTGAAAATCTGAAAGCTATGATGAGGAACCTTTTGGATGATGATTTTTATTTTTTATTTTTGAAATGCGAAAGCGAAAGGATCGAGATGACTTGTGAGAGCTTTAGGGCTTTGATACCATGTTGAAAATCATAAACATGTAGAAAACCTTAATCTAAACAATCTATGAAAAAGAAATATAAAATGGAAGAGAGATTTAGAGAGTAGAGACTAGGGTTTCACGTAGTTTGGCACTATGACCTACATCCATAGGACGTAGCCTAATAGGTTACATCTTTATTAAGTCACTTCATACAATATTTTTTGATGATTCCAATGTGTTTAGATAAGTCCTATTTATAGAAGAATACTAAACAATAGTTCTAATATCTAATTAGTGTGGGATTCCTTAACAAAACATCAGCACTAAACCCCATGTAATTTGACATCTACTTGTTTACATCGAGTTTCCCAAACAAATGGAAATATAAAATAACAGAAAAAAGGATTGGAATTTTAAACAACACATTTATTTACTAGGAATTCAACACATTTGTTTACAATATTGGCTATATAAAGCCAGGTATAAAAGGAATCCCTAGATTTGGCAGCCAGAGTGTTCCATTAATGAAGTTTTCGACCGTGAAATGATTCAGCTCTTCAGAGTTGTTGGCTACATGATACCCTGGCCATTGCACTCTTCCTTTTGTATTAGCCCCTGGACCACGGTTATCATATTCCACATAGTGCACCGTCGACATGCTTTTCTCGTCACTGCCCTCAAGCCACCCTTCAGGATCTATCAAATTGTCAAGAAAACTTTGCATCACAATGGTTTGAGAATAATCATACCAGGGCCTTCCTAAAAAGGTCTTGAATTGATTTAAATATGGCTCAAGTTCTCTGTCTGCTTTGATAGTGCAGTTGTGTAACACTGTTCCACCTGTGTTTTCTGGGTCTCCACGACCTTGTGCTGTAATCATATTCACGTTGCCCTCGGTCCGTCTTCTCACATATATCATGCAGTTTTGGAAAACCACTCTGGAAAATCCGAAGATGAAATCTACGGTTCCATAGATTTGACATTCACGGAAGAAGTGTTGGCCATATGCTGTTAATAATGTGTCTTGGTACCCTTGTATTGAACATTGATAAACGGCAATGTTATCGCCAGCAACTCTTAAGGCCACGGCTTGGCCACCATTGGGGCCAGCCGAATTCACAATCCGGATGTGTTTGACCAACACGTTGTTTGCACTTATATCTGAATCAAGAAACATAAACAAAATTCAATAAATAAATAACAGGTGCCATAACTTTTTCACAATATCTTGGTAACAAGTTAGGGTTTAGAGTTTAGGGTTGCGATCTTAGTTTTATTGAAAAAAAATAAATAAATAAATAACAAAAATGATATTTGGCAAGAAATTTGGGACGACCCATGCAGTTTTGTTTCGTAGTAAAATAATTTCCGAAGTATAATTTCTGAAAATTGTTTTGCGAAGTGAAATAGGTTCAAAATATAAGAAAATATTTTTCTGAAAATCATTTTAAATAGAAACAAATGGATGCTAAGATCAAGAATTTAAATAATTTAAATAAATAATAAGAGAATAAAACCTTACCTACTGTAGCCGATCCTTGAGTTGAAAAACCAGTTTTATTACTCTTGTTGAACTGAATAACAGTCTTATGTATGCCTTCCCCGAGGAGGATTAAATTGGACTTATTCTGTCCTATATAAACAGCTTCATTGTATGTTCCTTCTTTTATTAAAATCACGAAAGTGTAATCCCTATTGATTGGTATATTAGTGATGGCTTCACTGATAGTGTCAAAGTTGCCACTTCCATCAGTGGCAACTATGACATTGGGAGTGAAAGAGAGAAGACCACTAAACAATGAAAACATTGTGAAAGAAAATACTAAGACATTAATATTTAGTGCCATGGGGAAAACAAATAATCAGAGAGAATGAACTAGAACTGATCTAATGTTGCATGCAAGCTATGAACATATTGTGGTCTATTTATAATGTTGAGTGAAAACTATTTACTTTATTCCCAGTATGAATTATTATCTAGTAGTTATTAATCGTGTGCCAGCCACTTTTATTCGTTGATGATAATGATCTTACTCTAATAATGGCTATGAAATGCATAATACTTATAGATAAAATCATATTGCTTCCATGGAAATTGTCTATCAAGGAATTATTGTTTTGATAAATAGGATTTCTTGCATAGAAATTGGGCCATCAAGACACTTTTATTTTTATTTTTATAGATTGGATAAGATTTGAATTTTATGATGTTCACTTCATAATGATTACTCTACACCATCAAGTCAAAACACCGATTCGGCTATCAAGGCATTTTTATTTATTTATTTATTAGATAGGATAGGATTAAAAACCAATGTTTGCTTGCATGGAAATTGCCTAGAGAGAAATTGCATGCCATGGCACTTTTGTTTTTTTATTTGTTTTTGTGTAGATAAGATTGCTTGCATGGAAATTCAACATCAAGCCAAGACACCAATTGAGTCATTAAGGTATTTTTTTAGATAGGATATGATTTGAAGCTAATATTTGCTTCCATGGAAATCGCCTATAAAGGTTTTTATTTTTATTTTTTATAAATAGGTGTTTTTTGATTTTGTAGAATTATAGATATGATTGCTTGCATGAAATTGCATGTCTAACATATTATTTTTTGTTAGATTACATAAGATTTGAAACCTATGACATCTACTTTATAATGATTGTTCTTTACCATCAAGTCAAGACATCAATTGAACTATTATTAATACACTTTTCTTTTAGGGATAAATATAAGGATTTTAAACCTATGAGGTTCACTCTCGACCCTAGATCCTCTATTTGATAACAAAAAATTTTAAGAGTTGAACTAATTCGAACTCGTGACTACAAAGACACTTGGTAGCCATTTAGATAGAACACAAATTACAATTATGCTTTCCGAATCACATGACAATATAAAGATTGGTTTAATCCTCGCTTAGGGTGTGAGAGGACCCAAGTTCAATTATTAGACTGGCCCATATTAATAACTGGATTTTTTTTTATCAAAAATATAATAATAATAATTGGATTTTATAATCAATTTAACCACACTTTTTTCCATTTACCCCAAAAGAAAGAAACCTGGATTTGAATAGATGTTAGACCATCACATTTCAAAATTTTATTACTCAATAGGCCAGACTGAACTAAATAAAAATATTTTCATTTACCAAAAACACAAAAGATTAGCTATGCAATGCAGTCAAGGAAATCCAGCTAAGATGGCACAAAACATGGACTAAGCTCAGCTTTCCCAAGTATATATACAACGGAACCAGTAAACTATTATGAAAACTATTTCTAAGTCATCAAAATTTTAAAACTTGATATATGTAGGAATTAGACTGTATTAGGCAAATGCTTAAGGAATCGAACCACAGTTTAAATGCAGATTGTACTGCAAAATCTTCGAGATATACACTACTCTGATCCAAACACATCAGCTCCATCAACCTGCCACCAAAAAGAAAGAAAGCAAAATTCGTCCAGAGCTGAATACATGAAGCCATTATTACCATTTAAAACCACAACAACTGTAGCATGTTTACATTACAATACACACCAACCAAAACTATATACAATAAAGGAAAATCACTGTGTTCCAACATCAAGACAACTCTGCACCAAAACCCAAGATGTTAGCCCACATAATAACTAATGTAACTGAAGCCAAGTAGAAATATGATTGTCAGACTGATTAATAAACCCAGTTAGACAAAACAGCAGAAGTGACTTCTACAGGCTTCAAATTCAAGTTCAGTCTCTAATACTTGTGATGAATGACAGCTTGAAAAGTGCAGGAGCTGAGAATCAATTCATTGATTTTGAATGCTTTACAAGCCAATCAATGACTGTATCGATGTTGGTAGAGTTCTTGCATGAAATCATATAGCAACAAACTTCTCTATCAGTAATTTCCTTGAGCCCCCTGCACGGTGGAACACCATTTCAACACTATGGAGAATTTACAAATAAAAAAACTCAAAACTCTAACCGCGTTATCCATTATATAATGTGTCCTGTATTCTGAATGTTAATGGTTGAAATATGAGAAATATATGCTACAGCTAAGAAATATTTGAAAAGGAAATCTCTCCCTCCCTATCTCTTTCTCTCTCTATCGTTGTACTTAGGGTTAGTTCACTTTACCTCCTTGACTTTTCCAATGTAACATTTTATTCCCTTGTGCATTGGAGTAAAGTGAAAACGTTAGCATCTCCGTTACTATTCATATAATTACACACATGTACCACACATGTGACATAATTTGGAAACCCTAAGACCTTATACGCTCAATTAGTTGTTCTTTTGGACAAATAGGACGCAAAAGCCAGCAAAGTGAATAGGAAGAGTGAATTGAAGAAATGCGAACTTTGCTAGTTTATGTGTACTTTTTGTCCTGAAGAGTGACTAATCGAACGTTTAAAGCCTTAGGTTTCAAAAATTGTGTCATATGTGGGGCACACATGTGTAATGTCGTGAATAGTAACAGAAGGGCTAACATTTTTCACTTTACTCCAATGTATAATGGGGTAAAGTGTAACATTAAAAATGAGGTAAAGTGAACAAACCCTAAGGGGGTAAAGTGTATTTACCCCTAAGATTTAATGCAATGGAGCTATAAGCAAACATGACACTTGTGATTGAATGCTGCAATATTATTCAGCCCAAAACAATTTGACGGGCCATCCAGAAACCATGTTAAGCTTTCTTGACTCTACACTTACAATTGTTCTGTCAGATCCTCTTTAGACAAAGCTCCATGTTTGTCAATCTTATTACCCAGTACCAGCAACGGAATTCCATTAAGGGACGGCTTACTCAACAGGTCGTGAAGTTCACTTCTTGAGACAGGCACGTTATCGTAATCAGCGGCATCCACAACATATCTGCAACATGCAAAAATCATGGTAACAAATTGTTGGTCATTAAAGTAGTACACTGGACTGGAGAGCTATAACTTAAAACTGGTTACAAAAAAAAAATAGATATGAACCCCTGTACTTGGGCAATGCCCTTTTCCTTTATGATAATTATTAATCATCCAAACAAAAAGAGGTATATTAAACTTCATGAGCATTAATAACATCAGGAACTATAAAAATTTAAGCATTTTATAGAAAAGGGAAATGCAATTGTGGCCATGACAAGCAGAATGTAGCTTTCTCTTTAAGGGAACACAAGACATATGGTCATATGTTTGACACTAAATTTAGTTAGTAAGACATACTTTCCTGAAATTTTTATCCCACCTCTCCTCCCCAACACCCCCAGCAAACAACACAAGAAAGAACAATATTTAAGGAAGAGATCAGCAATCCCAAGTTCTTTTATTCGACTTGGAAGCTCTTTTGTTTCCGGTCACTCGTAGGAGGTGAGAAGAAAGAAAAATGGGTCTAACTCCACTCAAAAGAGTCCTTAAAAGTGGAAGAGTGCTCATGACCCATAAAGTGCACAACCCAAGCGCACCCCAAAGTTGTGGGATTCGACAAAAAGAATGGCCCTGACTCTGTTCCATAAAGTGTGCTACTATCAGCCCTACCACGCAATATCTACCTATACAAGCCCCACTAGGAGATAGGGAGGATCTGACAAAAGTACAAAGTTCCGATTGTTCAGAGAATTAGATTGAATCTATAAATCGATGACTAAAAAATTTTGGGGAAAAAGCAAGCTTCAACATTTCCCAAGACAAGAGAGCCATCATTGTGTGGAGGGTAAAGAGCTTCCAACAAAGTGAGCCTTTCATTTGTTTTGTCAAGGCCAAGTCCCCCCCGCCCCCCCTCTCCCCCTCTTTCTTCTACTTCACGCTTCCAAACACCCTTTTGAAAGAAGAATCTTTGAGGCTAAGGTCTTGACTATGATAGATGAGCAAATTGTAGGTAGAAAAAAAAAATCTCTCTTTGCAATACCTTTAAAAAGACATCCACTAATAGAAATCACAAAGTATCCCTAGAGGAAAAAGGAAGAAGAAGCTTTGAGAGTAACGCTCCATTTGTTTGAAGGGAAAACGTTTTGCAAAACACAACAAAATTGTAATGTGTTTTCCTCACTTTTTTTCCAATTTTCATTTTCGGAAAACAACTGAAAAGCCCAGGCGACAAACGTAATTTCCTCTCTCTCTCTCTCTCTCTCTCTCTCTCTCTCTCTCTCTTTCTCTCTCTCTCTCTCTCTATCCAAATCGGCAATGGCTCAACTACTCTCTCGTCGCAAGCATTCAATCTCATCGGTGATGAATTTGTTACCCTCTCATCATAAGCGTTCGATCTCGTTGGCGATGGTTCCAAAGGAACTCTGCTCTGATGGGGTTTCAGTATTTTAGTGATGAGGATCTCGTTGGTGACTGGTTGAGGCTGGGTGGCAAGCCATGTTGGACAGACATCAGAGAACACTGAGGGAAATCGGTTTCAGTTCCATTTTGTAAATTTACAAAAAATAGTTGATCTGTGCATTTTTTTGTGAAATAAATTGATAAGTTTTGTTTACTAATCTGTGCAATTTTTGTGAAATAGATTGATAATTTTTCTGTACTCATCTAAATAATTTTTGTGAAATAAATTGATAATTTTTGTGAACTGATTTGGGATAATTTTTGTGATAAATTTATTTGATTGATGATATTTGGAATCACATAAATACTATTGATTTTCTGGACATACCAAACACCAGAAAATGTTTTTAATTAATTTTCATGGTTGTAAACAACAACGTTAAAATGAGTTAATTTTCTTAAAATTGTTTTCTAGAAAATGAATAATTTTTCAAATAAAAATGTTTTCTGTCAAACAAACAGAGTGTAAGTTCTTATTAATCAAGATAAGCAAACTTCAGGTTCCAAAGAATTTCCTCCCCTTCCAATACCTCAAAAAGACATCCACTAATAGAATGATATCAATAAAAGGGTAATGGTGGGATAAGCAACAAGTTAAACTAAATACAACTAGCATTGTACTTTGAAGTCAATCACACAATCTATCTAATTGTACACTGCCATAGTGAACAAAGAGCATAAAAAGGGGAGATGGAAAATCTGTTTACCAGAACATGGCACTTGTACCTCCCTGCAAGAGTGCACACTATCCAATGTGTTCAGGGGCCTGTAATGTAATGGCATTTCAATATTCTGCAGCAGCAGAAGAAAGGAGGGATAAAAGGAAGAAGAAAAACCAAAGAGAATTCATCTTTGGTAACTCTATGGGGCTGTATGGGGGAAGTTGCACGAAATATGGCTTTTGGGCTTTTGCTTATAAGGCCCCTGAATATTTCATAGAACAGGAGTAGTGCGCTACGAATTTTTCCCCCCTGGATAAGTACTAGAATTTATCAAAAAGGTACAAAACTCAGGTATATGTTGAGTAAATACAACAGAAACACTTTAAAAAGGAGAGAGAGAGAGAGAGAGAGCCAAGATATTTTAATTTTGGACTTTTTCCAATACTTGAATGATCGCATGAGAGCTGTTCCTAAACTCAGTTAGATTCTAAAAAGCCAAGGGAAAATTTCAAGGGAAAACTGCAGGTGAAGATTACCTCTTACAAAAGATTCACAAACAAATTTTCTAGTTACCAAAATAAAACGCTAACATTTCTGGTATTTAACCAGAACTGATAAGAAGACTCGCCAGAACTAAATTACAATATCCATTCATACAAAGTGATTAATGCTATCCATCAATCTACCACAACCCACCCTTTTTCTCCAGGCTTGGGAGTTGGGACCCCCTGTGTATAAAATCTAGGACACTAAACACAGACACAGGTGAAGTTAACTTAATTAAGATAAATTTTGTGAAAAGATTAAACAAGAAGAAGAATACACATATATCAGAATAGTGTCCTACATCAGTCTTTGAGAGAATTGAAGATGCTTGTAAGTTCAAAAGAATTAAACAACAAATGTCAAAAAATGACATACACGATAGCTGAAACTGCACGGCAGTATCTCTCCCACATACTGCGGAACCTTGGTTGACCTCCAAGATCCCACAACTTTATTGTGACATTCCCTTTAGTTACCTTCCTCATATTAAATCCTACCTGTAGATGAAAAGGATGCCTTGAGCAAAGTATCCAAAAAGATAACTATAACAAAAACTTGTGGCAATAATGACAAGTTCCAAGGAAGAATACATCTTCCTATGATGAAAATTAAAGGCACATAATAATTCAAAGAGAAGATGACGCACCGTTGGGATCATGTCTTCACTATATCCACCAGTCTGGGAAAAAGTTCCAGAAACAGGAATTTCACCATCAGCATCAAACCAAAAGAGAGGGAAATAAATAATAGATAAAAAACTAGACCTCTCACAAATAGTTTACTTACTGCTATAACATTTACAAGTGATGTTTTTCCAGAATTCTGAAGTCCTATCAAAGACAACTCCATTTCTTGCTTGAAGAAGAGACTGCAATAAGAATAAAGAAAAAGAAGAATTGCTAAATAATTTAATGAACTCTGAAACGGCAATCTATATGAAATACGAAATGTGCAACAGATATTATCACAACAAGCAATTCAATGCAGAAGAGAGAAACTGGGTGCAAAATCTAGAGATTCATGAATTCAATCATAACAACTCATTCACTCCAACTAAATAGAGTGCAACTAAAAAATACTCACCCCAGAATAAGAATATCATACAAAGTCCACCTCAAACACACATAAAGAGGTATACTACCTTCATAGGGTTTCCAAGGCATCTATGTATGATATTGAATCTATCCAGGAAAGATAAAAAAATAAAATACGAACAACAAGGTTTAAAAGTTCAGCAGACGTTTATCAACAGCAACAGCTGAAAGTATGTTCCTCACACGATACCCCTAAATGTATTGCCCTAATACTAAATAACTTAAGTGTGTGATGGATAAAAAAGAACCAAGAAGACATTAAACTACCAAGTACCAAAAGAGCCTTCTAACATTGCAGCTTATCTTTTTCGCAAAGTATCCACCAATGCCAGAGCTCCTCTTTTAGGATTAAAGTCTGTTTCTGAAATACCAATATGGCATTCATTCAAAAACAATCCATCACTCTGAAAATATCAAGACTCATTCAGAAGATTAGAGTCAACAAACCCACAACTTTTCAATCCACTTGTATCTCCATCTCAGTAATTCAAATCTAGTTGCACCATCGAGGTAAAAGGACTGTCATTGGTATGGTGAAGAATGCGGTTTTTGTTGGCAATTGCAAAGTGTTTGACCAATGCCTTAGAAACAAAATTCTCAGAACAGCCATTGCCAATGATCAAGTTGCAAACTTTCTAATAGCTTTTTTTGATTGGCACCAGGTGTCCGAAGCATTTGCTCTGACTAATCTTGGGGGTGCACAGGCCCTCGGCAAGGAGTTTCCCGCAAGTGCACCTCGGGTAATTCAAGAGGCAATTAAATTTCCCCAGTCTGATGGCCCCAAAGGTTTGAATGCACCCAAGAGGTGTTGAACCTTGGACCTTGTAAGGAGCATACCTCCAAGACCAAGGCCTTCACCACTTGGGCCACCACCTTGGGGCTAATAGTTGTGAATGGAAAATCCTACAATGCTGCAACAACTCCTGTTTTGGTGAGACAGCAATCTTCTAAGTCTGTCAAATCATCATCACTACTTCCAATATCCTCTACATCCTATTCATATCTTTTCTCATACTCCACCAAAAGCACAGACGTATGCGAAGGAAAATCACTAAACAATGACCAAGCTTACCACACCAAGAACACTTAACTAGTGTAGGTTTCGCATAGGGGTTCCTCAAGGCTTCTTTGAGATCCTGCCAATACTAATGCTCGAATATTTTGCATTCTTGCTATTCCCTGCCACCACCACTACCACCATCATCATTATGATCATCACCACTGCCACCATCCAACCAACTGACTTTTTTTTTATTACCACGATTTTGCTTTTGATAAGGAGTACCCTGATTACCACCGTATCAGAACCTTTCGCATACTTGTTATGAGTACCTGGAGGCTAGAAGTACCTTTACCACTACATTTTTAGCCCAGGCCCCATTTTTGTTGCTTCAAGTGAGACCACCTATCAAACCACCACGACCACTTTAGCCTCCTCCACAACCCCACTTTTGCTATGGTGCACGCACGCATGCACACACACACACACACACACACACACATTCTTCATGTGAGCCTCATCGACTATTATAGAAAACACCTATTGCCATTAGAATCAATTGCAGGTCTCAACAATCAAGCATTTCATCTAAAGTGCTCTAGGATTTGTGTAGCAAAATTACCTATGTGCTTAACCAACACAACTAATTACCAGTTCCCACCTAGGACCTAATCTAAGCAACAGCCAATTGCAGACACCACAAGAATGATACATCAGTCATTTCACTTTTATTTGAGACCATTCCTCAACTTATATCCTATAATCTTCCTGCTACCAACTATATCCTCCAATAATTCCTCAACTGGAATTATTTTGTATTCCAATAATCGTAGATTTATTCTCTTTTCCTACTGTATCAGCAGCCAAGCAGAGACCCAAGAAAAACAAAAATGAAATTAAACCGAATTATGTCCTTCCATTTGGTTCTTGAGAAAACTAACAAAAAAATAAAATAAAATAAATTAACAAAAAAATCATTAATCTCAAGAATTGATTCAGCAGAGTAGAAATTAACAATTTTCTCAGCTCCCAAACACTGACCAACTCAAAATTCGATTCTCTATTTATGTTTCTAGTACACTTTCTTAGCATCCAAAACACAGAGAGAGAGATAGAGAGAGAGTTTTATTTACCTTCGTATCCAATTGAGAAAAGCTTCCCATATCCCCATTGCGAAGGAGAAAATAAATATCAAATAAATGGAAAGAAGGTTTCGAATTCGAGAATTTGATTATATGGTTTTTCAATTCCCTCGCTATTCAAATCAGCAACGAAAATAAATAAATAAATAAAAATAGATAACATGCCTATGAATTATGATGACATTTCTTAATGATAATTATCAAAGCCGACAAAATGACGAATGTTGTTTTTAGCTAAGCCACGCGCGCAACGGGGTACTGTGTACGTGGACCAATGGCGTTGGACTTTTGAAACAAAATATGACCCTGTTATTGGTTGGGTTGGTTTACGCGCTTTGTTGACGTTGGTTGGTTCTTGAAGACAAAACAGGAATTTCGGAAGTGGCCAAACGACGTTGTTTTTGAATTTTGGAGTTGGGAAGGAAAGTGCTATTGTCTTCTCTTCCCCTCCTGAGTTGTACTCTCCCTTCTTTTTGGTGGCCAGTGGTTGCTTTTGACTTTTTTGCCAAAACGTGAGGGCTGTATAGGTTTCTTCTTTATTTTCTTTTGTTTGTGGGAGGGATTCTTTTTTAAAAATTAATTGGTCAAATTATAATTACACTCTCTAAGTTTTGACAGTGTGTTGAAGATTGTTTTTTCTGTGAGCCAAATCTGAAAAAGGTCAAGAAAAAGCCTACACAAGAGGCCTAACACATCGGGTCCGGCAACCAAAGGTCCTCTTCACGTTGACAAAAAGACTTCACGAGACAAATGGGTTCTGTTGTATCCATAAAAGACCAACTCATTGAGTTTAGCAGCCACCAGAGGCACACTTCACGCTAATAGGAACACCACATGATCAATGGGTTTCACTGTATACACAATGACCCAATTTACCGGGTGCAGCGGCTGTATAAAGCCTACTTCACGTTCACAAGAATCTCACAAGACTAATGGGTTCTATCAAACACATAACAACTCAACTCAATGGGTCCAACTGCTATAGAATAACCCAATTCACGATAGCCCAGTCCACTCAATATGAGTACTAGGTATTCAATCCTAGAATATAAAAGGGACATGACATTAACAATGACATTAGATAAAGAAGAAAGAGACTTGTCAATGGATTCCTTTGAATCTCTTTGCTGTTTCGCCAGACTTGCTCACTGCCTTGTTGAACCAACTTGTTCAGCTAAGCTCTGCCTAAGCACAACCACCATTGATGTTGATTTTACTTGAAGGAGATAAGGTTTGGATGGTTGGGGGGTGTTAGGGATATCTTTGCTTATACACTTTTCCCTTCTTGATCGAGGTCAGCTTAGGGATTCTCTATGCCAAGAAGAAAGTGTGTCAGTGGTGCATGTAGTGATTTTGGCCAAACCACATTTCTTCCTCTCCTTTTTCATTTTTAGCTGAAAGAGGAATCTCCTTTAAATAACCAAGTTGCTGCATAAGTTGACTCAAAATGCCTTCATGGAAAAGCCCACAAACTAGGTAGTAACCATTTTCCCCTTTGGGACAAAACCAAACCAAATGCTCAAATGACCTTTCCATATTCATGAAAAGGAGCTGTTGTCCCTAGAATATACCACCATGGTACTACCTAAAGCACTGAGATGATGTTGACTGACCATGGTAAAGTGGATCTGAGGTTTTCTATGAGCTAAGGGATTTTGGGCTATAAATAGGAGAGGCGAAGATCAACCAAGGGGATCAAAGAAAACCATCAGTACATGACAATAGACCCAAAATACACAATACATGGAAAATCTCCAGTAAGTATCAAAACCATAACCATAGCTTTCAAACCTTAGAAACTCTAGATCTAAAACTCCATTCTCTAAATCTAAAACCTCATTGTTCAAATATGTTTCCAAAGCTACACAAGAGAGTTCTAGAAAGTTTTAGAATCCATTACATGCATCGGTTCCTTGCTCTTTCTCCCATCCAAATCTAGAAAGCTTTAGAATCCTTTAAGTTTCTTTTATTTTAAAGTTACTTACTGTTAATAGCCTCTACTGCAACTGAACAATACCGTTGAACCAAGTTGCGGTTGTACAAAAAAAGGGAAGATTGTTCATTTGAATATTTTTTTTCAATTCCACGGTACACTTTGTTATTAGGCTTCCCCTTGATCTGTGCAACTCTATTTATCCTCAGATGGCATTAAACCATTGGATTGGGCCCACATTGCACTGAGAGCCATTGGGCTTCAAGCTGGTCCAACAGGAGTCTCAGCCTTGACCCCCATCCTTTGAACCCGAGTCCGCAGAACAGCCACACAAGCTTTGACACATGGCTGAACAACAAAAAGACCCCTAACATAAATGGCGATTCCAATGGGGAGTCAAGTAGCACTTCCAATCTAGACAATGCCGCCCAAGTCCAAAAAGCTCAAAGAGAGAAGGCTCTTTCAACACCAACATGACGCCACATAACCAACCTCAACCTCTAGCTCATGATGCTGCGTCTCAGCATAAACAACAACAATTTGTGGGAGATTTGGGGGTTGTGAATCTCAAACTTACTTTGCTTTACAACCTTCTTCAAGAGTATACAACAAGGTCAACATAAGTTTGCAGAAGCTATTCAACAAACGAAAGAAACAAGTCATTTAGATGACCATCTTGACCAACAGTAGCAACAAGTCAAACTTCAACCAGACAAAGTTTAGCCAGACAAGGTTCAGCAGTACACAATCCTTCCTCTACTAAACTGACCACTCAAATTTGTTTTACTCTTCCTGACGTTACTCCTTGGAGAGGAGCGAGAAAAGTTCCTACAAAATCCCATGCAATCTCATCTGTAACCCTCCTTACTCAACACTTTCATCAACCGCCATATCACCCTTTATCCTTATGTTGTTGCACATTCTTATAGTTTATGGCGTTGTTCAACCGCACTCATAACCATTACCTCAGTGTTCAGCCGGAGCGATGCATGCAGCTGCTGAACTTACGTCCAGTGCTGCCAAGCTAGCAAAACAACTTATTTTTTTAAATCCTACCTTATTGACTGAAGAAAAGTTGTCACATTCCTTACAAGACTCATGATCTTCTTTACATGGCCGATTATCAAGGGCCAAAATTTTATCTACACAACATAATTTCCACAATTGGAAGTCATTCAATGGCTCTCTTTAGACCTCATTCTTAATCAGGGAGCTCCTAGCAATCCATCAGCACTTGAAGTTTTACAAGGGTTAAGCTGCCAGACAAGTGATCTAGCAATGTTGTGGCTAGACTAGTGACATCTCAATCCATTCCACTCAAGTCTTGTGAAGACGAAGGCGATGTCCTTAATAAATTTGTGTAAATAAGAGCCCTTGTTGGTAGAGTGAACAACTCAGCTAAGCGGTAACACTATCTATTGTAGTTCAGTAGCAACATTCTTTGGCGTAGTTCAACGGTATCATTGATTCTATCTAAAGGAGCACAAGAGTTCAACATAACCTACTTCATGGTTGTTACTGCCGAACCAGATCCATTACCGCGAACCGGCCGGGTCTACTACGGCTGAACCTGGTTCAATACCATTGAATGGATACTATCGCTAAACCCTATCCATCACCACTGAATCTAGTCTATTATTGCTGAATCAAATATGAAGTAATCATCTACTGCCCTACTTGACATCCATGATGAATGAAGTTCACACACATCAAATTTTGATCAACATCGAAACCTCACTCAAGCTTATTTCACTCGACACATTCCAAGTCACTAGAATTCTTTGTCAAGCAAATTCTTAAGTCACCCATGGAGGTTTATGGACTTAGAGGGATCAATGACTAATGGTGGAACTCACAATGATTCATGCCATCAGTTCAGCCGTAACATACTTGGATGGCCTTGGTTCTGCGAACGCAAAGTGTTGCGTGAAGCATATCTCTCTTACGTGTGTATGTTCAGTGATATCATGTGACTTAGTTCAAAGATTCTTTTGTTTTCTTCAACTCAGCAACTATTCCATCCTTTGGAAATCAGTAACAATGCGATTGTCATAGTTCAACAACATCATCCATTGTAGAGTTATCCAACGCCACCCTAGTCTCACTCCTGACGGATGAGGACTCTTGTTGTAAGGAAGAGGGTTGGTTGCTTGACGACATCAAAGCCTTCTCTAGTAGCTTTAGTCGCATTTCTTTTGTGTATGCTCACAAATCTTGTAATTGTGTTGCCCAAACTTTGGTTGGGTTTGCTAAGGAGACTGAAGACTCCATGTCCTAGTTTGAGGACTTGCCTTCTTTTCTCCTTCCCATTGTTCAAAGAGTAACGCTAGGGATATAACCAATTTTACAATTAAATGCTTACAAACTGACATGGCATAGTGCCACATCAACCCTAAAAACAATAGTTTTACAAGTCAGATTAATTAATTAAAAAAAATTAAAAGCACAAAAACAAATCTCTCTCTCACGTTTGCCTCATCTCTCTCACGTTTGACATCCTCTGGCCTCCAAGTCACCACCCTCTCCTCTGTTAGCCTCAAGGTTTCAATACCTATTAATTGGCTAATTAATCCAAGAACATTCATGTAGTTTTGATGATAACCATGACTTTAAATTGTTCATTAATGATATTTTCATATGAACTAATGATTTATGTTTTAAAGCTTAATTTTGACTATTGATTTAATTGGACCAACATTGGCTAATTCAAATGTCAAGCAAATGCAAGTTGACAAGTAGCAAATCCATTGAAGAACAAAGTCATCAAGACTCAAGACAAAGAAATCAAGCTCAAAGACAATGATCCGAGACATATGAGAAGTAAGAGTTAGGTTTTGTAAAGTTTATTAAGATTTGATATTTATGGCTCAATTTTAAAACCAACTTAAATTGATTTTGAAAAGTTTTCAAAGAAAGCAACTTGATTAATTGAAATTCAAATGAAAAAAAAAAAAAAAAAAAAAAAAAAAAAAAAAAAAACAAGACAACCATATCAATTGAAAAATCTCTTAAAGTTTTCAAAGACAACTTGATTGGTTGAAATTCAAATATAAGACAACCATATCAATTGAAAAATCTCTTAAAGTTTTCAAAGACAACTTGATTGGTTGAAATTCAAATATAAGACAACCATATCAATTGAAAAATCTCTTAAAATTTTCAAAGACAACTTGATTGGTTGAAATTCAAATATAAGACAACCATATCAATTGAAAAATCTCTTAAAGTTTTCAAAGACAACTTGATTGATTGAAATTCAAATATAAGACAACCATATCAATTGAAAAATCTCTTAAGAAGAAAAATTTTCAAAGAAAGCAACTTGATTGATTGAAAATCAAGAAGAATGCAAGACAACATGATAAGGGGAAGAAAACAATTATGGCTATAAATACTACCATTTCTTCATTTCTAAACATCAAGCATACAAGAGAAATCAAAGATAGAAAAGATAACATCTTATACATCAATCCATCCTTCTCAAGCTTATATTTTCATATCATTCAAAATCCTTGATTGAAAAATCAAATTTCTCTAAACACTTTTTGAGCCATATTGATCAAATCCTTGATATACTATTAGAGTGAGCATATTGTGTACAATTACTCTTTGAGAGAGCCTTATCTTGTACAACAAATACTTTGTTGAAACCTGTGAGTATTTTGTTAGGGTTTTGGTATAAATCCTAAGGAGTGAAAAGGATTTTTCACTCGGTGGTTACTCTTCACTGTGAAAGGAAGATTTGTAACGGTTTGATCTTCACCCGAAAGAAGATTATCAAATAGTGGATTTGGGAATCCTCAAGAAGTGTTCTTGAAGGCGGGGACGTAGGCACGGAAGCCGAACCTCGATAACAATCATCGTGTTTGATTTTCTCTCTCTCTATCTCTTACATATTTAATTGCTTATATATATACTTGTGCTTGATTTCATATCATATCTATATTGCAATTGAATTGTGATCAAACATTTGCTAAATCAACATTTGCTATTTGAAGATAGTTTTTAATTCCGCATTTAAATCGAAAAAGTTTGCCTCAACCTAAATCACCCCCCCTCTTAGGTTGATATTTGGGTAACATCCTCCACGCCGCTGCCTTCTCCACGCTGCCCCTCCACGTTGTCGCCTCTGCACTGCCTCAACGCTCGAGTGAATTTTTTCATCATTTGTTTGTCACATTTGTGCAAGGAATTTCCAAGAAATCAACCGCTTCTTGCAATTCCAGTTTTGACATTTACCCATTCTTTTACTTTGGATTTTTCCCTTCTTTTTTGTTTCATCGGCGCTTTTGGGTTTTCTCATTTGTATTTTTTTTTATTTTCTATTTATTTTTTTCTCAAGGGTGCTTTTGGGATTTGATTTTTATTGTGGGTGGGTTTAGGCTGGTGATGGCGATCCGGTGGTTTAGGTGGTGGGTCGGTTGGGTTTTCATTTTTTGGAGTTGATCCAGATTGCCGGCCTCGCGTGGGTTCCGATTGGTGGTGGTGATAATCGGATCTGAGTCTGAGAAGGGAACAGTTGAGTTTGAGATTTTTATTTTCCTTTTTATCCAATAATAAATTAAAGACTTGTAAAATTAAGTATTAATGATGTGTAAAATTAAGTGTTAAATTACTGATAATGTGGTGCCCTCCACCTATGATGCCACATTAGATTGTAAGCATTTGATTGTAAAATTGGTTGTATCCCTAGCATTACTCTTGTTCAAAAGGATCTTTGATTAAATAATATAAGTGACTGTCATTTATTCAAAAAAAAAAGTCCCAACTCCATCTAAATCTAATTGGATTTTATTTTTGTTATTTCTTTAATGTATTTTTGGTGATATTTTCTTTTATTTCATAATTATAATCAATATTTGAACTATTATCTCTTATATATATAAAATTTCATTTTAAAAAGATAAATAAATCTTTTACTATTTTATCAAAGTCTTTTAAGATCCAAAATCTATAAAAGGAAAACAAAGGTAGAGAAAACAGAAAAGAAAAAGAAAAATATTGAAATTGAAAACAAGTGTCTGGTTATTAAAATTATTAGTAAACTATTCTTGAGAATAATTTTCAAAACAGATTTGAAAAACACAAAACTGAAAACATTTACCAAACATACTTTATATCTTTGTGAGTTTTTTTTACTTTAATATAGTACTGATCATACATATTTCATATTGTTCTCAAGTACATAGATATATGTTCTGAGTGCACATAATTAAATATGTCTGTAAATTTTGTACCCTGAATCAAATCCTAACTCAAGCACTTATAGAACGTGCTTTGCAGGTAAAGTTAGCTGATTGATCCTGGTCTTATGATCTAGCCAATCTTGAGTTCTTGAGAAAATAATTTTCAAGTTAAACAAAGGAGCTATATTTCTTGAAAACTAGTGGACAAACCAAAATTGACCATAAACTTTTTTCTTTTTTCCTTTCTTTTCAATATATAAGAAGTTGGTGGGATAACTGGCCCTGAATGCTAACGATAATTACAAGAAATTAAAATTGAGTTCAGTTTTGAAGCTCTGTATTATTCCAATTTTATCAATGTCCCAAAAGGGACTCAGTTTTGAAGCTCAATGTTGGCCTGCCTTTGCAATTTGCAGGAAAAAATGATTTCTTATGTCTGATGTATGCAGTGCACCTCTCTCAAGTGAGACCCACTCTCACAACACGTGAGTCCCACTTGTTGTGAGAGACGCGCTACATCAGACATAGGAGATACCTTCTCATTTGCAGGACATCCCATAAAATTTTCCATACAAATTAAGATGTTTCTGTGTGTAAACTCAAATAATTATGGGATGAAAGTGTACTGCCTTGCCTAATTCAGGTCAAGGTAAGATCATATATTTATATACTTTAGATTTACAAGAGTTTGAGTTTAACTACAACTACATCTTTAGGATCCAAAGACATCTCAACTACATATCTTTAGTTAGTATCTTTATCTCTAACTAGGATAGTATTTGAATGAGATAACTCTTGAGAGAGTTTATCCTTATCGTTAACACGCCCCCTCAAGCCCAACGGAATGGGAAGAACGTTGAGCTTGGTCCGAAGTTGAGCAAAACGGGAAGAAGAAATGGGCTTGGTCAGAAGATCAGCAAGTTGGTCTTTGCTGGAGATAAATTGCACATTGAGAGTCTTCTTAGCTACCATATCCCAAACAAAGTGGAAGTCAATTTCCACATGTTTAGTCCGAGCATGAAAGACCGGGTTGGAGGAGAGATAGGTAGCACCAATGTTGTCACACCAAAGAGTTGGGGGTGTGGACAATGCTAAACCAAGTTCACCAAAGAGGGATTGAAGCCATTTGAGTTCAGCAGCAGCATTGGCAAGGGCTTTGTATTCGGCTTCAGTGCTGGAACGGGCAACAGTGGCTTGTTTACGACAACTCCAGGAGATGAGATTGTTGCCCAAGAAAATACAGAAGCTACCAGTTGAGCGGCGGTCATCACGGCTACCAGCCCAATCCGCATCAGAAAAGGCTTGTAAGGTTTTGCAAGAGGAACGATAGATTTGCAAACCAAAGTGAAGTGTTTGTTTGAGGTACCACAACAACCGCTTGGCAGATTGCCAATGAAGCACAGTGGGCTTGTGCATAAACTGAGAAAGCTTGTTGACAGGGATGCATAAACTGGAAAGCTTGTTGAAGGGAAGGCAATATCAGGACGAGTAAGGGACAGGTATTGCAAAGCACCAACAGTACTTCGAAATAATGTGACATCTGAGAAGGATTCTCCTTCATGAGCAGTGAGACTAGTGGTAGAAGCCATAGGTGAACTGACTGGCTTAGCATCAATCATTTTGGTAAGTTTCAGTAGATCAAGAATATATCGTTGTTGAGACAAAAAGGCACCATGAGCATTTGGGATAACTTCAACACCCAAAAAATAATGTAATTTCCAAGTTTTTGACAGCAAAATCAGATTGAAGTAGGAGTAGAAGTTCAAGTAATAATGATGTCAATTTCAGTCGGATTGAAAGTAATAATTATGTCATCCACATATATCAGAATAAACATAGAACTCTTGGACTTGTAAATAAACAGTCGTGAAAACCAAGCCCGTGGGGCTTGTTTAAGGCCATAGATGGCCTTTTTAAGCTTGCAGACATGAGTGGGATAGGATGGGTGCTGATACCCAAGGGGTTGAGCCATAAAAACATCCTCAGAAAGGTGACCATGGAGGAAAGCATTCTGAATATCAATTTGGCGAATAGCCCAACCAGCAGAGATTGCAATAGAGAGAATAGCACGTACCGTGGTGGGTTTGATCACTGGACTGTATGTTTCGCCGTAGTCGATGCCGGGTTGTTGGTGAAAACCCCTTGGCAACAAGCCGTGCTTTAAAGCGCTCAATTGATCCGTCAGCATGACGCTTTATTCTGAAGACCCATTTGCAGCCGATGATATTTTGGGAAGGTGAAGATGGTACAAGCTGCCATGTATGGTTCTTGAGCAGGGCATCAAATTCAATATTCATAGCTCGGCGCCAGTGAGGATTTTTGGAGGCTGAGGTGTAGCATGTGGGTTCGGGGAGATTCGGATTCATGGGTGGCTTCGGCAAGAAGAGTTTTGGGGATTGGGTATCTGATGGTGCCATCGGTATAGCTTTTGGGTTTGGAGATTTGATGGTGAGATCGGGTTTTCATGGGATGGGTAGGTGGAGGAGGAGGGGGGTTGGTGGGGATGCTGGAAATTTCTGGAGGAGTAGTGCTGGAATTTTCTGGAGGAGTGGCGCTGGAATTTTCTGGATGTGTGGTTGAGAGATTATCGGGTAGAGAGGATGGGGAATCGGGTATGGTATTAAGTGAGGGGGTTTGGGCCGGGTTGGGTAGGAGCTGCTGGGTTTGGGCTGAGGTGGGTTGAATGGGTTGGATTTGAGTGCTTGAGCCCGTGAGAGGTCTGTTTTGAGAAGAAACTCTGTTATGCGGCCCATGTGTAAATGAGTGAGACTGTAGCAATCCAACTGGAGGTCCAAGAATAGATGTGGAGGAGGGAGAAATTGGATTTTGAGTTTTTTGAAAAGGAAATTGAGTCTCTAGAAAAATAACATCACGAGAAATGTAAGTGCGACCAGTGGGGATGTGAAAACATTTGTACCCTTTGTGAGAAATACTATAGCCAAGAAAAACACACTGAGTGGAACGAGGTTGTAGTTTATGCGAGTTGTAGGGCCTCAAATTGGGCCAACACGCACAACCAAAAGTTTTTAAAAAATTATACTCAGGCGTAGTATGAAATAATTTTTCAAAGGGTGAAATATTTTTGAGAAGTAGTTGAGGAAGACGATTGATTAAATAACAAGCCGTTTGGAATGCATCATCCCAAAAGCGAAGAGGAATATTTGCATGAGAAAGCAAGGCTAGACCAGTTTCAACAATGTGTCTATGTTTTCTTTCAACTGCACCATTTTGTTGGTGAGTGTGTGGGCAAGAGACACGATGTGTGATGCCACAATTTGCAAAAAAATTTGAAAGGGAACGGTATTCACCACCCCAATCTGATTGAATTGATTTTATTTGCAAATTAAAATAACGTTCAACATATTTTTGAAACTTGATAAAAATTGGGAGAGCATCATTTTTATGAGACATTGGAAAAAGCCATGTGTAACGACTGTAAGCATCTAGAAAAGAAATGTAATATCTATTGCCATTACGAGAACAAACAGGGGAATTGCCCCACACATCACTATAAATTAATTCTAAAGGAGACTGAATTTGAGTGCGAGATAGAGAAAAAGGAAGTTGTTTGCTTTTAGAACTAAGACAAGCGCTACAACTAAAATTTGATTTATTTGAAGTGACTGGAAGACCAAATTTGGAAATTATTTGAGCTACGACTCGAAAAGCAGGATGACCCAGGCGAGAATGCCATTGATGGATGGAGGTGCGTTCACCAAATAAAGCAGTAGGAGGGATAGAATCTTTACTTGGAAGAAGAGGGAATGGATACAGTCCATCTTTACTCGGCCCGCATAACAGTGTTTTCCCCGAATCCAGAGCCTGCACACGAAAACAAGAAGGACGAAAATCCATTGAAGTGTTAGTGTCTTTGGTAAATTTGCGAACTGAAATTAGATTTTTGGAGATTTGAGGAACATGCAAAACATTATTTAAAAGGAATGAAGCAGTGGGGGTAGAGAGTTGGGTGGACCCAATATGTTTAATTGGTAAACTAGTACCATTACCAACACGGATTTGATCTGGGCCATGATATTCATCAGCACGAACATTGAGATTGGCTAGATTCAGAGGTGAGATGATGAGTGGCCCCTGTGTCACTGTACCAATTCGGGTCAGGAGTATGAGTTGGGGTTGCCAGAAGTGCCTGCATATTTGAAGTGGAGTCCACTGTGTATGAGTTGTCAAACCTGTGATAACAGGTTAAAGCAGAGTGACCGGGCTTATAGCAAACTTGGCAAACAGGGCGAGGGTTATTATTGTAATTGCCTCTGCCACGGCCACGGCCACGGTACTGGCGGTGCTAATTGGAGGGAAAGCTACGGCCAGAGTTGGAGGAAGCTGGTGGAGTGGATGATTTGCCACCACGACCACCACGGTTGGAGGAGGAACGATTGGCAAAGTTAGCGGTGGCCAAGGAGAGATCAACGGAGGGTTGATGTTTGGGCCAAGCGTAACTCGTGAGAGAGAAAGTCACCATAGAGCTCATCGAGTGTGACCTCTCCACGGCGCTGTTGAATGGCAGTGACTAAAGCATCATATTCAGGTCCAAGTCCAGCCAAGAAGAAGTTAACCTGATCAAAATCCTTCAAGGGTTGATCAATAGCAGCGAGGGTATCGGCCACAGATGTGAATTTTTGGTAGAAATCAGCCATAGAGGAGTCACCTTTCTTCAAAGTTGAGATTTGGTGATGGAGTTGCATGCTACGGGCTCGAGACTGAGATGTGAACATGCGTTCAAGACAGAGCCAGACATCACGGGATGTGTTGCATTTGACAACATGGGCAAGCACGGTTTCAGAAAGAGAGGATATGAGAGCACTTAAGATCATTTGATCTTGGGTGTGCCAGATGTAGAAATCGGGATTGGGAAGTGCAGCGGTGGTGCCAGAATCCGGGACGGCAAGAGAAGATGCAGGGGCTGGTTTGGTTCCATCAATGAAGCCATAAAGATGTTGGCCTCGAAGGTAAGGAATAATCTGGGCTTTCCAGAGAAGGTAATTGTCACGGGTTAATTTGATTGTGATGAGATGTTGGATGTGGGGAAGAGATGTAGGAGCATTTGTGGTAGATATGGTGGATGAGGACTCGGTGGTGGAGGAGGAGGAAGATGTTGAAGACATGGTGTTTGATGAAAGGTGTGTGAGAAGGAAAAGAGACGAAGGTCAGTTTAATGGCTCTGATACCATGTAAACTCAAATAATTATGGGATGAAAGTGTACTGCCTTGCCTAATTCAGGTCAAGGTAAGATCATATATTTATATACTTTAGATTTACAAGAGTTTGAGTTTAACTACAACTACATCTTTAGGATCCAAAGACATCTCAACTACATATCTTTAGTTAGTATCTTTATCTCTAGCTAGGATAGTATTTGAATGAGATAACTCTTGAGAGAGTTTATCCTTATCGTTAACACTGTGCCATGTGTGGGACTAGTGCCTTTATTTTAAATTTGATCGGATGATTCGGATGTCACCAGGTGTTGCGCTTGACCTTAGTGTCATTGAATGGAACTGAACTACAGGAGACTATTAGTGCTGACAAGTGTGCGGGACCTTCCCTGGATCGTCATGACATAAAACAGAACTAGGAAGCATCCTAGAAGCAGCAGATAAATGTTTGTGACGAGCTAAACTCCAAAGCTACTTTTTAACTCTTTAGCTCTCATTACTCAGTACTGTTCCTTTATTTCTTAAATCAAAATTCAAACACACACAAATTTATACAGTGATGACCCTTGCGGGAAATAAAGAGAAAAGAACCACTCTTTCTTACATTGTATTTTCTAAGTAAGTTCACTTTAATTTAAATTTCTTTGTGCCTTCGGTTATTATCTCTCTTATTTGTGTGTGAGTGTGTGAAACCTCTAATGTAGTAGAGTCATGATGAAACTTGGTCAGCAGGGGGATGGCTATCTTAGTACAAATGTTTGGCGGGCTCCGGCTTTGTGTTTCAACTCTATGGGATCTGCAAGAAATGAGATTTTCCGCTATTTTTGATGATGTAAGTTCTGTTGCACTGGCCATCATCATGGCCGCTGTATCATGTTTCATTGCTACGAGGAGCAGATGATTCAAGTTTTCGTCAGTCACCTTTCATTTTTCAGCTTGAATTATACTTTCACTGTGTACCTTTTTATCAATACCATTCATGGTTTTTAAGCAGCCCCTATGCTTCCTCTAGTTCTTTATGCTTTTGTTGTTTTCACTTTTCACATTGTTGTTACGATTTTTTTTTTAGGTAAAATGCATTCAGACCACTTAATTTTTATGTTATTACAGCGAGACATCTGAACCTTTTTTTTTTCTTCTCCAAGACGACTTTTGTCCATTCTTCATCAATTTTAATGTTTTTTTCTTTTTTTTTTTTCTTTTTTTTTTTTTTTTTTTCTTTTTTTTTTTTTTATGTTTTTCCACTAAATTGTTAAAAGAAATACACTAAACTATATTGTTGCACTAAAACCACTTTCTTTTCGTTTTTTCGGATAAAAAAAATTAAGAAATCTTATTATAAGACCATAAAAGTTCAAGAGGTGTTCTTAGTAGCTAATACATTTTACCTTTTCACTTATTTATTACAGTTTATTTACCATTGTTGCTTTTGTTACTTCAACCTGCGCCAAATGAATGTGACCCGGTTTATAATCTTACTTTTTAAAATAACTGACTCTAAAATATCCAACTAGGGTGGGTGGGTATCTAATCGTGGAATGTGAGAGGTCTGGGTAACAGGGAGAGGGGATTCCTGGTGAAGAGCTTAGTTAAGAAATGGAAAGTGTCTATATCTATAGTGATCCTCTGGGAAACCAAACTAAGATTCTTTGAAAATATCACCTTTTCTTATTAACTACAAAAATTTCAAACAATACATGATGAAAAATTTGAAAATTAAATTATACTAAACAGACAATAGGCAACCTGGCAAAAAAAGTAACAACTAACAACTATTCACCTTATCTATACTATAATGTAAAACCAAAACTTTTTTACTTTTGGTTGACCTCATCATATTGCGCCACATAAGCTTTTGAAATCTCACAATTTTACACCTCATTATTTTAATATATATTTCTAACTGAATTTAAATTTTATTCTATTATTAAACCTTCCATTAGAATTTTGACACATCATATTTTCTTTAATATAAGAATATATTATTCCATATATAAAACACAATCATAATTAATGTCTAATACTAAAATATATTCCATATATAAACACAATATAAATATATTTTTATAATAATCATAATTATCAATTTTCATTAAGATTTTTAGAGTTCCTTTTTTTTTCTTATGTATTTCATTTAATTTTGTTGCTGACAATGGAAAAAGATGGATGAATTTGTTATAATGAAACCATGTGAGCCTGAAATGAGTTATGAAATTTTTTTAGGTTTGATCCTATAATCATGTGCCCATATATTTATTTGTCCTTCTTTTTATTTTAAGTATCATTTATTTTATTTTTGGATGGAAACATGATCCATATAGTAAATATAAACATGAATCGTATTTTATAAAAATTGGACTATATTCAACTTATGCCATAAGAAAAATTACATTATATTAAATTTTAATTATCCTATAGTAAATACTTTCTTAGTTATTTTTTTAAAACCAAAAAGTAGGATCTATCCTAAATCCAATTCGTAAAGTCTCTTTATCGATCTTGCCTACAACATTTTGAACTACAAAAAAAAAATAATAATAAAATAAAATAAAACAAAACAACAAAAGAAGTAAAAGGAATCAAAATTAATTTAGATTTTATTTTCAATAATTTTCCTGTGCATCGCACAGGTTTGCGACTAGTTTTCATGATTTATAAGTCCTAAATGATATAACCCAAATATAAATTAAATTCAATGTCAATTAGAAGCTTTGAATTGGTGGATCGTGGTCCGTGGACTATCATGTTTTACATTAAAATCTAAGTACAAGACGAAAAAAAAAAAAAACCACTAGGCTAAAGGAGTAATTATCATAGGATAATTATCCTTAAAAATGATTTTTTAGAATGTTTTTCTAATATGAGTGGTTTAATTCCTACGGCCTATGTAAGCTAACAAGTCAAAATAATTTTTGGCTTCTAAATGAGGAGATTGGACCTCCAATATTTTTGGGATGTGAATTATTAATGAATATGACAAAGTTAATTTCTATCATGTGTGATGGTATTATTGTCGAGTGATTAGTCAGTAGTACAGAATTACAAATAAATGCGTAATTATTCTCTCACATGAATGGTAGGTCCCACTATATAAATATGGGTTCTACTAAGTCACTAATTAAATTTACGATAGGATCCACCATTCATGTGAGAGGAAAGAAATTATTCAGTGCACCAGTTGAACCATGTCATCTGTCCACCAACCCATAAATTAAATGTCATATGTCATAATTAACAAGTCAAACCTTAATTAGGTTTTAACAACTAACCCAGTTTTTACCGTTAACGTTAGGATTAACAAATTAAAAAAAATATATATTATATATTCAGTAATTTTTGCTCAGCATCAAGCGGTGTCATCTTTTGCACTTCGTTACTTCAAATCATCACTCTCACCTTTCTTCTCCGAATTGGAGTTCACATCGCCCAAATTTTGGGTTTCACAAGAAATCCCCAAATCTAATTTCTCGTCTACAGGGTGTTCCTTGGGGTTGGTCCTTTGAGTGAAGATACAACCTATCAATGGGTTTGGGAGATGGTCGTGGTTCCTGGGGCTTTAATTTGATATAATATTTCATAGATTGCAACGTAATAATCCAAGAAAACATGAATCTACAAGCAAAAGCAATATTCACTACCTATAACTATAAATATTCCTGAAATTTTGTTTAACAGATACAAAATTTACTATCTTTGGAGGATTTAAAGCTTTTGTTTAGAAGATTTTTGTTGACCAACAACAGAAAGGAAAGAAAAAAGCTCTGGCCAGTCATAGTCGTTGGTGTTGGCTCTGTCGGTGTTGCCAACGTCAACGAGAGGATGGGTTGTTCCCGATGGGGTACGTTGGTGTTGCCCGTAGGTGTAGAGTTTTCAAACACAGTGATTGTTCTCAAAAGGGACCGTTCAGTTGGGCTTGGACTGAGTAAAGAAAATAAACACTGAAAATATAATAATTGTTTTTTGATTTGTTAATCATAACGTTAACGTTAAAAACTGGTTTAATTGTTAAAATCTAATTAAGGTAATGTGGTTAATCATTACACATGACATTTAATATATGAGTTAGTGGACGGATGACATGATTCACCCAGTGGACTGAATAATTTTTAGTAAGAGAGAGACTACACATTTATTTGTAGTCCTGAACTACTAAATAATTTTTCATTATTGTCTGTTTAAAATGACAAAAAAAATAATAATGATTTAAAAAAAAAAAAAATTGGGTTATCATGTGATGTGGATATAACCTATCATCTATAATCTATACTGTTAGCCTCAAGGTTTCAATAATTATTAATTGGCTAATTAATCCAAGGACATTCATGTAGTTTTGATGATAACCATGATTTTAAGTTGTTCATTAATGATATTTTCATATGAACTAATGATTTATGTTTTAAAGCTTAATGTTGACTATTGATTTAATTGGACCAACATTGGCCAATTCAAATATCAAGCAAATGCAAAGTCGACAAGTTACTGAAGATCAAAGTCATCAAGTCTCAAGACAAAGAAATCAAGCTCAAGACAATGATCCGAGACATATGAGATAATCTTGAGCTTTAATGTACGTAGTCATTCTAGTTTTCCAATAACTATAATCACTACTATTGAACAAGGGTGGTCTATTTGTAGATTGACCTTCAACCATTTGAGGTCTAGATGTGTTTGCCATGATCTTAACTCTAAGATTGTTAAATCTATATGTAGAGCTTGGCTCTGATACCAATTGTTACCCAAATATCAACCTAAGAGGGGGGGTGATTTAGGTTGAGGCAAACTTTTTCTATATAAATGCGGAATTAGAAAATTATTTTCAATTAGCAAAAATTGATTAAACAAATTTAAGAACACAATTCAATTGCAATATAGATATGATAGAAATCAAACACAAACATATATAAGCAATTGAATAAGTAAGAGATAGAGATAGAGAAAATCAAACACAATGATTGTTATCGAGGTTCGGCTTCCCCGCCTACGTCCCCGCCTCAAGAACACTTCTTGAGGATTCCCAAATCCACTATTTGACAACCTTCTTCCGGGTGAAGATCAAACCGTTACAAATCTTCCTTAAACGGTGAAGAGTAACCACCGAGTGAAAAATCCTTTTCACTCCTTAGGATTTATACCAAAACCCACAAATCTTCCTTACAAGGTGAAGAGTAACCACCCAGTGAAAAATCCTTTTCACTACTTAGGATTTATACCAAAACCCTAACAAAAACACTCAATAATTTCAACAAAGGATTGTTGTACAAAATATGGCTCTCTCAAAGAGTAGTAGTACACAATATGCTCACTCTAATAATTTATCAAAGATTTGATCAATATGGCTCAAAGAGTATTTAGAGGAATTTGATTTTCAATCAAAGATTTTGAATGATATGAAAATATTAGCTTGAGAAGGATGGATTGATGTAAAAGATATTTTCTTTTCTTTCTCTGATTTCTCTTGTATGCTCTCTGCTTTATTTGTTTCTCTCTTCTATTCTTTATATATTGTTCAATAAACGGTGCCAATGTATGCCAGCTTATATTCATTACTTTTCTGCACCAAACTTTGCTGCAAGTCTTTGGCAGAGCTTTGATTCTCCAACGGACACATACTTAATTCAATCAATCAAATTGTTTTTATTGACTTTGAAATCTTTTGAAAAATTTGCATGACTTTTTTTAAAATAAACGGTGTCAATGTATGCCAGCTTATATTCATTACTTTTCTGCACCAAACTTTGCTGCAAGTCTTTGGCAGAGCTTTGATTCTCCAACGGACACATACTTAATTCAATCAATCAAATTGTTTTTATTGACTTTGAAATCTTTTGAAAAACTTTTCTGCTTTTTGTCAGCACAATTTTCAGCCAAAGATATCCAAATCTGCTAGTAGCTAATTTGTATGACTTTTGGAAATTCATGGGTTATTATCCCATGTTATTCATGCAATTAATTCAAGCCACCTAGCTTGTCAATCACCTTTAATAAGCTCTTACAATTCTTATATGTCGGCTACCTTAAGAAAAAAAATTTCATTCGTAATTGATTTCATCACATGGCTATGTTTAAATATCAAAAATATCTAGCCATTAATATTGACTTTGTCAATGTTTTGAAAACAATTTTCTGTTTCAAAAATTTTTCCAACCGTAGAGATTTCTTTGTGTTCTTCACATGGCTATCTTTAAATATCAAAAATATCTAGCCATTAATATTGACTTTGTCAATGTTTTGAAAACAATTTTCTGTTTCAAAAATTTTTTCAATCGTAGAGATTTCTTCACATGGCTATGTTTAAATATCAAAAATATCTAGCCATTAATATTGACTTTGTCAATATTTTGAAAATCAATTTAAGTTGGTTTTAAAATTGAGCCTTAAAGATCAAATCTTAATAAACTTTACAAAACCTAACTCTTACTTCTCATATGTCTCGGAGTATGATTCTTGAGCTTGATTTCTTTGTCTTGAGACTTGATGACTTTGAGAAGAATGTTTCGAAAAATAAAGTTTTCAAAAAGAAAGTCACATCTCTTTCAAACGAATTAGATGATTTCAAAAGCAAAAATGAAATTCTAGAAAAACAAATTATTTCTTTAAATGATAAAAATCTATCTTTAGAAAAAGAAATAATTAAGTTGAAAATTGAATCGAAAACCTAACATTGGATATTTCAAAGTGTTTTGGATGTAAGTGCTTTGTATTGAATGATAGAGATAATCTTGGTAAATTCGATGCTAAATCCGATGAAGGTATATTCCTTGGTTATTCTACAAATAGTAAAGCATATAGAGTGTTCAATAAACGAACTATGGTTGTTGATGAATCTATGCATGTTGTTTTTGATGAAACTAATCCATTCCATATAAAAAATAATTGTGATGATGAGCCAATTTCTCTTGAAAATAAAGCTAGTTCATCTAACCAAGTTGATTTAAGTGAAAAAGTCAAAGATCAAGTAGATGAACCAAAAGATGAAGAAAAAGCGCTTCCTCCAACCAACAAATGAAGAATTACCAAAAAGTTGGAACGTAGTCCATAGTCATCCTAAAGAATTGATCATTGGTGAAATTGAACATGGAGTAAGCACAAGATCAAAGCTCAAGGAACATCTGCAACAACATGGCGTTTCTCTCACAAATTGAACCAAAGAACATAAATGAAGCTATTGAAGATGAATCATGGATCTTGGCAATGCAAGAAGAGCTAAACCAATTTGAAAGAAACAAGGTATGGACTCTTGCACCTAGACCCAAGGACCACTCCGTCATTGGTACAAAATGGGTATTCCGAAACAAAAAGGATGAAGAAGGTATAATAGTAAGGAACAAAGCAAGGTTAGTCGCTCAAGGTTATAATCAAGAGGAAGGTATTGATTATGGAGAGACTTATGCTCCAGTTGCTAGATTAGAAGCTATACGCATGTTACTTGCTTTTGCATGTTTTAAAAATTTTAAATTATTTCAAATGGATGTCAAAAGTGCCTTTTTAAATGGTTTTATTGCCGAAGAAGTTTATGTAGAACAACCTCCTGGATTTGAAAATCATGAATTTCCAAACCACGTTTTTAAATTATCAAAAGCTTTATATGGTTTAAAACAAGCTCCAAGAGCTTGGTATGAACGACTAAGTGGTTTCCTTATTGAAAAGGGTTTTACACGTGGAAAACTTGACACAACATTATTTCTAATGTTTGATGGAAAAGACATGCTTATTGTGCAAATCTATGTTGATGATATTATATTTGGTTCTACTAATGAAAACTTGTGCAAAGAATTCTCTAAGACTATGCAGGATGAATTCGAAATGAGTATGATGGGTGAGCTAAAATTCTTTCTCGGACTTCAAATAAAGCAAACCGAAGATGGGATATTCTTAAATCAATCCAAATATGTCATAGACTTACTAAAAAGATTTGGATTGACAAATGCTAAAGCATATGGAACTCCCATGAGTCCTTCAACAAAGCTTGACAAAGATGAGAAAGGTAAACCGGTGGACGTTAAGCTATATCGAGGTATGATTGGTAGTTTACTTTATTTAACCGCAAGTAGACCCGATATAATGTTTAGTGTATGTCTTTGCGCTCGATTTCAATCCTGTCCTAAAGAATCACACTTAATTGCAGTCAAACGAATATTTCGATATTTGCTTGGAACCATTGATTTAGGATTATGGTACCCTAAGTCAAATTCATTTGACTTAATAAGCTACACGGATGCGGATTTTGCTGGTTGCAAAATTGATCGCAAAAGCACTAGTGGTACTTGTCACTTTCTAGGACACTCACTAGTATCATGGTTTAGTAAAAAGCAAAATTCTGTGGCCTTATCAACGGCGGAAGCCGAATATGTAGCGGCCGGTAGTTGTTGTGCTCAATCTCTCTATATAAAACAACAACTAGAGGATTTTAAAATTCTTTTTGATCATATTCCCATAAGGTGTGATAACACAAGTGCCATAAGTTTAAGTAAAAATCCTATCCAACACTCTCGCACAAAGCACATTGAAATTAGATACCATTTTATAAGAGATCATGTACAAAAAGGGGACATTGAACTTGAATTTGTGAGCACCGATAGTCAATGGGCGGATATTCTCACGAAACCTCTCATTGAAGAACGATTTTGCACAATTCGACGTGAAATAGGTATGGCTAGATACGTTGATATCAAATAAGCTTAAACTTTATTATCCTTCTCTTTGATTCAACTATGTTAAATCTATATATACCTTAAGAATTGAATATAAAATGATTTTATGCCATATCATGTTCATAAAATTGTTCATTTTATATCTTCCTAGTTATATTGTTTGAACATTAAATTATATGCCCAGTTCTATGTATATTTGCGTATATGTTCATGCATAAAATAAGAAATAAAACTCATCATTTAAACAAACTTGAGACAACTAGGATGAAGAATCTTACCAATATGAATGTATTTGTTTTACTTCTTTGTACCCAATAGGAGAAATATGTTATATTAGTTAATTATTCTATGTTTGAACTAAATCAAAGGAGAAATAAATTTTTGTTGTTTAAAATGTTGAATGATGTTTGGAGATATTGAATATAATATTTATTTTTGATGATGCCAAGGGGGAGAAAAATATGACATTTTTGAATCTATTGGTGAATTATCATATCTATTGGTGAATTATCATATCTTGCAATAATTGGTAAAAATAATGACATTTTTGAATCTATTGGTGATATTATCATATCTATTGGTGATTGGTGATTATCATATCTATGGTAATAATATGGTAAAATTGGTAATACGTATATATATTGATTGCTTGATAATACTTAAAATGACAAATTGATCTATGCATAAAGATAGGGGGAGATTTAAAAATCTCTAATATAAAGATATGCATTATTTTAGGGGGAGCTTTTCAAGAAAAGCTTCAAAATCATAAATCATATAAAAATATCATATCATATGTGTCATCATCAAAAAGGGGGAGATTGTTAGCCTCAAGGTTTCAATAATTATTAATTGGCTAATTAATCCAAGGACATTCATGTAGTTTTGATGATAACCATGATTTTAAGTTGTTCATTAATGATATTTTCATATGAACTAATGATTTATGTTTTAAAGCTTAATGTTGACTATTGATTTAATTGGACCAACATTGGCCAATTCAAATATCAAGCAAATGCAAAGTCGACAAGTTACTGAAGATCAAAGTCATCAAGTCTCAAGACAAAGAAATCAAGCTCAAGAATCATACTCCGAGACATATGAGAAGTAAGAGTTAGGTTTTGTAAAGTTTATTAAGATTTGATCTTTAAGGCTCAATTTTAAAACCAACTTAAATTGATTTTCAAAATATTGACAAAGTCAATATTAATGGCTAGATATTTTTGATATTTAAACATAGCCATGTGAAGAAATCTCTACGATTGAAAAAATTTTTGAAACAGAAAATTGTTTTCAAAACATTGACAAAGTCAATATTAATGGCTAGATATTTTTGATATTTAAAGATAGCCATGTGAAGAACACAAAGAAATCTCTACGGTTGGAAAAATTTTTGAAACAGAAAATTGTTTTCAAAACATTGACAAAGTCAATATTAATGGCTAGATATTTTTGATATTTAAACATAGCCATGTGATGAAATCAATTACGAATGAAATTTTTTTTTCTTAAGGTAGCCGACATATAAGAATTGTAAGAGCTTATTAAAGGTGATTGACAAGCTAGGTGGCTTGAATTAATTGCATGAATAACATGGGATAATAACCCATGAATTTCCAAAAGTCATACAAATTAGCTACTAGCAGATTTGGATATCTTTGGCTGAAAATTGTGCTGACAAAAAGCAGAAAAGTTTTTCAAAAGATTTCAAAGTCAATAAAAACAATTTGATTGATTGAATTAAGTATGTGTCCGTTGGAGAATCAAAGCTCTGCCAAAGACTTGCAGCAAAGTTTGGTGCAGAAAAGTAATGAATATAAGCTGGCATACATTGGCACCGTTTATTTTAAAAAAAGTCATGCAAATTTTTCAAAAGATTTCAAAGTCAATAAAAACAATTTGATTGATTGAATTAAGTATGTGTCCGTTGGAGAATCAAAGCTCTGCCAAAGACTTGCAGCAAAGTTTGGTGCAGAAAAGTAATGAATATAAGCTGGCATACATTGGCACCGTTTATTGAACAATATATAAAGAATAGAAGAGAGAAACAAATAAAGAGAGAGCATACAAGAGAAATCAGAGAAAGAAAAGAAAATATCTTTTACATCAATCCATCCTTCTCAAGCTTATATTTTCATATCATTCAAAATCTTTGATTGAAAATCAAATTCCTCTAAATACTCTTTGAGCCATATTGATCAAATCTTTGATAAATTATTAGAGTGAGCATATTGTGTACTACTACTCTTTGAGAGAGCCATATTTTGTACAACAATCCTTTGTTGAAATTATTGAGTGTTTTTGTTAGGGTTTTGGTATAAATCCTAAGTAGTGAAAAGGATTTTTCACTGGGTGGTTACTCTTCACCTTGTAAGGAAGATTTGTGGGTTTTGGTATAAATCCTAAGGAGTGAAAAGGATTTTTCACTCGGTGGTTACTCTTCACCGTGTAAGGAAGATTTGTAACGGTTTTGATCTTCACCCGGAAAGAAGATTGTCAAATAGTGGATTTGGGAATCCTCAAGAAGTGTTCTTGAGGCGGGGACGTAGGCGGGGAAGCCGAACCTCGATAACAATCATTGTGTTTGATTTTCTCTATCTCTATCTCTTACTTATTCAATTGCTTATATATGTTTGTGTTTGATTTCTATCATATCTATATTGCAATTGAATTGTGTTCTTAAATTTGTTTAATCAATTTTTGCTAATTGAAAATAATTTTCTAATTCCGCATTTATATAGAAAAAGTTTGCCTCAACCTAAATCACCCCCCCTCTTAGGTTGATATTTGGGTAACATATACTATAATGTAAAACTGAATTTTTTTTTACTTTTAATTGACCTCATAATATTGCGCCACATAAGTTACTCTCACAATTTTACACCTCATTATTTTAATATATATATATATATTATATTTGAATTTAAATTTTATTCTATAATTAAACATCTTATTAGAATCTTGACATATTATATTTTCTTTAATAGAAATAATATATTATTCCATATATATAAACACAATCATAACAAATGCCTAATACTATAATATATTTTATGTATACGGATTTATTAATTACTTATACTATATCGGTAACCTGTGCCACGCATGGGAAAATTTAACATAATATGGCTTTTTTTTGTCTAAATAAAAATTGATAATCGTGATATTTATTAAAAGACATTTATTATTATTGTGTTTATATATAGAATATATTCTGGTATTAGACATTTATTATGATTGTGTTTATACATATGGAACAATATACCCCCAACGTAACAGGTCTTCATCTTCTTCTTTTTTTTTCTTTTTTTTTTCTTTTTTTTCATTTTTTTCATTTTTTTTTTTTTTTTTTTGATTGAAATTCATCTTTCTCATTTAATTGGATACTTGATAGTTTATTTCTCCTCCCTCAATTAAACTTGAAACGTCTGCCTTGACTTCTCAAATAATTTCCTTTTCGATTTTTTTCCCACTAATAACGAATCCAAAATACTAATCTATCAATCAAAATTTGAACCCCTTTATCTAATTAACTTTATTCCTACTCCCCCAATTAAACTTGAAACTTCTGACTTGAACCCTTCCATTAGACTTGAAACGTCTCATACATAGCTAATAAAAGTATAATATTTTATTCTTTAATTCCTGCCTATTACATTGTAATATACCATATATGTGGCCATTTACGTATACGGATTTATTAATTCCCGTTATACTTACAATACTTGCCATATATGTGGCCGTTTATGTGCTCCTTTTTTGCCTTACATGGATTAAGTTTGAAATATTACAATAGTCAATAGCTAATAATTAATTTCTAATCTTCAATCCCATAATTTAACATTTCAACCGTTACTTATATTATTCCTTATATAAACGGATGTGTTGCGTTTTATAGCCAAAAAAAAAAAGGGTGTTTGAAGGTACAAGAAAACACCCGAATCAATGACTTACCATTTCTAATTTTATTACTCATTTCCAAGAAGGTGGCAGAACGTTCTACTAAATATTACAATCACATGATAAAATCTAAAAGCTTTTTTTTTTTTTTTTCATGTAACTCAGATTCTCGAGAACAAGAGGTAGACCATGCCTTTCAACTTTACAAGCATCACCATCGTGTCGTGATGTCGTCAACCTACTGACCTTAGTAAGGAATAATTTTTGTTGTTGATATTTGTAAGGGTCTAAATTTTTTAAAAGGATAAAGCAGAAAACAAGCCCAAAGCCCAATATAAACAAGAAGCCCAAAGCTTACATCAAGGCCGTGGGGCTCACTTAGCCCAAATATGCCTAACATCAAGCCCAAGTCTGGTGCTCTTCCCTTGGCCAAGTTGTATGAATAAGGCCTGCAATTTTAAGTTAACTGCAGCTGGGCCTGGGTTTATTTACTTGTACATGATTTTACTTATTACACCAGGCCTATGTATTCCAAATAATCAGTAATTAAAAGCAGGGCAAGATGGACTTTTGCTTGGATGATCTTAGATCTCGAAAGGTCACGCATGATCAACTCTCTTTGATAACCAATGAACAAAAGATGAACGTGAACATGAATAGCTGAATATCTACTGAACAAAGTGAAGTACTCAAGACAACTCGCTCCAACCAATTAATGCTTGTAGACTAGCGTTGAAGATTAGCTTTCCAGGAGGTCTAGATCCAGCAGTTCCAAGACAAGCTTTCCTATTTAGAGGGATCAACCTCAATGACTTTCATGGAGGGAATTTCATGTCTAGGCAAGAAGACCCAAATTGTTATTCCCATAGAAATTATCCACGGCTCAAGAGTAATACAATTTACGAACCAATGAGTATAATGAAGTTTGGAGGATTTTGTTGAGGTTCAGTCAACACTATAAAAGCACACGCAAGTCCAAGCCACATGGGAGATTTTTTTGGGAGAAAAACTTTTGTACTTAGATTTAAAATCATTCAGCAATTGTAAAATCATTTTCTATAGCTACTGAAATATATAGATGAGATTCTTCTTTGATTATTTGTCGGATTTTGTTTCATTCCCATAAATCCCATCAGTGTAATTTATTTTGAGAAATTTATCCACTGTTCATTCTTTTAGAACGGCTGAATTCGCTCACAATGCGCCATTAGCCTTTATCACTATTGTGGTAAAGCGAGTAGTGGGCTTGACTCTCCAATTTGAACCCGGGTCAAAATCTTCATCTAAGCAAATCTTGACACGTGTTGTAGAAAATTTGACCTCAACATTTTGGCGACTCCACTGGGGAATCAAGTAGCTTGAGCGAAAGAAAGCATGCCGCCAAAATCGAAGAGAATCGGAACTATTAACTCGAAGATGCCGCTTCAAGACGGCGCCATAGCATCCAATTCTTCTCCACAAGAAGTCCACCAAGAAGTAGAACATGGGGCTATAGGTTAAAATATCAACATGTTGTATGTGATGATCCAAAAGACTCAAACTGAGCTTGTGGAAATCGCCAAACATGTGAAGAAAACAAAGACTACCGATGAAGGTCTACAACACAAACCCCTGCCTGAAAAGAATCAGCACAAGAAAGAGAATAACGAGGGTGAAAAGACGCCGCATGAGAGAGCCTCCAACAATGGCTTTTCGGAAGGAAATACTAACTCACAATTTGTCACGCTTTCGAACGTTGCTACACTCATTAAGGAGGAATGAGAGAAGCTTCCTAAAGAGACTCGACATTTTGTCCATCAACCACCCTATCCGTTGGAGCTGCTGAATAAGCCTTACCCTAAGAATTATGAAATACCCACATTTTTGCTATTTGATGGACGAAAAGGGAGCGCTTTAGAACATGTTAGTAAGTTCTTGGATGCAATGGGGCCACATGTTGGAGATAGTAATCTGTGTCTTAGGGAATTCTCTAAGTCGCTCACCGACCGAGCTTACACTTGGTACATGACACTTCAACCTACCTCTATGAAAACATGGGACGACATGGTCAAGATATTTTGTGGCAAGTTTTTTCGTGTTGAAGAAAGAGTTACCTTGCATACTCTACATAGCGTTAAGCAAAAGGCAGGCGAAGGACTACTCGACTTTATTAAGCAGTTCCAAGACCTAGCGCTCGATTATTATGTTAATCATGAAGAGAGAGAGTTGATCGAGATTTGTATCGACAACATGCTGCCAGATTATTGAGCCCACCTGGAAAACTTGGACATAGCCTAATTCGCCCAACTTCTACAAAAGGCAAGAAAGACCGCTGCATCGGTGAAGCCAGTAGAAAGGTCAAGAGCTGACAAAAGAAGTACTCTGCACGCACTTGTTGTGACTAGCAGCAATGACACAAGGAACAAGAAAAAACGTGGCAAAGAAAAGAAATTTGAGGAATGGCCAGCAATACCATGCACCACCGAGGAGATGCACGCCGTCATTGATAAGTGGATTGCGGATGGTTTCCTAAGGCTGCCCAACGTCAGTAAGGAGCCCACGGAAGATGACAAGAAGCATGCGAGGTTTTGCCAATATCATCGTTATGTCCACCATCCTACATCAGAATGTTTTTCTTTACGAAAAAATTTTCACTAAAAAATTCAAGATGGAACTCTCGACGTCACGCTAATTCCACAAGGTGTGCAAAGGAACTCGCTGCCCAACCACAGCAAAAAGAGGGGAGCAGTTTTTGTGGTCATTCATGTCGAAACCGAGGACATAGATGAAGAATTAGAAGACTCTTTGAGCATAAATCCAACTGCTATCAAAACTTTGCAAAGAAGTCCCAAATTTCGGTCTTTGTTTAACCAACTAAGATTAGGACCTTATGCTAGGAAGGCGGCAATTGAAGCTATTGTCAATATAGCCGCTGGATCGGGATCTCAATGCTACACAACCGAAGCTCACGCTAGTCAAGCCTTTTTGGAGACAACCAACGCTGTTACATTCACAGATGAAGACATGGAAGTACAGTACCCAGACCATCGGAAGCCGTTGTATGTGGCTGCAATGATAAATGACGTTCAGATATGACGAGTACTTGTTGATACCGGAGCATCTCTCAATCTGATTCCAACAAGCACTTTGGATGCTGTTGGAATCTCCAGAAAAAAGATCCAAGGCATACCGATGGAAGTCATTGGGTTCGGGGGAGCTGCTGAGTACACTGTCGGCCACATACAGCTAGTATTAAAGGTCGGATCTATCGTGGCCCTTACAAGATTTTACGTTGTGAATATTGCTGTGTCATATCATGCATTACTTGGGAGACCATGGCTACATAAACACAAGCTTGTACTGTCCATATACCACCAATGCGTGAAAGGCTGTCTCAATGGAAAACCAATTAGCATTCTAGCAAACGCAACCCTATTTGATGAATCGGAGGCGCATTATGTCGAGACGGCATTTTATGATGAAGTGACACCAACGGAGGAAGGTTTGATATCCAAAGTAGTAGGAACTCCTTTACCAAGATGGGAAGACATAAAGGATGAGCCCGACATGGATCTTCGCAAGCTGCTGGGGTAAAAAAGGAAGAGAAAGGAACAAAGGGAAGATGCGCCCAAATGTATGCGTGTCCAACTGCCGAACGGACGCATAGGCTACTGATTGTGAAGGTACGCGGGGCCCAACGACACGAAGTGGAAGGGTCCTGGACCTACACAAAGGAGCTGCTTGCCCATCTGCTGTATGGTACAGCAACAAACAGAGGTGTAGGAGAAGATATTGCCGCTAGAAGATGTACCAGTCGTTCCAAACTTGTCACCAGCCAGCGAAGAGCTCATGACGATCAACTTGAGCAACGACCCCAATGTTGAGTTACTGATCTCCATTAGTTTTTCGCTTTCACTATCCGAGAAGGCTCAACTA
>OU015767.1:13296820-13406253 GCA_907173295.1 Fagus sylvatica
TCTTTTAGGGATAAATATAAGGATTTTAAACCTATGAGGTTCACTCTCGACCCTAGATCCTCTATTTGATAACAAAAAATTTTAAGAGTTGAACTAATTCGAACTCGTGACTACAAAGACACTTGGTAGCCATTTAGATAGAACACAAATTACAATTATGCTTTCCGAATCACATGACAATATAAAGATTGGTTTAATCCTCGCTTAGGGTGTGAGAGGACCCAAGTTCAATTATTAGACTGGCCCATATTAATAACTGGATTTTTTTTTATCAAAAATATAATAATAATAATTGGATTTTATAATCAATTTAACCACACTTTTTTCCATTTACCCCAAATAGAAAGAAACCTGGATTTGAATAGATGTTAGACCATCACATTTCAAAATTTTATTACTCAATAGGCCAGACTGAACTAAATAAAAATATTTTCATTTACCAAAAACACAAAAGATTAGCTATGCAATGCAGTCAAGGAAATCCAGCTAAGATGGCACAAAACATGGACTAAGCTCAGCTTTCCCAAGTATATATACAACGGAACCAGTAAACTATTATGAAAACTATTTCTAAGTCATCAAAATTTTAAAACTTGATATATGTAGGAATTAGACTGTATTAGGCAAATGCTTAAGGAATCGAACCACAGTTTAAATGCAGATTGTACTGCAAAATCTTCGAGATATACACTACTCTGATCCAAACACATCAGCTCCATCAACCTGCCACCAAAAAGAAAGAAAGCAAAATTCGTCCAGAGCTGAATACATGAAGCCATTATTACCATTTAAAACCACAACAACTGTAGCATGTTTACATTACAATACACACCAACCAAAACTATATACAATAAAGGAAAATCACTGTGTTCCAACATCAAGACAACTCTGCACCAAAACCCAAGATGTTAGCCCACATAATAACTAATGTAACTGAAGCCAAGTAGAAATATGATTGTCAGACTGATTAATAAACCCAGTTAGACAAAACAGCAGAAGTGACTTCTACAGGCTTCAAATTCAAGTTCAGTCTCTAATACTTGTGATGAATGACAGCTTGAAAAGTGCAGGAGCTGAGAATCAATTCATTGATTTTGAATGCTTTACAAGCCAATCAATGACTGTATCGATGTTGGTAGAGTTCTTGCATGAAATCATATAGCAACAAACTTCTCTATCAGTAATTTCCTTGAGCCCCCTGCACGGTGGAACACCATTTCAACACTATGGAGAATTTACAAATAAAAAAACTCAAAACTCTAACCGCGTTATCCATTATATAATGTGTCCTGTATTCTGAATGTTAATGGTTGAAATATGAGAAATATATGCTACAGCTAAGAAATATTTGAAAAGGAAATCTCTCCCTCCCTATCTCTTTCTCTCTCTATCGTTGTACTTAGGGTTAGTTCACTTTACCTCCTTGACTTTTCCAATGTAACATTTTATTCCCTTGTGCATTGGAGTAAAGTGAAAACGTTAGCATCTCCGTTACTATTCATATAATTACACACATGTACCACACATGTGACATAATTTGGAAACCCTAAGACCTTATACGCTCAATTAGTTGTTCTTTTGGACAAATAGGACGCAAAAGCCAGCAAAGTGAATAGGAAGAGTGAATTGAAGAAATGCGAACTTTGCTAGTTTATGTGTACTTTTTGTCCTGAAGAGTGACTAATCGAATGTTTAAAGCCTTAGGTTTCAAAAATTGTGTCATATGTGGGGCACACATGTGTAATGTCGTGAATAGTAACAGAAGGGCTAACATTTTTCACTTTACTCCAATGTACAATGGGGTAAAGTGTAACATTAAAAATGAGGTAAAGTGAACAAACCCTAAGGGGGTAAAGTGTATTTACCCCTAAGATATAATGCAATGGAGCTATAAGCAAACATGACACTTGTGATTGAATGCTGCAATATTATTCAGCCCAAAACAATTTGACGGGCCATCCAGAAACCATGTTAAGCTTTCTTGACTCTACACTTACAATTGTTCTGTCAGATCCTCTTTAGACAAAGCTCCATGTTTGTCAATCTTATTACCCAGTACCAGCAACGGAATTCCATTAAGGGACGGCTTACTCAACAGGTCGTGAAGTTCACTTCTTGAGACAGGCACGTTATCGTAATCAGCGGCATCCACAACATATCTGCAACATGCAAAAATCATGGTAAGAAATTGTTGGTCATTAAAGTAGTACACTGGACTGGAGAGCTATAACTTAAAACTGTTTACAAAAAAAAAATAGATATGAACCCCTGTACTTGGGCAATGCCCTTTTCCTTTATGATAATTATTAATCATCCAAACAAAAAGAGGTATATTAAACTTCATGAGCATTAATAACATCAGGAACTATAAAAATTTAAGCATTTTATAGAAAAGGGAAATGCAATTGTGGCCATGACAAGCAGAATGTAGCTTTCTCTTTAAGGGAACACAAGACATATGGTCATATGTTTGACACTAAATTTAGTTAGTAAGACATACTTTCCTGAAATTTTTATCCCACCTCTCCTCCCCAACACCCTCAGCAAACAACACAAGAAAGAACAATATTTAAGGAAGAGATCAGCAATCCCAAGTTCTTTTATTCGACTTGGAAGCTCTTTTGTTCCCGGTCACTCGTAGGAGGTGAGAAGAAAGAAAAATGGGTCTAACTCCACTCAAAAGAGTCCTTAAAAGTGGAAGAGTGCTCATGACCCATAAAGTGCACAACCCAAGCGCACCCCAAAGTTGTGGGATTCGACAACAAGAATGGCCCTGAATCTGTTCCATAAAGTGTGCTACTATTAGCCCTACCACGCAATATCTACCTATACAAGCCCCACTAGGAGATAGGGAGGATCTGACAAAAGTACAAAGTTCCGATTGTTCAGAGAATCAGATTGAATCTATTAATCGATGACTAAAAAATTTTGGGGAAAAAGCAAGCTTCAACATTTCCCAAGACAAGAGAGCCATCATTGTGTGGAGGGTAAAGAGCTTCCAACAAAGTGAGCCTTTCATTTGTTTTGTCAAGGCCAAGTCCCCCCCGCCCCCCCTCTCCCCCTCTTTCTTCTACTTCACGCTTCCAAACACCCTTTTGAAAGAAGAATCTTTGAGGCTAAGGTCTTGACTATGATAGATGAGCAAATTGTAGGTAGAAAAAAAAAATCTCTCTTTGCAATACCTTTAAAAAGACATCCACTAATAGAAATCACAAAGTATCCCTAGAGGAAAAAGGAAGAAGAAGCTTTGAGAGTAACGCTCCATTTGTTTGAAGGGAAAACGTTTTGCAAAACACAACAAAATTGTAATGTGTTTTCCTCACTTTTTTTCCAATTTTCATTTTCGGAAAACAACTGAAAAGCCCAGGCGACAAACGTAATTTCCTCTCTCTCTCTCTCTCTCTCTCTCTCTCTTCCTCATCTCTCTCTCTCTATCCAAATCGGCAATGGCTCAATTACTCTCTCGTTGCAAGCATTCGATCTCGTCGGTGATGAATCTGTTACCCTCTCATCATAAGCGTTCGATTGTTGGCGATGGTTCCAAAGGAACTCTGCTCTGATGAGGTTTCAGTATTTTAGTGATGAGGATCTCGTTGGTGACTGGTTGAGGCTGGGTGGCAAGCCATGTTGGACAGACATCAGAGAACACTGAGGGAAATCGGTTTCAGTTCCATTTTGTAAATTTACAAAAAATAGTTGATCCGTGCATTTTTTTGTGAAATAAATTGATAAGTTTTGTGTACTAATCTGTGCAATTTTTGTGAAATAGATTGATAATTTTTCTGTACTCATCTAAACAATTTTTGTGAACTGATTTGGGATAATTTTTGTGAACTGATTTGGGATAATTTTTGTGATAAATTTATTTGATTGATGATATTTGGAATCACATAAATACTATTGATTTTCTGGACGTACCAAACACCAGAAAATGTTTTTAATTAATTTTCATGGTTGTAAACAACAGTAAAATGAGTTAATTTTCTTAAAATTGTTTTCTAGAAAATGAATAATTTTTCAAATAAAAATGTTTTCCGTCAAACAAACAGAGCGTAAGTTCTTATTATTCAAGATAAGCAAACTTCAGGTTCCAAAGAATTTCCTCCCCTTCCAATACCTCAAAAAGACATCCACTAATAGAATGATATCAATAAAAGGGTAATGGTGGGATAAGCAACAAGTTAAACTAAATACAACTAGCATTGTACTTTGAAGTCAATCACACGATCTATCTAATTGTACACTGCCATAGTGAACAAAGAGCATAAAAAGGGGAGATGGAAAATCTGTTTACCAGAATATGGCACTTGTACCTCCCTGCAAGAGTGCACACTATCCAATGTGTTCAGGGGCCTGTAATGGCATTTCAATATTCTGCAGCAGCAGAAGAAAGGAGGGATAAAAGGAAGAAGAAAAACCAAAGAGAATTCATCTTTGGTAACTCTATGGGGCTGTATGGGGGAAGTTGCACGAAATATGGCTTTTGGGCTTTTGCTTATAAGGCCCCTGAATATTTCATAGAACAGGAGTAGTGCGCTACGAATTTTTCCCCCCTGGATAAGTACTAGAATTTATCAAAAAGGTACAAAACTCAGGTATATGTTGAGTAAATACAACAGAAACACTTTAAAAAGGAGAGAGAGAGAGAGAGAGAGCCAAGATATTTTAATTTTGGACTTTTTCCAATACTTGAATGATCGCATGAGAGCTGTTCCTAAACTCAGTTAGATTCTAAAAAGCCAAGGGAAAATTTCAAGGGAAAACTGCAGGTGAAGATTACCTCTTACAAAAGATTCACAAACAAATTTTCTAGTTACCAAAATAAACACGCTAACATTTCTGGTATTTAACCAGAACTGATAAGAAGACTCGCCAGAACTAAATTACAATATCCATTCATACAAAGTGATTAATGCTATCCATCAATCTACCACAACCCACCCTTTTTCTCCAGGCTTGGGAGTTGGGACCCCCTGTGTATAAAATCTAGGACACTAAACACAGACACAGGTGAAGTTAACTTAATTAAGATAAATTTTGTGAAAAGATTAAACAAGAAGAAGAATACACATATATCAGAATAGTGTCCTACATCAGTCTTTGAGAGAATTGAAGATGCTTGTAAGTTCAAAAGAATTAAACAACAAATGTCAAAAAATGACATACACGATAGCTGAAACTGCACGGCAGTATCTCTCCCACATACTGCGGAACCTTGGTTGACCTCCAAGATCCCACAACTTTATTGTGACATTCCCTTTAGTTACCTTCCTCATATTAAATCCTACCTGTAGATGAAAAGGATGCCTTGAGCAAAGTATCCAAAAAGATAACTATAACAAAAACTTGTGGCAATAATGACAAGTTCCAAGGAAGAATACATCTTCCTATGATGAAAATTAAAGGCACATAATAATTCAAAGAGAAGATGACGCACCGTTGGGATCATGTCTTCACTATATCCACCAGTCTGGGAAAAAGTTCCAGAAACAGGAATTTCACCATCAGCATCAAACCAAAAGAGAGGGAAATAAATAATAGATAAAAAACTAGACCTCTCACAAATAGTTTACTTACTGCTATAACATTTACAAGTGATGTTTTTCCAGAATTCTGAAGTCCTATCAAAGACAACTCCATTTCTTGCTTGAAGAAGAGACTACAATAAGAATAAAGAAAAAGAAGAATTGCTAAATAATTTAATGAACTCTGAAACGGCAATCTATATGAAATACGAAATGTGCAACAGATATTATCACAACAAGCAATTCAATGCAGAAGAGAGAAACTGGGTGCGAAATCTAGAGATTCATGAATTCAATCATAACAACTCATTCACTCCAACTAAATAGCGTGCAACTAAAAAACACTCACACCAGAATAAGAATATCATACAAAGTCCACCTCAAACACACATAAAGAGGTATACTACCTTCATAGGGTTTCCAAGGCATCTATGTATGATATTGAATCTATCCAGGAAAGATAAAAAAATAAAATACGAACAACAAGGTTTAAAAGTTCAGCAGACGTTTATCAACAGCAACAGCTGAAAGTATGTTCCTCACATGATACCCCTAAATGTATTGCCCTAATACTAAATAACTTAAGTGTGTGATGGATAAAAAAGAACCAAGAAGACATTAAACTACCAAGTACCAAAAGAGCCTTCTAACATTGCAGCTTATCTTTTTCGCAAAGTATCCACCAATGCCAGAGCTCCTCTTTTAGGATTAAAGTCTGTTTCTGAAATACCAATATGGCATTCATTCAAAAACAATCCATCGCTCTGAAAATATCAAGACTCATTCAGAAGATTAGAGTCAACAAACCCACAACTTTTCAATCCACTTGTATCTCCATCTCAGTAATTCAAATCTAGTTGCACCATCGAGGTAAAAGGACTGTCATTGGTATGGCGAAGAATGCGGTTTTTGTTGGCAATCGCAAAGTGTTTGGCCAATGCCTTAGAAACAAAATTCTCAGAACAGCCATTGCCAATGATCAAGTTGCAAACTTTCTAATAGCTTTTTTTGATTGGCACCAGGTGTCCGAAGCATTTGCTCCGACTAATCTCAGGGGTGCACAGGCCCTCGGCAAGGAGTTTCCCGCAAGTGTACCTCAGGTAATTCAAGAGGCAATTAAATTCCCCCAGTCTGATGGCCCCAAAGGTTTGAATGCACCCAAGAGGTGTTGAACCTTGGACCTTGTAAGGAGCATACCTCCAAGACCAAGGCCTTCACCACTTGGGCCACCACCTTGGGGCTAATAGTTGTGAATGGAAAATCCTACAATGCTGCAACAACTCCTGTTTTGGTGAGACAGCAATCTTCTATGTCTGTCAAATCATCATCACTACTTCCAATATCCTCTACATCCTATTCATATCTTTTCTCATACTCCACCAAAAGCACAGACGTATGCGAAGGAAAATCACTAAACAATGACCAAGCTTACCACACCAAGAACACTTAACTAGTGTAGGTTTCACATAGGGGTTCCTCAAGGCTTCTTTGAGATCCTGCCAATGCTCAAATATTTTGCATTCTTGCTATTCCCTGCCACCACGACTACCACCATCATCATTATGATCATCACCACTGCCACCATCCAACCGACTTTTTTTTTATTACCACGATTTTGCTTTTGATAAGGAGTGCCCTGATTACCACCGTATCAGAACCTTTCGCATACTTGTTATGAGTACCTGGAGGCTAGAAGTACCTTTACCACTAAATTTTTAGCCCAGGCCCCATTTTTGTTGCTTCAAGTGAGACCAACTATCAAACCACCACGACCACTTTAGCCTCCTCCACAACCCCACTTTTGCTATGGTGCACACACGCATGCACACACACACACACATTCTTCATGTGAGCCTCATCGACTATTATAGAAAACACCTATTGCCAATAGAATCAATTGCAGGTCTCAACAATCAAGCATTTCATCTAAAGTGCTCTAGGATTTGTGTAGCAAAATAACCTATGTGCTTAACCAACACAACTAATTACCAGTTCCCACCTAGGACCTAATCTAAGCAACAGCCAATTGCAGACACCACAAGAATGATACATCAGTCATTTCACTTTTATTTGAGACCATTCCTCAACTTATATCCTATAATCTTCCTGCTACCAACTATATCCTCCAATAATTCCTCAACTGGAATTATTTTGTATTCCAATAATCGTAAATTTATTCTCTTTTCCTACTGTATCAGCAGCCAAACAGAGACCCAAGAAAAACAAAAATGAAATTAAACCGAATTATGTCCTTCCATTTGGTTCTTGAGAAAACTAACAAAAAAATAAAATTAACAAAAAAATCATTAATCTCAAGAACTGATTCAGCAGAGTAGAAATTAACAATTTTCTCAGCTCCCAAACACTGACCAACTCAAAATTCGATTCTCTATTTATGTTTCTAGTACACTTTCTTAGCATCCAAAACACAGAGAGAGAGAGAGAGAGTTTTATTTACCTTCGTATCCAATTGAGAAAAGCTTCCCATATCCCCATTGCGAAGGAGAAAATAAATATCAAATAAATGGAAAGAAGGTTTCGAATTCGAGAATTTGATTATATGGTTTTTCAATTCCCTCGCTATTCAAATCAGCAACGAAAATAAATAAATAAATAAATAAAAATAGATAACATGCCTATGAATTATGATGACATTTCTTAATGATAATTATCAAAGCCGACAAAATGACGAATGTTGTTTTTAGCTCAGCCACGCGCGCAACGGGGTACTGTGTACGTGGACCAATGGCGTTGGACTTTTGAAACAAAATATGACTCTGTTATTGGTTGGGTTGGGTTACGCGCTTTGTTGACGTTGGTTGGTTCTTGAAGACAAAACAGGAATTTCGGAAGTGGCCAAACGACGTTGTTTTTGAATTTTGGAGTTGGGAAGGAAAGTGCTATTGTCTTCTCTTCCCCTCCTGAGTTGTACTCTCCCTTCTTTTTGGTGGCCAGTGGTTGCTTTTGACTTTTTTGCCAAAACGTGAGGGGCTTTATAGGTTTCTTCTTTATTTTCTTTTGTTTGTGGGAGGGATTCTTTTTTTAAAATTAATTGGTCAAATTATAATTACACTCTCTAAGTTTTGATAGTGTATTGAAGGTTGTTTTTTCGGTGAGCCAAATCTGAAAAAGGTCAAGAAAAAGCCTACACAAGAGGCCCAACACATCGAGTCCGGCAACCAAAGATCCTCTTCACGTTGACAAAAAGACTTCACAGGACAAATGGGTTCTGTTGTACCCATAAAAGACCAACTCATTTAGTTTAGCGGCCACCAGAGGCACATTTCACGCTAATAGGAACACCACATGATCAATAGGTTCCGCTGTACACACAATGACCCAATTTATCAGGTGCAGCGGCTGTATAAAGCCCACTTCACGTTAACAAGAATCTCACAAGACTAATGAGTTCTGCTAAACACATAACAACTCAACTCAATAGGTCCAACTGCTATAGAATAACCCAATTCACGATAGCCCAATCCACTCAATATGAGTACCAGGTATTCAACCCTAGAATATAAAAGGGACATGACATTAACAATGACATCAGATAAAGAAGAAAAAGACTTGTCAATGGAGTCCTCTGAATCTCTTTGCTGTTTCGCCAGACTTGCTCACTGCCTTGCTGAACCAACCTGTTCAGCTAAGCTTTGCCTAAGCACAACCACCATTGATGTTGATTTTACTTGAAGGAGATAAGGTTTGGATGGTTGGGGGGTGTTAGAGATATCTTTGCTTATACACTTTTCCCTTCTTGATAGAGGTCAGCTTAGGGATTCTCTATGCCAAAAAGGAAGTGTGTCAGTGGTGCATGTAGTGATTTTGGCCAAACCACATTTCTTCCTTTCCTTTTTCATTTTTAGCTGAAAAAGGAATCTCCATTAAATAACCAAGTTGCTGCATAAGTTGACTAAAAAAGCCTTCATGGAAAAGCCCATAAACTAGGTAGTAACCATTTTCTCCTATGGGACAAAACCAAACCAAATGCTCAAATGACCTTTCCATATTCATGAAAGGGAGCTGTTGTCCCTAGAATATACCATCATGGTGCTACCCAAAGCACTGAGATGATGTTGACTGACCATGGTAAAGTGGATTTGAGGTTTTCTATGAGCTAAGGGATTTTGGGCTATAAATAGGAGAGGCGAAGATCAACCAAGGGGATCAGAGAAAACCATCAATACATGACAATAGACCCAAAATACACAATACATGGAAAATCTCCAGTAAGTATCAAAACCATAACCATAGCTTTCAAACCTTAGAAACTCTAGATCTAAAACTCCATTCTCTAAATCTAAAACCTCATTGTTCAAATATGTTTCCAAAGCTACACAAGAGAGTTCTAGAAAGTTTTAGAATCCATTACATGCATCGGTTCCTTGCTCTTTCTCCCATCCAAATCTAGAAAGCTTTAGAATCCTTTAAGTTTCTTTTATTTTAAAGTTACTTACTGTTAATAGCCTCTGCTGCAACTGAACAATACCGTTGAACTAAGTTGCGGCTGTACAAAAAAAGGGAAGATTGTTCATTTGAATATTTTGTTTCAATTCCACGGTACACTTTGTTATTAGGCTTCCCCTTGATCTGTACAACTCTATTTATCCTCAGATGGCATTAAACCATTGGATTGGGCCCACATTGCACTGAGAGCCATTGGGCTTCAAGCTGGTCCAATAGGAGTCTCAGCCTTGACCCCCATCCTTTGAACCCGAGTCCACAGAATAGCCACACAAGCTTCGACACATGGCTGAACAACAAAAAGACCCCCAACATAAATGGTGATTCCACTGGGGAGTCAAGTAGCACTTCCAATCTAGACAATGCCGCCCAAGTCCAAAAAGCTCAAAGAGAGAAGGCTCTTTCAACACCAACATGACACCACATAACCAACCTCAACCTCTAACTCATGATGTTGCGTCTCAGCATAAACAACAACAATTTGTGGGAGATTTGGGGGTTGTGAATCTCAAACTTACTTTGCTTTACAACCTTCTTCAAGAGTATACAACAAGCTCAACATAAGTTTGCAGAAGCTATTCAACAAACGAAAGAAATAAGTCATCTAGATGACTAACAGTAGCAACAAGTCAGACTTCAACCAGACAAAGTTTAGCCAGACAAGGTTCAGCAGTATACAATCCTTCCTCTACTAAACTGACCACTCAAATTTGTTTTACTCTTCCTGATGTTACTCCTTGGAGAGGAGCGAGAAAAGTTCCTACAAAATCCCATGCAATCTCATCTGTAACCCTCCTTACTCAACACTTTCATCAACCGCCATATCACCCTTTATCCTTATGTTGTTGCACATTCTTATAGTTTATGGCGTTGTTCAACCGCACTCATAACCATTACCTCAGTGTTGCTGAACTTACGTCCAGTGCTGCCAAGCTAGCAAAACAACTTATTTTTTTAAATCCTACCTAACTGACTGATGAAAAGTTGTCACATTCCTTACAAGACTCATGATCTTCTTTACATGGCCGATTATCAAGGGCCAAAATTTTATCTACACAACATAATTTCCACAATTGGAAGTCATTCAATGGCTCTCTTTAGACCTCATTCTTAATCAGGGAGCTCATAGCAATCCATCAGCACTTGAAGTTTTACAAGGGTTAAACTGCCAGACAAGTGATCTAGCAATGTTGTGGCTAGACTAATGACATCTCAATCCATTCCACTCAAGTCTTGTGAAGACGAAGGCGATGTCCTTAATAAATTTGTGTAAATAAGAGCCCTTGTTGGTAGAGTGAACAACTCAGCTAAGCGATAACACTATCTATTGTAGTTCAGTAGCAACATTCTTTGGCGTAGTTCAACGGTATCATTGATTCTATCTAAAGGAGCACAAGAGTTCAACATAACCTACTTCATGATTGTTACTGCCGAACCGGATCCATTACTGTGAACCGGTCGGGTCTACTACGGCTGAACCTAGTTCAATACCATTGAATGGATACTATCGCTAAACCCTATCCATCACCACTGAATCTAGTCTATTATTGCTGAATCAAATATGAAGTAATCATCTACTATCCTACTTGACATCCATGATGAATGAAGTTCACACACATCAAATTTTGATCAACACCGAAACCTCACTCAAGCTTATTTCACTCGGCACATTCCAAGTCACTAGAATTCTTTGTCAAGCAAATTCTTAAGTCACCCATGGAGGTTTATGGACTTAGAGGGATCAATGACTAATGGTGGAACTCACAATGATTCATGCCATCAGTTTAGCCGTAACATACTTGGATGGCCTTGGTTCTGCGAACGCAAAGTGTTGCGTGAAGCGTATCTCTCTTACGTGTGTATGTTCAGTGATATCATGTGACTTAGTTCAAAGATTCTTTTGTTTTCTTCAACTCAGCAACTATTCCATCCTTTGGAAATCAGTAACAATGCGATTGTCATAGTTCAACAACATCATCCATTGTAGAGTTATCCAACGCCACCCTAGTCTCACTCCTGACGGATGAGGACTCTTGTTGTAGGGAAGAGGGTTGGTTCCTTGACGACATCAAAGCCTTCTCTAGTAGCTTTAGTCGCATTTCTTTTGTGTATGCTCACAAATCTTGTAATTGTGTTGCCCAAACTTTGGTTGGGTTTGCTAAGGAGATTGAAGACTCCATGTCCTAGTTTGAGGACTGGCCTTCTTTTCTCCTTCCCATTCTGAAAGTGTAACTGTTATACACTAGATTGCAGCCATAAGGGTTAGATATTTAGTTCCGTAAAGGGTAGTGTTGGTTCTAGATGGTTAGCTGGTACCGTAATTATAGGCTCACGTGGAACACGTGCTGGTGTGTGTATGAATGTATAAAGCTCTGCATGTGTTAGTGAAAAACAGAGCAACAAAACTCTAATAGAAGTTTATTCAGAATACTCTCAGTTTTCGCTTCTTTTGTTCTTTTCTCTATTGCTTTCATGGTATCAGAGCCTACGATAATGGCGACCTCATCTTCTTCTTCTGCGTCTTCTACTTGTTCAAATCCTTCAGGAACAATTTCACAGACACCTATTCTTCTCCTCAAGGATCTTGTATCTGTGAAACTTGATGCTACCAACTATGTGATATGGAAATATCAAATAGTGTCCATTTTTGAATCTTACTCTTTGCTTGATATGATTGATGGTACTGTATCTCCTCCAGCACAGTATCTTGCAGATGCAAATGGTGAATCATCACTGAATGTGAATCCTCTATACAAGCAGTGGAAAGCTCGTGATCAAGCTTTGAAAACACTGATCAACGCCACGCTATCTCCCTCTGCTATAACATTAGTCATTGGCCAGACCACCGCTCAGGGTGTTTGGCAAGCTCTAGAGCGAAGGTATACTTCTCTTTCGCGTACTCATGTCCTAAGTTTAAAGGGTGAGTTGGATCGCGTTAAGAAATCCAATACAGAGACCATGACTGTTTATCTTGATCGGGTCAAGGAAATCAGTAATAAACTTGGTTCTGTTGGTGTTAATATTGATAATGAAGATCTACTACATGTAGTTCTTAAGGGATTATCTACAGATTATGATCCTTTCTGCTCTACTATGCGCACACGAGAAAGAGTTATTTGCTGTGAAGAATTACATGTTCTTCTTACTTCTGAGGAAGAATCCAAGAAGAATGCCAGGCATACAGGTTCAGAGATTCCTCATATGGCAATGGCAGCAACCAACTCACAGTTTCCTGCACCAAGTACGAATACTCCTTTACCTCTGTTTTCTGCACCTTGGAACAGAGGACGTGGTGGACGAAATTCTAATAGGAGCCGTGGTGGACAAAATTCATTTGGCTCAAATCGTGGTGGTTTTTCTTCAAATTCTCAAGGATTTCCTCCTAATCCACACAGTTATTCTCAATCCTACAACTCTCCTAGCACATTCAATGGTTCTTCTCAGCGCCCTCAGTGCCAAATATGTGGGAAAACGGGTCATCTTGCACTGGACTGTTTCCATCGCATGAATTTTGCCTACCAAGGCCGTCAACCACCAGCTAAGCTTGCTGCCATAGCATCCACAAATATGTCAAATGCTTTCAATGCTTCTTCCTCAACTCAATCCAGTTGGATCTCGGATACTGGCGCCACTGACCACTTCACTCCAGATATCTCCCACATCCCAGACTGCCATGAATATCGTGGTAATGAACAAGTTACTGTGGGCAATGGTCAATCACTTCCGATTAATCACACTGGTAATTCTCAACTCTATGCCTCATCTCATTTGTTTAAATTGCGTCATGTTCTTCATGTTCCCTCCATGTCTTCAAATCTCTTATCTGTGCATAAGTTTTGCAAAGATAACAATGCCTCTTTTCACTTTGATGCTTCCAAGTTTCGCATCAAGGATCTCAGTTCGGGGAAGCTCCTTTACAGTGGCCTTAGCGAGCGTGGTCTTTATCCTATTCATGGTGCCATTCTTCCTGAATCTCCCTCTCCACAATCATTTCATACCTCTGCCATTGATGTTTCATCTTCTCTTTGGCACAACCGATTGGGGCATCCACAACAGATAGTGCTTCATCATGTATTACAAAAACATCTTAGTCTCCTTGTATCAAATACTCATTCTGTTTGTAGTCATTGTTTAGCTGGTAAAATGCACCAACTCCCATTCCCTAAATCTGTTTCTATCACCTCTAGACCTCTTGAGATTGTACATAGTGATGTTTGGGGTCCTGCCCCCATCACCTCCAATAATGGAACACGTTTTTACGTTATCTTTGTTGATGATTTTACCAGATTTACTTGGTTTTTTCCCTTACACCATAAGTCTCAAGTACTTTCTTCCTTTATGCATTTCAAATCCACTATGGAGAATTTACTTAGTTGCACCCTTAAAATTCTCAGAACCGATTGTGGTGGAGAATATTCAAAGCATGAGTTTCAGAATTTCTGTTCTTCTACCGGTGTTTTACACCAGTTTACTTGCCCTCATACTTCTCAGCAAAATGGGGTTGCTGAGAGGAAGCATCGTCACATCGTTGACAAGGGCTTAACTCTCATGTCCCAAGCTTCATTACCCTTACACTTGTGGCCATATGCCTTTTCCACCTCTGTTTTCCTCATAAACAGACTTCCTTCCCCTCACCGAGGCTTCATTTCACCTTGGGAACGTTTATTTGGTTCCATACCTTCATATTCTTCATTCCGTAGCTTCGGTTGTGCTTGTTATCCGTTACTACGTCCATACTCTAAACACAAGCTTCTTCCCAGGTCTGTTCAATGTGTGTTTCTTGGATACCCATCCAATGCCAAAGGTTTTTTATGTTTTGATCCAGTTTTATCTCGATTTTTTGTCTCTCGTCATGTTCAGTTTGATGAGACTGTGTATCCTTTTCACAATCTCTCCACCTCATCTTCCCTTCACAAAATACCAACTCACTCTCAATCCTCCAAGTCCTGCTTGGTTAAGCACTTTACTGTATTTTCATCCGTGTTTAGTTCCCTTTGTTCTTGGACCACCTCCATCTTCCATATTATCATCTCATACACCTGCTCCTACTGCTCCCGTGTCTGTGCCCCATGTCCTTGATCCCATGTCTGTTGCTCTAGTCCCTGCTCCAGTGTCCATGCCCCCACCTATAAATTCTGGTCTTGTTCCCTTGCCCGCTAATGATCACCCTATGCAGACTCGTGCCAAGTCTGGCATTCGCAAGCCGAAACGAGTTCATTTCACTAAAACTGTTTCAGACTATCTTACTGTTGAACCGCCATCTTTTGCTGTTGCTCGCAATATTCCTCAGTGGTATGATGCCATGGCTTCTGAGTTTTCTGCTCTACAACGGCAGTCCACTTGGTCCCTTGTTCCATCATCTCCTCATCATCCTGTTATTGGTTGTCACTGGGTGTTTAAACTCAAACGCAATTCTGATGGCAGTATTGCTCGTTACAAGGCTCGGTTAGTTGCATAGGGCAATCATCAAACACTTGGACTTGACTTCAATGAGACCTTTAGCCCTGTTGTTAAGCCTGCTACTGTGCATCTCATGCTTTCTATTGCTGCTCAACAACGCTGGTCCTTGCGACAGTTGGACGTTAGCAATACTTTTTTGCATGGTTCTCTCAAGGAATGTGTGTATATGCGTCAACCACCTGGCTTTGTTGACCCTGCCTCACCATCTCATGTGTGTTTTCTGCACAAGTCAATTTATGGCTTACGTCAAGCTCCTCGTGCTTGGTTTGAGAAATTCTCTTCTCATCTCCTTACAATCGGGTTCATTGCCTCACAAGCTGATCCGTCTTTGTTTTTGTACAAGCATGGCTCTACGGTTTTGTATTTGCTTCTTTACGTGGATGATATCATCCTCACTGGCAATGCTCCCATAGCCATTACTAATTTGATTACTAATCTTGGTTCTGTTTTTGAGCTTAAAGATTTGGGTCCTCTAAAGTTTTTTCTTGGTCTGCAAATTGACTACCAGCCAGCTGGGTTCTTTGTTCATCAGACTAAATATGCCATGGATGTTCTCTCTCGGCAGAATATGTCTACTTGCAAGCCGTGTTCATCACCGTTTGTGTCTAGCTCCAAACTGTCTTCTGACTCGGCTGATTTTCTTCCTGATCCTACACCCTATCGCAGTTTGGTAGGTGCTCTCCAATACCTCACGTTTACACGCCCTGACTTGTCTTTTGCTGTTAATTCTTTGTGCCAACACATGCAAAGTCCTACGTCTGCTCATCTGGTTGCTGCCAAAAGAGTTCTCCGCTATGTTCGTGGCACCATTTCTCATGGGCTTTTATTTCAGCCTGGTCCAATGCATCTTACTGTTTTCATTGATGCTGATTGGGCCGGCAATCCAGTGGACCGACGCTCCACTACTGGGTTTTTAGTTTTTCTGGGCAACAATCTCATTACCTGGGCTTCCAAGAAACAACCCACCGTCTCGCGTTCCTCCACTGAAGCTGAATACAAATCACTTGCTGTTGGTGCTGCAGAAGTTGCATGGATTCGGATGTTGTTACGAGATCTCCATGTTTTTCTAGCTCATTGTCCTATGGTTTGGTGTGACAATACTAGCACCATTTCTCTTGCTTCAAATCCTGTTTTTCACGCTTGCACAAAACATGTGGAGGTTGAATATCACTTTTTCCGGGAACGCGTTGTTCGTGGTGATTTGAACGTCCAGTTTATTCCCACTGTTGATCAGCTTGCTGACTTACTCACTAAAGCTCTGCCAACACCACGGTTTCTTCAGTTAGCTAACAAACTTCTGCACTCTTTTGATCGGCATCAGTTTGAGGGGGGATGAAAGTGTAACTGTTATACACTAGATTGCAGCCATAAGGGTTAGATATTTAGTTCCGTAAAGGGTGGTGTTGGTTCTAGATGGTTAGCTGGTACCGTAATTATAGGCTCACGTGGAACACGTGCTGGTGTGTGTATGAATGTATAAAGCTCTGCATGTGTTAGTGAAAAACAGAGCAACAAAACTCTAATAGAAGTTTATTCAGAATACTCTCAGTTTTCGTTTCTTTTGTTCTTTTCTCTATTGCTTTCACATTCTTCAAAAGGATCTTTGATTAAATAATATAAGTGACTGTCATTTATTCAAAAAAAAAAGTCCCAACTCCATCTAAATCTAATTGGATTTTATTTTTGTTATTTCTTTAATGTATTTTTGTTGATATTTTCTTATATTTCATAATTATAATCAATATATGAACTATTATCTCTTATATATATAAAATTTCATTTTAAAAAGATAAATAAATCTTTTACTATTTTATCAAAGTCTTTTAAGATCCAAAATCTATAAAAGGAAAACAAAGGTAGAGAAAACAGAAAAGAAAAAGAAAAATATTGAAATTGAAAACAAGTGTCTGGTTATTAAAATTATTAGTAAACTATTCTTGAGAATAATTTTCAAAACAAATTTGAAAAACACAAAACTGAAAACATTTATAAAACATACTTTATATCTTTGTGAGTTTTTTTTACATTAATATACTACTGATCATACATATTTCATATTGTTCTCAAGTACATAGATATATGTTCTGAGTGCACATAATTAAATATGTCTGTAAATTTTGTACCCTGAATCAAATCCTAACTCAAGCACTTATAGAACGTGCTTTGCAGGTAAAGTTAGCTGATTGATCCTGGTCTTATGATCTAGCCAATCTTGAGTTCTTGAGAAAATAATTTTCAAGTTAAACAAAGGAGCTATATTTCTTGAAAACTAGTGGACAAACCAAAATTGACCATAAACTTTTTTCTTTTTTCCTTTCTTTTCAATATATAAGAAGTTGGTGGGATAACTGGCCCTGAATGCTAACGATAATTACAAGAAATTAAAATTGAGTTCAGTTTTGAAGCTCTGTATTATTCCAATTTTATCAATGTCCCAAAAGGGACTCAGTTTTGAAGCTCAATGTTGGCCTGCCTTTGCAATTTGCAGGAATAAATGATTTCCTATGTCTGATGTATGCAGTGCGCCTCTCTCAAGTGAGACCCACTCTCACAACACGTGAGTCCCACTTGTTGTGAGAGACGCGCTACATCGGACATAGGAGATACCTTCTCATTTGCAGGCCATCCCATAAAATTTTCCATACAAATTAAGACGTTTCTGTGCCATGTGTGGGACTAGTGCCTTTATTTTAAATTTGATCGGATGATTCGGATGTCACCAGGTGTTGCGCTTGACCTTAGTGTCATTGAATGGAACTGAACTACAGGAGACTATTAGTGCTGACAAGTGTGCGGGACCTTCCCTGGATCGTCATGACATAAAACAGAACTAGGAAGCATCCTAGAAGCAGCAGATAAATGTTTGTGACGAGCTAAACTCCAAAGCTACTTTTTAACTCTTTAGCTCTCATTACTCAGTACTGTTCCTTTATTTCTTAAATCAAAATTCAAACACACACAAATTTATACAGTGATGACCCTTGCGGGAAATAAAGAGAAAAGAACCACTCTTTCTTACATTGTATTTTCTAAGTAAGTTCACTTTAATTTAAATTTCTTTGTGCCTTCGGTTATTATCTCTCTTATTTGTGTGTGAGTGTGTGAAACCTCTAATGTAGTAGAGTCATGATGAAACTTGGTCAGCAGGGGGATGGCTATCTTAGTACAAATGTTTGGCGGGCTCCGGCTTTGTGTTTCAACTCTATGGGATCTGCAAGAAATGAGATTTTCCGCTATTTTTGATGATGTAAGTTCTGTTGCACTGGCCATCATCATGGCCGCTGTATCATGTTTCATTGCTACGAGGAGCAGATGATTCAAGTTTTCGTCAGTCACCTTTCATTTTTCAGCTTGAATTATACTTTCACTGTGTACCTTTTTATCAATACCATTCATGGTTTTTAAGCAGCCCCTATGCTTCCTCTAGTTCTTTATGCTTTTGTTGTTTTCACTTTTCACATTGTTGTTACGATTTTTTTTTTAGGTAAAATGCATTCAGACCACTTAATTTTTATGTTATTACAGCGAGACATCTGAACCTTTTTTTTTTCTTCTCCAAGACGACTTTTGTCCATTCTTCATCAATTTTAATGTTTTTTTTTTTTTTTTTTTTTCTTTTTTTCTTTTTTTATGTTTTTCCACTAAATTGTTAAAAGAAATACACTAAACTATATTGTTGCACTAAAACCACTTTCTTTTCGTTTTTTCGGATAAAAAAAATTAAGAAATCTTATTATAAGACCATAAAAGTTCAAGAGGTGTTCTTAGTAGCTAATACATTTTACCTTTTCACTTATTTATTACAGTTTATTTACCATTGTTGCTTTTGTTACTTCAACCTGCGCCAAATGAATGTGACCCGGTTTATAATCTTACTTTTTAAAATAACTGACTCTAAAATATCCAACTAGGGTGGGTGGGTATCTAATCGTGGAATGTGAGAGGTCTGGGTAACAGGGAGAGGGGATTCCTGGTGAAGAGCTTAGTTAAGAAATGGAAAGTGTCTATATCTATAGTGATCCTCTGGGAAACCAAACTAAGATTCTTTGAAAATATCACCTTTTCTTATTAACTACAAAAATTTCAAACAATACATGATGAAAAATTTGAAAATTAAATTATACTAAACAGACAATAGGCAACCTGGCAAAAAAAGTAACAACTAACAACTATTCACCTTATCTATACTATAATGTAAAACCGAAACTTTTTGACTTTTGGTTGACCTCATCATGTTGCGCCACATAAGCTTTTGAAATCTCACAATTTTACACCTCATTATTTTAATATATATTTTCTAATTGAATTTAAATTTTATTCTATTATTAAACCTTCCATTAGAATTTTGACACATCATATTTTCTTTAATATAAGAATATATTATTCCATATATAAAACACAATCATAATTAATGTCTAATACTAAAATATATTCCATATATAAACACAATATAAATATCTTTTAATAATAATCATAATTATCAATTTTCATCAAGATTTTTAGAGTTCCTTTTTTTTTTCTTATGTATTTCATTTAATTTTGTTGCTGGACAATGGAAAAAGATGGATGAATTTGTTATAATGAAACCATGTGAGCCTGAAATGAGTTATGAAAATTTATTTAGGTTTGATCCTATAATCATGTGTCCTATATATTTATTTGTCCTTCTTTTTATTTTAAGTATCATTTATTTTATTTTTGGATGGAAACATGATCCATATGGTAAATATAAACATGAATCGTATTTTATAAAAATTGGACTATATTCAACTTATGCCAAAAGAAAAATTACATTATATTAAATTTTAATTATCCTATGGTAAATACTTTCTTAGTTATTTTTTTAAAACCAAAAAGTAGGATCTATCCTAAATCCGATTCGTAAAGTCTCTTTATCGATCTTGCCTACAACATTTTGAACTACAAAAAAAAAAAATAATAATAAAATAAAATAAAAAAAACATATTCAACAAAAGAAGTAAAAGGAATCAATTAATTTATATTTTATTTTCAATAATTTTCCTGTGCATCGCACAGGTTTGCGACTAGTTTTCATGATTTATAAGTCCTAAATGATATAACCCAAATATAAATTAAATTCAATGTCAATTAGAAGCTTTGAATTGGTGGATCGTGGTCCGTGGACTATCATGTTTTACATTAAAATCTAAGTACAAGACAAAAAAAAAAAAAAAACCACTAGGCTAAAGGAGTAATTATCATAGGATAATTATCCTTAAAAATGATTTTTTAGAATGTTTTTCTAATATGAGTGGTTTAATTCCTACGGCCTATGTAAGCTAACAAGTCAAAATAATTTTTGGCTTCTAAATGAGGAGATTGGACCTCCAATATTTTTGGGATGTGAATTATTAATGAATATGACAAAGTTAATTTCTATCATGTGTGATGGTACTATTGTCGAGTGATTAGTCAGTAGTACAGAATTACAAATAAATGCGTAATTCTTCTCTCACATAAATGGTAGGTCCGACTACATAAATATGGGTTCCACTAAGTCACTAATTAAATTTATGATAGGATCCACCATTCATGTGAGAGGGAAGAAATTATTCAGTGCACCAGTTGAACTATGTCATCTGTCCACCAACCCATAAATTAAATGTCATATGTCATAATTAACAAGTCAAACCTTAATTAGGTTTTAACAACTAACCCAGTTTTTAACGTTAACGTTAGGATTAACAAATTAAAAAAAATATATATTATATATTCAGTAATTTTTGCTCAGCATCAAGCGGTGTCATCTTTTGCACTTCGTTACTTCAAATCATCACTCTCACCTTTCTTCTCCGAATTGGAGTTCACATAGCCCAAATTTTGGGTTTCACAAGAAATCCCCAAATCTAATTTCTCGTCTACAGGGTGTTCCTTGGGGTGGTCCTTTGAGTGAAGATACAACCTATCAATGGGTTTGGGAGATGGTCGTGGTTCCTGGGGCTTTAATTTGATATAATATTTCATAGATTGCAACGTAATAATCCAAGGAAACATGAATCTACAAGCAAAAGCAATATTCACTACCTATAACTATAAATATTCCTGAAATTTTGTTTAACAGATACAAAATTTACTATCTTTGGAGGATTTAAAGCTTTTGTTTAGAAGATTTTTGTTGACCAACAACAGAAAGGAAAGAAAAAAGCTCTGGCCAGTCATAGTCGTTGGTGTTGGCTCTGTCGGTGTTGCCAACGTCAACGAGAGGATGGGTTGTTCCCAATGGGGTACGTTGGTGTTGCCCGTAGGTGTAGAGTTTTCAAACACAGTGATTGTTCTCAAAAGGGACCGTTCAGTTGGGCTTGGACTGAGTAAAGAAAATAAACACTGAAAATATAATAATTGTTTTTTGATTTGTTAATCATAACGTTAACGTTAAAAACTGGTTTAGTTGTTAAAATCTAATTAAGGTAATGTGGTTAATCATTACACATGACATTTAATATATGAGTTAGTGGACGGATGACATGATTCACCTAGTGGACTGAATAATTTTTAGTAAGAGAGAGACTACACATTTATTTGTAGTCCTGAACTACTAAATAATTTTTCATTATTGTCTGTTTAAAATGACAAAAAAAATAATAATGATTTTAAAAAAAAAAAAAATTGGGTTATCATGTGATGTGGATATAACCTACCATCTATAATCTATACTATAGTGTAAAACCAAAATTTTTTTTACTTTTAATTGACCTCATAATATTGCGCCACATAAGTTACTCTCACAATTTTACACCTCATTATTTTAATATATATATATATTATTAATTGAATTTAAATTTTATTCTATAATTAAACATCTCATTAGAATCTTGACATATTATATTTTCTTTAATAGAAATAATATATTATTCCATATATATAAACACAATCATAATAAATGCCTAATACTATAATATATTTTATATATAAACACAATAATAATAAATGTCTTATATATCGGTAACCTGTGCCACGCACGGGAAAATTTAACATAATATGATTTTTTTCTCTTTTATTTTTTGTCTAAAGATAAAAATTGATAATCGTGATATTTATTAAAAACATTTATTATTATTGTGTTTATATTTAGAATATATTCTGGTATTAAACATTTATTATGATTGTGTTTATACATATGGAACAATATACCCCCAACGTAACAGGTCTTCATCTTCTTCTTTTTTTTCTTTTTTTTTTCTTTTTTTTTTCATTTTTTCATTTTTTTTTTTTTTTTTGATGAAATTCATCTTTCTCATTTAATTGGATACTTGATAGTTTATTTCTCCTCCCTCAATTAAACTTGAAACGTCTGCCTTGACTTCTCAAATAATTTCCTTTTCGATTTTTTTCCCACTAATAACGAATCCAAAATACTAATCTATCAATCAAAATTTGAACCCCTTTATCTAATTAACTTTATTCCTACTCCCCCAATTAAACTTGAAACTTCTGACTTGAACCCTTCCATTAGACTTGAAACGTCTCATACATAGCTAATAAAAGTATAATATTTAATTCTTTAATTCCTGCCTATTACATTGTAATATACCATATATGTGGCCATTTACGTATACGGATTTATTAATTCCCGTTATACTTACAATACTTGCCATATATGTGGCCGTTTATGTGCTCCTTTTTTGCCTTACATGGATTAAGTTTGAAATATTACAATAGTCAATAGCTAATAATTAATTTCTAATCTTCAATCCCATAATTTAACATTTCAACCGTTACTTATATTATTCCTTATATAAACGGATGTGTTGCGTTTTATAGCCAAAAAAAAAAAGGGTGTTTGAAGGTACAAGAAAACACCCGAATCAATGACTTACCATTTCTAATTTTATTACTCATTTCCAAGAAGGTGGCAGAACGTTCTACTAAATATTACAATCACATGATAAAATCTAAAAGCTTTTTTTTTTTTTTCATGTAACTCAGATTCTCGAGAACAAGAGGTAGACCATGCCTTTCAACTTTACAAGCATCACCATCGTGTCGTGATGTCGTCAACCTACTGACCTTAGTAAGGAATAATTTTTGTTGTTGATATTTGTAAGGGTCTAAATTTTTTAAAAGGATAAAGCAGAAAACAAGCCCAAAGCCCAATATAAACAAGAAGCCCAAAGCTTACATCAAGGCCGTGGGGCTCACTTAGCCCAAATATGCCTAACATCAAGCCCAAGTCTGGTGCTCTTCCCTTGGCCAAGTTGTATGAATAAGGCCTGCAATTTTAAGTTAACTGCAGCTGGGCCTGGGTTTATTTACTTGTACATGATTTTACTTATTACACCAGGCCTATGTATTCCAAATAATCAGTAATTAAAAGCAGGGGCAAGATGGACTTTTGCTTGGATGATCTTAGATCTCGAAAGGTCACGCATGATCAACTCTCTTTGATAACCAATGAACAAAAGATGAACGTGAACATGAATAGCTGAATATCTACTGAACAAAGTGAAGTACTCAAGACAACTCGCTCCAACCAATTAATGCTTGTAGACTAGCGTTGAAGATTAGCTTTCCAGGAGGTCTAGATCCAGCAGTTCCAAGACAAGCTTTCCTATTTAGAGGGATCAAACTCAATGACTTTCATGGAGGGAATTTCATGTCTGGGCAAGAAGACCCAAATTGTTATTCCCACAGAAATTATCCACGGCTCAAGAGTAATACAATTTACGAACCAATGAGTATAATGAAGTTTGGAGGATTTTGTTGAGGTTCAGTCAACACTATAAAAGCACACGCAAGTCCAAGCCACATGGGAGATTTTTTTGGGAGAAAAACTTTTGTACTTAGATTTAAAATCATTCAGCAGTTGTAAAATCATTTTCTATAGATACTGAAATATATAGATGAGATTCTTCTTTGATTATTTGTCGGATTTTGTTTCATTCCCATAAATCCCATCAGTGTAATTTATTTTGAGAAATTTATCCACTGTTCATTCTTTTAGAACGGCTGAATTCGCTCACAATGCGCCATTAGCCTTTATCACTATTGTGGTAAAGCGAGTAGTGGGCTTGACTCTCCAATTTGAACCCGGGTCAAAATCTTCATCTAAGCAAATCTTGACACATGTTGTAGAAAATTTGACCTCAACATTTTGGCGACTCCACTGGGGAATCAAGTAGCTTGAGCGAAAGAAAGCATGCCGCCAAAATCGAAGAGAATCGGAACTGTTAACTCGAAGATGCCGCTTCAAGACGGCGCCATAGCATCCAATTCTTCTCCACAAGAAGTCCACCAAGAAGTAGAACATGGGGCTATAGGTTAAAATATCAACATGCTGTATGTGATGATCCAAAAGACTCAAACTGAGCTTGTGGAAATCGCCAAACATGTGAAGAAAACAAAGACTACCGATGAAGGTCTACAACACAAACCCCTGCCTGAAAAGAATCAGCACAAGAAAGAGAATAACGAGGGTGAAAAGACACCGCATGAGAGAGCCTCCAACAATGGCTTTTCGGAAGGAAATACTAACTCACAATTTGTCACGCTTTCGAACGTTGCTACACTCATTAAGGAGGAATGAGAGAAGCTTCCTAAAGAGACTCGACATTTTGTCCATCAACCACCCTATCCGTTGGAGCTGCTGAATAAGCCTTACCCTAAGAATTATGAAATACCCACATTTTTGCTATTTGATGGACGAAAAGGGAGCGCTTTAGAACATGTTAGTAAGTTCTTGGATGCAATGGGGCCACATGTTGGAGATAGTAATCTGTGTCTTAGGGAATTCTCTAAGTCGCTCACCGACCGAGCTTACACTTCGGTACATGACACTTCAACCTACCTCTATGAAAACATGGGACGACATGGTCAAGATATTTTGTGGCAAGTTTTTTCGTGTTGAAGAAAGAGTTACCTTGCATACTCTACATAGCGTTAAGCAAAAGGCAGGTGAAGGACTACTCGACTTTATTAAGCAGTTCCAAGACCTAGCGCTCGATTATTATGTTAATCATGAAGAGAGAGAGTTGATCGAGATTTGTATCGACAACATGCTGCCAGATTATCGAGCCCACCTGGAAAACTTGGACATAGCCTAATTCGCCCAACTTCTACAAAAGGCAAGAAAGACCGCTGCATCGGTGAAGCCAGTAGAAAGGTCAAGAGCTGACAAAAGAAGTACTCTGCACGCACTTGTTGTGACTAGCAGCAATGACACAAGGAACAAGAAAAAACGTGGCAAAGAAAAGGAATTTGAGGAATGGCCAGCAATACCATGCACCACCGAGGAGATGCACGCCGTCATTGATAAGTGGATTGCGGATGGTTTCCTAAGGCTGCCCAACGTCAGTAAGGAGCCCACGGAAGATGACAAGAAGCATGCGAGGTTTTGCCAATATCATCGTTATGTCCACCATCCTACATCAGAATGTTTTTCTTTACGAAAAAATTTTCACTAAAAAATTCAAGATGGAACTCTCGATGTCACGCTAATTCCACAAGGTGTGCAAAGGAACCCGCTGCCCAACCACAGCAAAAAGAGGGGAGCAGTTTTTGTGGTCATTCATGTCGAAACCGAGGACATAGATGAAGAATTAGAAGACTCTTTGAGCATAAATCCAACTGCTATCAAAACTTTGCAAAGAAGTCCCAAATTTCAGTCTTTGTTTAACCAACTAAGATTAGGACCTTATGCTAGGAAGGCAGCAATTGAAGCTATTGTCAATATAGCCGCTGGATCGGGATCTCAATGCTACACAGCCGAAGCTCACGCTAGTCAAGCCTTTTTGGAGACAACCAACGCTGTTACATTCACAGATGAAGACATGGAAGTACAGTACCCAGACCATCGGAAGCCGTTGTATGTGGCTGCAATGATAAATGACGTTCAGATATGACGAGCACTTGTTGATACCGGAGCATCTCTCAATCTGATTCCAACAAGAACTTTGGATGCTGTTGGAATCTCCAGAAAAAAGATCCAAGGCATACCGATGGAAGTCATTGGGTTCGGGGGAGCTGCTGAGTACACTGTCGGCCACATACAGCTAGTATTAAAGGTCGGATCTATCGTGGCCCTTACAAGATTTTACGTTGTGAATATTGCTGTGTCATATCATGCATTACTTGGGAGACCATGGCTACATAAACACAAGCTTGTACTGTCCATATACCACCAATGCGTGAAAGGCTGTCTCAATGGAAAACCAATTAGCATTCTAGCAAACGCAACCCTATTTGATGAATCGGAGGCGCATTATGTCGAGACGGCATTTTATGATGAAGTGACACCAACGGAGGAAGGTTTGATATCCAAAGTAGTAGGAACTCCTTTACCAAGATGGGAAGACATAAAGGATGAGCCCGACATGGATCTTCGCAAGCTGCTGGGGTAAAAAAGGAAGAGAAAGGAACAAAGGGAAGATGCGCCCAAATGTATGCGTGTCCAACTGCCGAACGGACGCATAGGCTACTGATTGTGAAGGTACGCGGGGCCCAACGACACGAAGTGGAAGGGTCCTGGACCTACACAAAGGAGCTGCTTGCCCATCTGCTGTATGGTACAGCAACAAACAGAGGTGTAGGAGAAGATATTGCCGCTAGAAGATGTACCAGTCGTTCCAAACTTGTCACCAGCCAGCGAAGAGCTCATGACGATCAACTTGAGCAACGACCCCAATGTTGAGTTACTGATCTCCATTAGTTTTTCGCTTTCACTATCCGAGAAGGCTCAACTAATTCCATTACTAAAAGAATATAGGGACGTTTTCGCTTGGCAATATGAAGAAATGTCGGGTTTGGACCCTAATTTAGTAGTACACGCGCTAAATGTTGATCTAGGGAGTAAGCCGATAATACAACCAAAAAGAGTATTCCACCCCGAGGTTAAGGCTCAAATTACTCAAGAAGTTCAGAAGCTTTTACCGCAAGTTTCATCAAGCCAATTGAGCATCTGCAATGGCTGTCAAACATCGTGCCGGTGAAGAAATAGAATGGACAAATTAGATGTTGCGTGGACTTTCGAAATTTGAACAAGGCATGCCCGAAAGACGAGTTCCCTTTGCCTAACATGGATCTCTTAATTGACTCAGCTGTTGGGCATACTATGTTCTCGTTCATGGATGGTTTTAGCGGCTACAACCAATTTCAGATGTCTCCAAAAGACGCAATGAAGACTACGTTCCGAACTCCTATTGGTAACTTCTACTATACTGTGATGCCCTTTGGGTTGAAGAATGCCGATGTGACGTACCAACAGGCAATGATCACAATCTTCCACGACATGATGCATTGCGAGCTTGAGGACTATGTGGATGATGTGGTTGTCAAGATGGAGACTAGGGAAGGTCACTTTAAAACATTGAGGAGAGTCTTCGAACGGTGCCGCCAATACAAGCTCCACATGAACCCATTGAAATGTGCATTTGGAGTAGCTGCTGGAAAATTCCAAGGATTTCTAGTTCATCAACGAGGCATTGATATGGATTCTATGAAAGCTAAAGCCATAGCTACAATGAAGCCTCCAAAGACCGTCAAGGAATTAAAAAGTTTTTTAGGGAAGCTTTCCTATATCCGAAGATTCATCCCCAGTTTAGCTATTGTAACCACTACATTCACCCCATTGTTGAAGAAAGGTGTTAAATATGAATGGACAGATGAGCGCCAGTAGACTTTCCAACAACTCCAACGAGTCATGGCTAACTTACCCACTGTCAAAGCACCCATTCCAGGCGTACCGTTGCGCTTATACCTAGCCTCGAATGATAAAGCTATTGGAGCGCTAGTTGCATAAGAAGACAAAGAGGGTGTGGAGAAGCCCATCTATTATATGAGTAGGGCATTAAGGGATGCTGAAAAGCGTTATGCAAGGGGAACGAGCTTGTTTATCACTCGTCTATGCGACTCAGAAATTTAGACACTATTTTATGGTTCATACCGTGAACCTAATGATGAAGTCACATCCTATAAGGACATTTCTCCAACGACCCGTCCTTTCCGGAAAACTAGCACAATGGCTTTTGTAACTTTCGAAGTACGAGATTGTTCCTATCACCCCAAAAGCTATCAAGAGTCAAGCTATAGCCGATCTGTTGGCCCAATTTCTTGGAGAGGATGTCTCATCAATCAATGACGAAGTGCCCAGAGAGGTCAGCGAGTTAGCTTTCGCAAAGATAAGTGATGCGATTTGGGCTTTAAGATTCGATGGCTCTTCTAACGTCTTTGGAGGAGGAGCTGGAGTTGTTTTAACCAAAGAAGGTGGTGATACACTCTCCATGTCATTCAAATTAGATTTCCCATGCTCTAATAATGATGTTAAATACGAGGCGTACCTCACTGGTTTAGCTTTGGCTCGAGAGTTAAGGATAAAGAGGTTAAAAGTGCGAGGAGATTCAAATCTGGTTGTAAGTCAGGCCAAAGAGGATTTTGCCCTTAAAGAACCCTCTCTAGCCCCATATCAAGCAATGGCGCAAAGATTAGAAGATTACTTTGAAGAATTGACCATGGAGTACACACAAAGGTCAGACAATCGCCACACCAACGCGTTGGCAACCTTGGGCTCAAAGAGCATCTTTGATAGAGAAAGTGCAGATGTGACTATACTAAAAAGAAGTTCACCAATCACACAGCTGTTGCATGAAGAATTTGCTGCCGAACCTCCACAAGAAGAGGATTGGCGGCTACCTTTGAAAGAAAGCCTAACGAACCCTGACCGAGGTGCTAATTTGAGAAACTTCAAGGACTACACGTTGGTAGCTGGAGAACTATACCGAAGACTCCTTGGAGGAGTATTGGCAAGATGCATAAGTTCAGAAGAAGCAAAGAAGAAATTAGCCAAAGTTCATGAGAGGACTTGTTGCCTTAAAAATCCAGTACCATTGTATCGTCGCTTACAGCGTATAGGCTATTATGGGCTTGAAATGAAGGCTCAAGCAAGAAAGATACAAAGCAATTGCTCATGTTGCCAACATGTTTTCGAAAAAAAGGAAGCTTATGCCACTTTTTCCACTTCTGATTGGAGGACCCCATTCCTTGAGTATTTGTTAGAAAGCATCTTACCAGAAACTTCCAAGGAAGCTTATCATCTTAAGTAACTAGCTCGACGCTACTTCACTGAGGGAGGAATTCTATTTCGAAAAGGCTTTCATGGTGAACCCTTGAGGTGTCTCGGGTTGGCCGAGTCACAAATAATAATGAAGGAGATACATGGAGGGGAGTGCGGAGAGCATCAAGGACGGAAGAAATTACACCAACAACTCTTGATTTCAGGTTATTTCTGGCCATCAATGAAAAAGGATGCTGCTGAATTTGTGAAGAGTTGCCACACTTGTCAATTGCATTTGAACCTCATTCATACACACCCTACATGCCTACAAAACATGACTACACCATGGCCCTTCCATACTTGGGGGCTTGATCTTATTGGGCCTACAAATCCACCCTCCAATGGATGCATATGGATTTTGGTTACCACGAAGTATTTCACAAAGTGGGTAGAAGCCATCCCACTAAAAAAGGTGATCGGGGCAACCGTAGCTAACTTCATAAGGGAGCACAGTGTGTGTCACTTTCGAGATTCCCCATAGGATCATAAGCGACAACGGCACACCTTTTATCAACAAAGATGTTCGGAGAGTGGTAGAGCAATATTGGATTAAGCATCGTCGGTTTACGCCGTATCACCCACAAGGAAATGGCTAAGCCAAGGCCACCAATCGAGTTTTGTTGAGAATTTTGAGCAAAATGGTATTCGAATATAACGGAGGATGGAGCATGCATCTGCTGGATACGCTTTGGTCATACCAGAACTTGGTTAAAACAGCCAATAGTTTCTCACCTTTTTGCCTTGTATACGGGACTGAGGCTATGTCACCCGCTGAATTAATCATCCCAACTGCACGCACCATTCAAGGGCAAGAACTAGAGCTAGATGCTGACATGTGTGCGGAAGTGCGCATGGTTGACTTGGAGGCTGTTGGGGAGATACGAGAGGTGGCACGAGAGCGAATCCGAAGGTACCGGCAACAAATGAGCAATGTTTACGAAAAGACGATACATGAAAGAGTTTTTATAGAAGGGCAGTTGGTCCTTAGAGATGTTGATTATGTAAGGAGAAATGTTTCGGCCCCGTCCAAGTTCTTACCAAATTGGGAAGAGCCGTACATGATTCGAGAAGCCCATGGGAGTGGCTACTACAAACTGGCAAAAATGGATGGGATAGCTCTCTGTGATCCCATCAATGGCAAATGGTTGAAGCTTTATCATGCTTAGGACTAGTTCTTTCTTAGGAAGAATAAAGGAAAACATGTGCTAGTATGTATCTTTGTGCAATTAATATGTGTTAAGCCTATTTTGTACCTGATCACTTGTGATCTTCTCATCTTTTGAATGAAATGAATTGAGTAGACTAGCTCTTTGTTTCCACTGTTTACAACTCTCAATATGTATATGGCTATGACTATCTTAAAAGCTCATATATGCACATGCTACAAAGAAAAATATATATATAATATATATATATATATAATATATATATATGCTACAAATATATATATATATATATACATATATATACACGTAGACAAGGAGAACAGGAAGACAACATGACACATAAAATAGTGGCCGGATAAAATGGTTGCTGCATAAATAAATGGTTGTTGGATAAACACGCAGTAGCTGCTGGATAAATACACGGTAGTTATTGGATAAACACACAACAACTAAATAATTTTATCTCTAGCTGATAAAATAATACTACAGTTGAAGGATAAAATGTATAGTAGTTGTTAGATAAATACACAACAACTACTGAATAAACATTCAATCGCTGGATAAATGAACAGCCAAATAATATATATGTATATTATACGATGACTGAGTTACATTCGAGAAAAGGGATAGTTGTTGAACTACTTTAAGTACTATAACAGACAGCACCCAGGGAAGTTTCGAATGGGCAAAAAAAAAAAAAAGATAATAGTGCCTAATAACAGTACAAGGCAATAATCGAGCTAGGATACATAATGCAAGTTCTCAAAACTAGCTTGGGAAAGAAAGGAAACGTACAAAAAAAAAGAAAAAAGGCTTAAAACGGCGACATTGGGTAGCAAATGACTAATACATGATCATAACTTCATTCGCCGACAAAAATAGAAGCCAACAACAACGTTTAAAACAGCCCATTAGACAAAGGCATATCAGCTGCAGGCGTAGCAAGAACAGTGGCTCAAAGTTGTTCCCATTCAGACTTCAAAGCTAAGAGTTCTTCCTCCATTTTGGCAATCTTTGAGCTTAAAGACGTCAACTATTTCCTTTTCTCTTTCTGAGCAAACCACATTTTGCCAAGATTACGAATATGGTCTAAGAGAAATCCTACAGCAACACTAGTCGTCATCAAGTCTCTTACTGCATCCATCCACTCAAATAAATTTCCTTCACCCAAGAGATCAAAAGGGATATGATGTATGTCCATCAAGACAGCTACCAAAAGTGCCAACGAAAAATCACCAAAACCCGTCCCAAGCTTGAATCCACCCATAAAGTTCCCACGTTTCGACAACAGCTTCTCTAGCAATGGAGCAGCTTTAGCAAGAATAGAGAAATGAAGGAAATTCTCTTTTGCCTCTGAGAATGACCAAAAGTGGGAAGCAATACGGAGGTTAGCCCGAGTCTCATTGAGCCTACTTAAGAAAGAGCCAAAGTACCCTTGTATGAGGTCAAAATCATTTTTCTCAACAATGGACATGGGTGCATCTCATTCAACAATATTCATGGCAAGAGAGTGAGCTGACCCAAAGTTAAGATGACAAGGATGAGTATTACCCTGAAAAGAGATAGACATATATACAAAGATTTTAACACCAAGACCTTTTTCCTTTTTTTTAAAAAAAAAAAAAAAAAGGAAGAGAGGTTCGAAGAGTTTCGTTACCAATGCAGCGACTCCAACAACAAGATGGGAAGATACACTATAAGGAGTTTCCCCACATCGCTGAATCACAAGATCAACCTCAGAACTGCGAGTGTTATCGGTAACCTATAAAGGGAAAGTAATGTCATCGCTTGTGTCAAGCATGATCCCGGGAAAAGCGTAGGAGGAGTTGGTGAAGAGCTCAATACCTTTTCAACGATTGCAGTGGTGAAAACATTAGCTTGTGAAGGTATTGAGGAAGAAGTAATATCCCATGGTTGGAAGATAGTAGCCTGATCTATGTGTGGTCTGCCAGAATTTGTCTCCTTGTCCATAGCAGCACCTCCAAGGTTAGAATTGGAAGGGAGCATAGTGGCGAAATCCTAAAAAGAGAGACAGCAACAACAAGATTTACAATAAAATAATAATAATAATAATATAATGCAATATATATATATATATAAATAAAAGATATGCCTACTCACACGTATATATAACCATCACTGTGTATACATATGCATTATATTCACAAATGTATGTATATATATATGCAAACAAATATAAATATAAACACATATGCATAAATGAATGAATAGATAAATAGAAATGATGGTAATGAATGCATACATACCTCGCTTACCACAGTATCAATTTGAGGTAACATGTTAAGATCATTTTCTTGAGAGTGAGCAGCACTTTCAGGGATATCTGTAGGGATATCTGTGGGGATTATAATGAATGGTTTCCATACCATTCTCTTTGAATGTCGGCAACCAGGCAGGGGTAATGGCTGCCAAGAAAGTACAAAATTTCATGTTGCCATCTTTGAAGATACAAGAGCTATAACCGTCTCTGAATGGCGCTGCCAAGAAAATATCAGGGCAAGCAAAACCCTTTTTTACCTTTACATAAGGTCGCCAAACAAATTTAACCTCGTCATCCAAGTCGTCCATCCAAGAAACTTCTGAAGCTTTAACTCCAACCCATTTGAACAAAATCGGGAACCCACTGCTAAACTTACTCAAGAAACCTTTGCCATCACCTAACGATCTCAGAACTCTATCTCGGACCGCCTTGGAAGTCTTTGCATGACTAGCAAAGGAACGTATGTGCTCCATGACAAAAACTTGCAATAATGCAACGTTGACTGAAGACTCAACTGCATGGTACGAAGATCCTTCGACCTCATCATCGTGTAACCTGTCGAGGTGGATGTACAGATTTCCCAAACATAACGCTCCTAAAGGATATGATATACCTTGGGAAAGTTTTATGCCTAGTTCAAATAAAAGGGTTTAATTGAGTAAGAATGAGTCTCATCCAAGGCGTACCTGCTTAGCCAATAAACGACGAATTCTGAGTGGCGGACCTAGCAAGTATGATGATTTTGGAAGTGCTAAATCCAATAGTTAAGCCTAGCTTTCTGTCCCCCCGGTGATGCTTCACGACCACCAAAGCCCAAGTAAAGGGCGTCCTCCCATTTAGTCTCCTCAATGGTCAAATTTATGGTAATAGGGTCATTGTCCCTTAAGCAGGGTAGCAAAAGGATTCTCTCGATATCCTCGAGCGTAATCATAACCTCCCCCCACGCTAAGAAAAATGTATGGGTTGCGGGATTCCAACGATGAACAAATTGCCGTAAACCTTGGATATCGCGATACATGTCAGAATCGCGAGACAACAACACAGCATTGTAAATATTTGCTCGTCGTAAACACGATATGAACTCATTGTCTTGAAGCTCCTTATCAACCCAGTCATTCCAAGATTGTGAATGTCCACATGGAGACATGAAATCGATGGGTACGGTGAGCAACTCCCACCGATGAATACGGAGTTCCATTAAGCCTGATGGTGGAGGGAACCAAGCAACAGTAAGATTGCAAGTATCGGGACCACACAATAACTTTGCTGAATAAGAAGCCCCTGGCAATGGGCATTTGGGTAAAGGACTGGTTGCTGAATACCAAGGGTCGCATAAAGGCCACATCACCAGTACCTGTCTTTTCCGAGGTCACGAACTACTGACACCGGTATCAGTTTTTGTGGCCTTACACGACATCAGGTGAAAAATAAAAGAAAAACAAAAGGGGGTTTAGGGTTTAAAAAAAAAAAGAGAGAAAGAAAGGGGTGGCAGCTTGTGGATGGAAGATTATAAGAGAAAACGGAGTTGGGTAAAAAAAAAAAAATAGAGAGAGCATATAAAGAATAAGGAAGCTTGCAATTTGCAGAAAAACGGGGAGCTTTTATTTCTTGGCTTTTACTGGAGAAGAGTATCAGTAGGACGTGAACCTTCAAGAAGGTTTTGAAGAAACCAATTCTATTTGGTTTAGAAGTCAAAAGGCGTGTAGTGTAGTGCCTTCTAGAAAACAAAAAAAAGTAGGAAAAGTCTTTAGAATCTGGTGATAAAAAAAAAAAAAAAAAAAAACATTGAGGAGGATGTGTTCTTGTGTTCTAGTGTTTGTGTTAATATATATAATATAATATAATATAATAATAGTGAGACAAAGGAGAAGACATTTAGTTTAAACCGTGAGTTATGAAGTTCCTGGGCAAAACCATAACTCCTTGACATGATTGATGGGAATACTGCTCTGAAATTCATTGTGTGGAAGCAACAATGCCTAGTGCCTATCAATGAGAGGAAAGACCCACGAGAATTTTCATTTACAAATTGCTCTCACACATGCCACTTCTTGGCACGTGTGTGAGGGGGGCTAAATGTAAGGGTCTAAATTTTTAGAAAGGCTAAAGCAGAAAACAAGCCCAATAAAAATAAGAAGCCTAAAGCTTACATCAAGGCCGTGGGGCTCGCTTAGCCCAAATATGCCTAACATCAAGCCCAAGTCTGGTACTCTTCCCTTGGCCAAGTTGTATGAATAAGGCCTGCAATTTTAAGTTAACTGCAGTCAGGCCTAGGTTTATTTACTTGTACATGATTTTTCTTATTACACCAGGCCTATGTATTCCAAATAATCAGTAATTAAAAGCAAAGGCAATATGGACTTTTGCTTGGATGATCTTAGATCTAAAAAGGTCACGCGTGATCAACTCTCTCTGATAACCAATGAACAAAAGATGAATGTGAACATGAATAGCTGAATATTTGCTGAACAAAGTGGAGTACTCAAGACAACTCGCTCCAACCAATTAATGCTTATAGACTAGTGTTGAAGATTAGCTTTCCAGGAGGTCTAGATCCAGCAGTTCCAAGACAAGTTTTCCTATTTAGAGGGATCAACCTCAGTGACTTTCATGGAGGGAATTTCATGTCTGGGCAAGAAGACCCAAATTGTTATTCCCATAGAAACTATCCACGGCTCAAGAGTAATACAATTTATGAACCAATGAGTACAATGAAGTCTAAAGGATTTTGTTGAGGTTCAGTCAACACTATAAAAACACACGCAAGTCCATGCCACAAGGGAGATTTTTTTGGGAGAAAAACTTCTGTACTTAGATTTAAAATCATTCAGTAGTTGTAAAATCATTTTCTGTAGCTGCTAAAATATATAGATGAGATTCTTCTTTGATTATTTGTCGAATTTTGTTTCATTCACATAAATCCCATTAGTGTAATTTATTTTGAGAAATTTAGCCACTGTTCATTCTTTTAGAACGGATAAATTTGCTCACAATGCGCCATTAGCCTTTATCACTATTGTGGTAAAGCAAGTAGTGGGCTTGACTCTCCAATTTGAACCCGGGTCAAAATCTTTGTCTAAACAAATCTTGACACGTGTTGTTGCAGAAAATTCAACCCCAACAATATTTTTGCTCTTTTACCACTCAATTTGAGTAGATAATCATATGTACTATAATATATAGGCTTTTGGTTTTTTGAGGCAAGTAAATTATAACCCAATTTTTCTTTGGTTTTCTTCTCCCCACTATTTTATTGGCTAATTTGTTAAAATTAAAGAATTGTGTTTGGCTTCAACTTGCTAGATTCATTTTCTATGCTCATTGAATGTTCTGCTTTGGGTTAAAACTGGAGACCTTGAAGAGATCAAACAAGAAGCGGTTCCAAGGTTACTACATGTACATGAAAATTTTATTTATTTAATTGTTAGGAAATGCTGATGTGGTTATTGTCACATAGTTTGACACCTCAGTTTGTAAGGCTTTTGTGGTAAAATATGTAGTGTCTTTAGCATTACCTTTATTTTATTTTATTTTATATATATGTGAGCCACTTAAGGGCATTTTAGACAAAAAAATTAATAGATGAGTCTATTTGGCACATATCCAAAGTTTGAGAAGCAAGTCGGTTAAACTCAAAGTACATGGGGTCTAAGTGCAACCCCTTCAAAGTTCAAGGGGTGTAGACGATGCATATTACTCTTTCTTTTATAAACTCCTATATAAAAAAAAAATATTAAGTAATATAGAGGAATGCCATCCATTAGGCTAGCCATTCTTAGGTGTCTAACACATTTCCAAGACGTACCTTAACTCCAAACCTAGTAATCACTAGTCATTTGTTGTGCATGAAGTCATATGTATAGTTCCTAAACCTATAAACCAAGTAGTGACTCGTTATTCCACTACTTTTAACCCTAAAAAGGTTTAATAGCACGAACAACCCCCTAAAGTATCCCGACGGTATCTCACAGTATGCAACCTTGATTGAATTATTTTCCATGAAATAATTTTAGTAATCCTACCCACAGGAGCAATACATGGGACACAATCCATATTGTGTAATTGGGTTATTGAGATAAGTGTTTTGACTTCTTTTTTTTGGGGTAAAAACAACGAATATCATAAAATTAAGTGATCGAAATCACATTACATTGTCTAATACAAAACAACCCCATAATATCAGAGTCAATGGGGCAATAGATCATTGGGGGGGGGGAGAAGAAAGCATAACAAAATCTTGAGTAGTGGTAATCCCCATCTTAGCAAGTGCATTAGCACAAAAGTTGGCTTCTCTAAGGCAATGGATCATTTTGGTCTGGGGAATTTGCCTTAAAAGTTCCTTGCAATCATCAATAAGAGGGCTAAGATCACCACTACAAGTAGTGTTACTAGAAAAAACAGATACAACAGATTTAGCATCTAGTTCTATCTCTACAGCTAGCGGCCGTAATTGAACATAGAGAGAGACCATCTCTTAAAGCCCATATTTCTGCTGCAACACTACTAGTAGTACCAATATTCCTCACAAATCCCATAATCCAGCCACCATCCGAATTACGTATAAGTCCACCACTCCCTACAATTTCTGAATTAACAAGACTTGAGCCATCTGTGTTTAATTTAAGCCACCCTGGGCTAGGCTTCTCCCATCTAACAAGCATGATAATAGGAGATCTACAAACAGAAAGTATTTGAATACAGCAGACAAATTCCATAACAAGATTTTCAACAAAGCTAGCAAGCCGAGGTTGGGATTAGTATGTTAACGTTGGACTATCACCTTATTACGTTGTATCCATAAGTTCCATACAACATGGCATCTTGAATAATGTAGTTGAGACATTCTTCTTATTCTTAGCTATTCATATACAGGGCCGGCCCAACCCTTAAGCGAGTGAAGCCTTCGCTTGAGGCCCCAGCAAAAATAAAAAAATTACCCTTTATAAAAAAGGCCCCCAAATTATAAAAGGGGAAACCCACATAGCCCCTAGAGAGATGAAGCTACATTAAGAAGCAGTAGCGGCGCTACATACAAGTGAGGGTGTGCAATTTCAGTGCCCATTTTCTCCGTCTTAACCTCTCTGGTTTGAGTGTTGGCTATTGCTCTTTCTTCTTTCTCCTTCTCTTCCTTTTCTTTTCTTCTGCTTTTTTTTCTTATTCTTTACGGACAAGACAAATAGCTTATCAATTGTCTGCCAACACCCCCCCCCTGTTTCATTCTTCTCCAACCACGTGGATTCCCCTCCCCCATTCTTTTTACTTTTTACTTTTTGCTTTTTGAATTTTTATTTTTTAAATGTCTTTTATTTTATTAGGCCTTGGTACGGTCATATTAAAGGGCAGAGCCTTCGTCTGTTTCTCCCGGATTCACCCAGAGCAAGCACGTTTTAGGTGAAAAAAAAAATATTTAAAATGTGGATGAAAGCTTCCTTCAAGGCCCAGCAAACCCATGGGCCAATGTTACAACATTTGAATGACAAATTTTTTTTTTTTTTCACAATTGGGATGCAATCTTAACTTATGGTGTGCAGGGCCAGCCCAATACCAGTACTTAGAAGCAGATCAAGATTCATTTATCTTCTAATGTTGCATAGATGGGCCACCGCTATAGACAAAACCAGTTTCTTGTTAATAAGTAACATATATAAATACCGGTACTTATAACATTGGGGCCCTATTTTAAAATTTTGCTTGAGGCCCCCAAAATAATTAGGCCGGCCTTGTTCATATAATATAAGCAATCATTTCTCTATACACAACTATCATGTTCTCTTTATTTTGTTAATTTTTACGTTGAGATTTTTGAATTTATCAACTTATTGGAGCCACCCTTGTTGATATTCTATTTGCTTCGTGTTTCACAAGAACGTTAATGATTGTTACCCTGCAATGGTAGTATGTGAATTACCACTTACAAGGATTTTTGCTCATTATCCATTGGTTCATGAATTTTTCTAGATTAGTTGCTCAGATTCATAGTCATAGCAGGTTGCTAGGATCTAATCACTTTGCAACAGGTGGACTACTATTGAGATGTCGATAACTTCATTGCTTTTGAAGAATATTCTTATACGTTAAATTTTTAAATTTTAATTTGAATTTTTCTTTTTTTTTTGGGTGAGGTGTTATATGGGATTTTATTTTATTTTTTTAATGCTTGAGCCTCGTAGAGTTTAGATTATTTGATTATTTTGGATATTTATTGAATTATTATGTGATTTGATTTTGAGATTAAATTTTTGGATAAATTGCACTTTCCCCCCTTTATCTATTGAGTTATTTCAATGTCCTCTTCTATTTATAAAACCGAGCAATGTCCCCCTTTATCTATTAAAAATGTATAACTTACCCTTAACCGTCTATTTTTCCGTTAAACCTAACATAATCTAAGTGAAATGTCTAAAATATCCCTCATTTTAAAAATAAAAATCATTAAATTAAAATAAGAAAAAAACAAAGAAAAAAAAAACAGATTAATGAACATGATTTTTCTCTCTTATCAATTGCGTCTTTAAATAAAATGTTATGCTAAAAATCAATAAAACAAGTACTAAAAGTCTAAAACTACTATTAAATCAAAATAAATTAAAATAAAAAATAAAAATAAAGTAGGGAGAATGGAAAGAAGGGCGAGGGGAAGAGCCAAAAGCCCAAAAGTGGGTGCTTGTGATTCAAGAGGTTTTGCTGGCCCTGAAGCTTTTCCCAAATCCCAAATTAGCCCTCATTCTTCTTTTTCTTCTTCTAGACTCTAGCGCTATTGCATTATATAACTAGACGAATTTAAGAACCAAGGAGAAAATTACTGTTTCTTTAAACTATATCTGAGTTTTAATAAGTTTGCTTTTTGGTTTTTGAATCTGGAGATCGGTGTTCTAGTATAAAATCAAGTTCTTGAAACGAATCAAAAATTTTCTAATGATTTATGTCTACTAAAAGAACAAGCACCAGTAAACCATGTTGTTTCTCACTATTTAAATTTGTAGGAGATGGGAGAGAGAGAGAAGAAAGGGAGGTGAGAGAAGAGAATTGATTTTTATTTTTGGTATAAGATAACTTTGTTTTATTTTTTATTTATTTAATGATTTTTATTTTTAAAACGTGGGTATTTTAGACATTTCATTTAAATTCAGTTAGATTTAACAGAAAAATAGAAGGTTAGGGGTAAGTTGTATATTTTCAATAGATAGAGGAGAACATTGCTCGGTTTTATAGATAAAGGAGGAGATTGAAACATACCCAATAGATAAAGAAGGGAAAGTGCAATTTGCCCAAAAAAATTTTACTTCGAAGATTTCTTATAACGGGTTATATAAGAACTTTTTGAATTGAATTTTTCAGGCAATACAATAAACTTATTCTAACTAAATATTATATGAAGTGATTAATTGTCTAACGCGTTCTCTATCTGAACTTTCACTCTCTTTTTTTTTTCTTTTAGTTACGATAGCATTTAAATCTATGGCGTCCGCTAATGATGATTGCTCTTACCATCAGGTCAAGACACCAATCGGTTTTTGGTGTAGGCGGGATTTGAACCTAGGTCCCTTGCTCTACGACAAGAGACTTTTCAGTTGAGCTAACAGGAACCCACTAAACTTTCACTTTGTATTCTACATAAATGTTAGTTTCTAGTCTTTACAGATATTTTCACCTACAAAGAATTATTGCAAGAAAAAGAAGTTTACATAAATAATGTTAGCCCAAATACACGGTTCATAATGTTTACACAAGTTGTACATTCAATCCTTAATAACTGAAACATACTTAATTAGTTTCTAACGTTTTAAAAACGTACACCGTTGGTCCCTAGGGACCAATAATGCTCACTTTTTGAAATTTTAGGGACTCAAAATGAAAGGTATTGGTTCCTAAATCGCATCATTAAATTACCAATATCGCTCATTTTTTGAAACTTTAAAGATTAAAAATCACCATAGCGACTAATAGTACACGTTTTTGGAACGTTAAGGACGAATTGTGCGCATTTCAAATATTAAGGATCAAACATTCAACTTATATAAATATTAGGGACCAACAATGTAGTTTGGCACAACAATGCTTTAAGTAAATAATTAACAACAAAAAAGTGAACATTGCAAAAAATAAGTTTTCATAAAAAATTTAGTTAGCTAAAGATTATTTCTTTTTCTTTGAAAGCGCACGCACACATATGCATGTACACACATGCGTGTGCATGCACGCGCCACTCACACCCACCCATGTGTGCACGCACACACATGGACATAACTTTTTTTCAACTCTTTTATTTTATTTTTATTTTTTAACTATTAAAATGATAAATTGTGATTCCAGTGCCATTACTTTCACATGTATATGCTTTGGTTGTGAAAATTTAATGTTTGTTGTGGTTTTCTTGTAGTTTCGTATGTTATTTTAAACTTATTGTTATGAATGGTTATTTAGAATGGTTGATTAGAATGGTTGGTTTGAATTGAAGTTATGAATGCTGGGTTTGAAAGTTGGTTTTGAATGTTAGATCAAATAGTACCAACTTGAATCTATATATATGTAACCATTCTATTGTAAAAAAGAAAACTATGAATTCCATAAGAGAATTCTCTCTAGTATGGATGACCACCTAATAAGAAAGTTTCTCAATAGAGTTTATCTTCTTCATTTCTCTTGCTATTTCTCTTTCATTTTACAACACGTTATCAGCACGAAGCTCGAACCAAATCCTAAGAAAGGAGCTGTACTCACTTTGTCTTCAATCCACTGTAAGTTTTTCTTTAAAGAATTAGTATCTTGATATCTTTGCTATATCTTGATCTAAATACTAATTTTATATCTTGATATCTTTGTTATATATCTCGATATCTTTACTATATATTATATCAAATCTCATAAAACTTGAATTCGTTGCCCTTGATATTTCGGGCAAGAATTATTTATCATGGATCCTAGAGGCAAATGAAATGATTTAAGAGAGAGATATGGATGCACCAAAAGCTGCACCTTACAAGAACTCCTTATAGATATGGATGCACTAAAAGTTGCACCTTACAAGAACTCATTATAAATATGGATGTACCAGAAGATGTATCTTACAAGAACTCATTATAAAACGGATGCACTTAAAGTTGCAAAATTATAAAAGTGCAAGTGAATACAACTCTACACTTGATACACCTGAAGTTGCAAAAAAAAATTTTAAGGTGTAAGTGAGTAAAATTCTGCACTTTCTAAATCAACTCACAATTAAAATTATGTGAGAGAAAATCTCTAAAGAAGACATCTTGGAAAAGGGAAAATCATAGATTGCATATCATGTCTCAAAGTGCTCCTGAAATAGCAATATCAAGAACGTAAGCTTAAGAAGAATCTGAACTAATATTGACTTCTATTGATTAAACAAAATAATAAGATTTTGCTAAAAGTCCACAAGTTTTATCCGACCAGTTATATACCATTCATTGAAGTAAATGAAAACTCATTTGATAATTAAAGGGTTGTGGATATAGAAGTGATATGAACAAAATCAAGAAGGATATACTCAAATATTCTCTCAAAAGGGATATTACACCTTACTACCTGAAGTGAAATTATTAACAATAATTTTTATTGATCCAGAAGATCACATGAGTTATTTTGATATCCTAAATAAAATGGATGTCACTGTTGACACCCCATTTTGCAACCATTAATTTTACTTTTTTACACTTTAGTGCATAAAGGGTAAAATGGTAATTTCACAAGCTTGAAAATTCAAAGTTGGTCCATAAATTTAAAATCATATTTTAAGTGATCAAAATTGAATTAAGAATGAGAGTGCATTTTTCATATTGGAAATTGGATCAAAAACCAAGATTTTATTAAGAAAATAAATTTGATTGGTTGAAATGATATTTATCATAAACTCACATGCATAGGATTACTTGTTAATTAATTTGATTGGTTCTCTAAAGGATTAAATTAAAATCAATTAATAATTAATTCCTATTGGTTTAGAACACCTTAAAATGGTAAGTATTCATGTACAAGATATTCATTAAAGGATAATTCTTAAATTGATTTATTTTTAACTAATGGGATAATTATTTTGACCAATAATTATCATATTAATTATTAATAAATTGATTAGAATTAAGAAATCTCGAATTCAGCGAAATAAGGACTTCTAAATCCACTAGAAGTTGACCAAAGGTGAAAAAACCCGGAATTATCCAAAACCCAATTCGGATTTGGATTCAAGCCCGTATACTGATCGGTATTTCGACCATAACTTTTGACTCAACTATCCGATTGACCATCTCCAAATTCAAATGTTTAGAGGGTCAAAATGGGCCCGAAATCGGAGCCTAAAAATCAATCAGAATTTCAGGATTTTCATTAAGTATATCCAATTTCCCAAACCCTAATGTACTCCCATGAGGTCCAGAACGTGGGTAGGTTCATTTTAAGGCTACCATATAAATAGAAAATATTCTCATTTTAACCAGAGGTTGGAAAAGTTAGTCAGAGCAATCCTAAGCAAAATTCAAAAGAATTTCAGCAAAGTGTTAGACTTTGGAATAAGAACACAAGTGTGTTCTTATATTCAAGTTCAGAGATTACAAAAGCCATTTTTTGTAATCTCTATTTCCAATCTTTCAATTCAATTTTTAATCTATTTTAACCAAATTTAATGGTTTTTCTCAAGAATCAATTTTCAGGACCGGTGGTATTCTCGATCAAAAGGCTGCATCCCACCACAATCAAATTCAATTCAGGACACTCATTCAAGAGGTTGCATCCCAAAAGGTACAATCCTTTCTTTTTTAATTTAATGCAGCAACTTTAATTATGTAAAATGCATGATGCTTGATTAATTTTTAATGAACAATTGCTAAATTGCATTGTTTTCGGTTTCTGTTTTGTGAATGATACAAATCTGATTTTTCTAACATGTTGTACTAAAATTACAGCAACTTTAAATTATCTTTTTCATGTGAGATGCGTGCTTAAATGATTTTAAATGCTTGATGATTAATTTGATTGGTTCTCTAAAGGATTAAATTAAAATCAATTAATAATTAATTCCTATTGGTTTAGAACACCTTAAAATGGTAAGTATTCATGTACAAGATATTCATTAAAGGATAATTCTTAAATTGATTTATTTTTAACTAATGGGATAATTATTTTGACCAATAATTATCATATTAATTATTAATAAATTGATTAGAATTAAGAAATCTCGAATTCAGCGAAATAAGGACTTCTAAATCCACTAGAAGTTGACCAAAGGTGAAAAAACCCGGAATTATCCAAAACCCAATTCGGATTTGGATTCAAGCCCGTATACTGATCGGTATTTCGACCATAACTTTTGACTCAACTATCCGATTGACCATCTCCAAATTCAAATGTTTAGAGGGTCAAAATGGGCCCGAAATCGGAGCCTAAAAATCAATCAGAATTTCAGGATTTTCATTAAGTATATCCAATTTCCCAAACCCTAATGTACTCTCATGAGGTCCAGAACGTGGGTAGGTTCATTTTAAGGCTACCATATAAATAGAAAATATTCTCATTTTAACCAGAGGTTGGAAAAGTTAGTCAGAGCAATCCTAAGCAAAATTCAAAAGAATTTCAGCAAAGTGTTAGACTTTGGAATAAGAACACAAGTGTGTTCTTATATTCAAGTTCAGAGATTACAAAAGCCATTTTTTGTAATCTCTATTTCCAATCTTTCAATTCAATTTTTAATCTATTTTAACCAAATTTAATGGTTTTTCTCAAGAATCAATTTTCAGGACTGGTGGTATTCTCGATCAAAAGGCTGCATCCCACCACAATCAAATTCAATTTAGGACACTCATTCAAGAGGTTGCATCCCAAAAGGTACAATCCTTTCTTTTTTAATTTAATGCAGCAACTTTAATTATGTAAAATGCATGATGCTTGATTAATTTTTAATGAACAATTGCTAAATTGCATTGTTTTCGGTTTCTGTTTTGTGAATGATACAAATCTGATTTTTCTAACATGTTGTACTAAAATTACAGCAACTTTAAATTATCTTTTTCATGTGAGATGCGTGCTTAAATGATTTTAAATGCTTGATGATTAATCACTGTTTAATTTTTTATTGCATGTACTATTGTGATGCTATGAATCAAATGCGAGTATGGTTTGCTTGGGGTTGTGAACTTAGACTAATGGATCCTTAGAGACTGACCTAGGTCAGGTTGGATGGATGCCTAACACCTTCCCATCCAATCCCCTAGCCCCTGAATCCAAATCTTAGGGGATGATTAGATTAGTTTATGTATCTTATTTACTTTCTTGTTTAGATTGTATTTAGGACCAAAGTCTTGTATTTTTCTTTCTTAGATTGTATCTAGGGCAAAATATTGTAATTATTTCTTTTCCAAACCATTGTATTATTATTCAATCAATAAAAGATTTTTTTTTTTTTTTAATAAAAGTTAGGTGGCGACTCCATTGTAATTTCCCCTAGTGATTAGGATGGAAAACAGTGTAATCACCATTTTTGAGAATCATGTTTAGACCTTTATTGGTTAAAGGTCGTGGTTCTCACAGTCACTCATTTGATTTCTTCTAGGATACAAATGGATAATTAATAATTTGATTGTTGGTTGAATATCCATACCAGTTAACATATTCTTCTTGATCATATTATCACATTTTGTTATGTATAAAGAATCTCATTAAATTGCATATATTGAGATTTAATACGATCTTCTTAAAGATGAATTGCAAAAGATGGGCATGTTGTACTTGAATTTGTTAAGTACATCAATGGGCTGACATACTCATGAAACTTCTCCAAGAGGATCATTCCTATACAATTCATAGAGAATTCAGTATGTGTAAAGTAATCTGATTAAATTAATTCTCTTGGGAAAGATTTTATATTTATCCATTTGATTTTGAACACTAGGTTGTATGCCTAGTTATATGTATGTAGGTGTATGTCCATGCATGAAAGGTGAAATAAGCTCATCATTAATAAACATGATTTTATTAAAAAATGAGGCCATTACATTTTTTTAAGGAATTGGGCGAGAAGCTAATTCTTTCACCTCAACCAGTAGCTTCTCATACTGCTTTTGAAGCTCGGTTGTGGTCTTACTCTATTCTATGGACTATGCTATTAAATTATTAGTATAAGAATCCATGAGTTTCTTCAGATAGAAGCAAGATTATTTTTGATATGCAGACGTCGTCCCATTTAGAAACAAAGGCAACACACTGAATAGTAAGTGCCATTGAGTCATTAATGGTTTGAGGATCTGTTCTCCCAACCAATACTCTTCCATCCTCTGGAGTGAGGAGACCCGCAGCTATTGCAGTTGTAGTTGTACCACTTAGCATCATGGAATCAGTTACCGTGACAGAGTCGTTTGGGGATAGGAAATATGGATGCCAGATCTCTGGCGCTGCGCTAGGCACAACATTTAGATTAATTGCGTCATAATTGTTTTGAGAAGAAGAGGAAGCCATCCTAGAAAATCTAATGAGAGATTAAGATAAAAGTTTGAAAATTGTAAACACTTGAGATTACAGAGAGTTTAGTATGTGTTCTACCTTGCCAATTGGTTAAGGTTGCTGGTTCATTTATATTAATGTACAGAGAAGATATGTACAAGAAATCAAAGTGGATGTTTATCATCACAACCACAACAAAGATAAAGGTTTATCATAACAACCACAACAAGATAAGATCCCTACTTTATAGGGAGATGATCTCTATCTATATCCTCTTAGTTGTTATCTTCATTATCTGCAGAGTTTGAATTCAAATGAGTATTATCCTTAACAATCCCCCTCAAGTCCAACGGTATGAGAAGAACGTTGAGCTTGGAACGCAGGAAGGTAAACCGGGAGGAAGACAGTGGTTTGGTCAAAAGATCCGCAAGTTGATTATGTGTGGAAACAAACTGAACCAAAAGAAATTTAGAAGCCACCATGTCACGAACAAAATGGAAGTCAATTTCGATGTGTTTAGTTCTGGCATGAAAGACCGGATTTGTGGAGAAATATGTGGCTCCAATGTTGTCATACCAAAAAATAGGCGAAGATGAGAATGATTGTCCAACGTTCATGCAAAAGAGATTGGAGCCATTTGACCTTTAGCAGCAGCATTAGCTAGAGCTTTGTACTCTGCTTCAATGCTGGAGTGAGCAACTGTGGCTTGCTTTTTGCAACTCCAGGAAATGAGATTCATGCCCAAGAAAATACAATAACTACCCGTAAAGCGACTATCATCACAAGAGCCAGCCCAATCAGCATCGGAAAAGGCTTGAATCAAGGGGGCAGAGCTGCGAGAAATATGAAGACCAAAGTGAATTGTGTGCTTCAAATAACACAAGAGACGTTTGATGGACTGCTAATGAAGAAGCGTGGGCTTTTGCAGAAATTGAGACAATTTATTGACTGTGAAAGCAATGTTAGGCCGTTTGAGACCCAAATATTGAAGAGCGCCCACGGTACTTCTGTAGGGGGATCAGGGAGTTCACCCTCAAAAGCAGAGAGCGAGAAATATGATGGGTTTAGCTTCATTCATTTTGGTTCGAATAAGCAAATCCATTATGTACCATTGTTGAGATAGAAGAATGCCATGAGGAGTGGACAGAACTTCAACACCCAAAAAGAAATTAAGCAGGCCCAAGTCTTTAATAGCAAAGTCATGAGTGAGGGAGAGAAGTAGATCATCAATGGTCAAGGGTTGTGATGAAGTAGATCATCAATGTAAATCAAAATGAACATTGTAAGAGACTTGGTCTTGTAGATGAACAAGGAAGAGTTTGAATGAGACCCATGAAAACCCAATTCCAAAAGTTTTGTACTGAGGCAAGAGAACTAAGCCCGTGGAGCTTGTTTTAACCCATAGATAGCTCTCTGTAACTTGCAGACATGATTTGGATAAATGGGATGTTGATAACTTGGGGGTTGAGACATAAACACCTCTTCGGAAAGAGTACCGTCAAGAAATGCATTTTGTATATCAATTTGACAAAGTGAACAGCCATAAGAAATAGCAATAGAAAGCATAATGCGTATCGTAATGGGCTTGATCACAGGATTGTAAGTCTCGTCATAATCAACTCCAAACTGTTGATGAAAACCCATTGCAACCAACCGAGCTTTGTGCCGTTCAACGGAACCATCGGCTTTGCGCTTCACCCGAAAAACCCATTTGCATCCAATGAGGTTCTGAGAGGGATGTGAGGGAACCAATGTCCAGGTATGATTCTGTAGTAGTGCATCGAACTCTAGGTTCATGGCTTGGCACCATTCACGTCTTTTGGTAGCCATGGTGTAACACGTGGGCTCAGGCTCAGAGAGAGAGCCATGAGCAACGGCGAGGAGGGCCTTGGGCAGAGGGTACCGAACGGTGCCATCCATGGGAATTTTCGGTTTGGTAATAAAGTTTTTGGAAGCGAGTAACCATGGGATGAGGTGTAGAGGTGGTAGCAAGGGTTGGGGAAGTTTTTGGAGAAGTTACAGTGAAAGAGGCAGGTTAGAGAAGATGGGATTGAGAAATATTAGCAGGTATGGGCTCGGGTTGGGAGGATATAACGGGCTCATGTGGGACGGCTTGTGTGGGCTCATGTGGGATAGCTTGTGTGGGCTCATTTGCTTGTGTGGGCTCATTGGGACATGAAGTGATGGTAGAGGCTCGTGAGGTAAAAGAAGCTGGAGCTGAAGTAGTTGTGAGTGACCGGGCCTGCAAAGAAATCATTAGAGACGGCCCAAAAATAGAGGTGGACTGACCAGAGCATGTAGGTGATGGAGAAGAATTATTTTGGAAAAAAGGAAACAAAGTTTCAAGAAAGACAATATCACGAGAAATGTAGAGACGACTAGTGGGAATGTGAAGACATTTGTAACCACGATGAAGAAGACTATAACCCAAAAAAACACATTGGAGAGAACGGGGTTGGAGTTTATGAGAATTATATGGCCTGAGATTGGGTCAACAAGCACACTCAAAAGTTTTGAGAAATAAATAATCAGGAGCACAGTGAAACAATTTTTCAAAAGGAGATTGATTTTGAATAACAGGTGTGGGAAGATGGTTAATAAGATAGCAACGCGGTTTGAAAAGCATCATCCTAATATGGAAGGGGCATATGAGCATGTGAGAGGAGAGAGAGATCGGTTTCAACAATATGACGATGTTTGCACTCGATGGAGCCTTGTTGATGAGTGTGCGGACAGGACACACGGTGAACAATGCCACATTGTTGAAAAAAGGTTGAGATGGAGCGATACTCTCCTCCCTAATCAGATTGAATCAGATTTAATTTTAGAATTAAAAAATCTCTCAACATATTTTTGAAATTGGAGAAAAATATTAAATGCATCACTCTTTTTAGTCATGGGATATAACCAAGTGTAACGACTAGAAGCATCTAAAAAGGAAACATAATATTTAAAACCATGAACAAATTGGAGATGGTCCCCAAACATCAGTAAAAATTAAATCTAGAGGGCAGTGATATAGAGAAGTAGATGGAGAGAAAGAGAGTTGCTTGCTTTTGGAATTAAGACATGCAAAACAAAAAAATTTTATTTGAATTTTGACTTGAATTTGGAATTACAGGGTTACCAAAACGAGAAATAATCCTAGAAACAGTACGAAGGGCAAGATGCCCAAACCTAGAATGCCATTGGGGATGTGACATGCGTTCACCAACAAATGCTGTAGGAGAATCAAGATTTTTATTTGACCTGTGGGATTTATTGATGAGAAACGGAAAGGGATAGAGTCCATTTCTACTCGAGCTGTGTAGCAATAGTTTCCCCGTTGCCTGATCCTTCACATTGAAAAAGTTAGGGTGAAGTTCAACAAAGGTATGAGTGTCAGTAGTAAATTTCTGAATAGATAACAAATTCTAAGAAATTTGGGGAACATGCAAAACATCATGTAATTTAAAGGAAGAAGTAGGAGAAGAAGTTGGGTGGTCCCAACATGATTAATAAGGAGGCCTTTACCATTGCCCACACGGATTTGTTCCTGGCTGTGATACTCATCAGCACGAACATTCAGATTCGCAAGATCAGTTGTGAGGTGATGAGTGGCACCAGAATCAGCATACCAGTTTTCATCAACAAGAGTTTGAGGCGTCGCGAGAAAAGCCTGCATGTTGGAATCACTGGAATACGAGTTATCAAACCGATGATAACAAGTTAAGGCCATGTGGCCAAGCTTACCACATACTTGGCAGGTAGGACGAGAGCCATTGTTGGAGGTACCACGACCTCGGCTACGACCACGATTGGTCCGTTGGCCGGAAGAGAAAGAAGTTCGGCCATTTTGAGAGGTATTAGAGAACCTCCCACCACGACCTCCACGAGAGAAAGAGCCACCACCGCTAGCAAAGTGTGCGCCAGTAAGAGATAAATCCACCTTGGGTTGTGCTTGAGCCAGACGAAGTTCATGGGAAAGGAGATGCCCATAGAGAGCTTCAATAGAGAGAAGATCGGTTCTCATCTGAACTGTGGTGACAAAAGACTCAAATTCGGAGCCAAGACCGGCAAGAAGGAAAGAGACTTGTTCCTCTTCAGTGAGAGGTTTATCAATGGCAGCAAGTGTGGCAATAAGGCCAGTAAACTTGTGAAAATAATCAGCGATAGAAGAATCTCCCTTCTTCAAAGTGGAGAGCTGATAGTGAATGTTCATAACTTGAGCCCGAGAATGAGCGATGAACATTCGTTTGAGAGTGAGCTAAACTTCTCGAGATGTTGTGCATTTGACAACATAAGCTAGAACATTTTCAGATAAAAAGGAGATCAAGGCGCTAAGGATCATTTGATCCTAAATAAGCCATGTTTGAAACTCGGGATTGGGTTGTAGTTGGGAAGTACCATCGGTGGTGACAATGAGTGTTTAAGGAGGGGCTGGCTGGGAAGCATCTAGGAAACCAAAAAGGTGTTGGCCACGAAGGTAAAGAATAGTCTGAGCTTTCCAAAGCAAGTAGTTGTCACAGGTTAATTTGATGGTGACCAGGTGATGAACAACAGGAAGATGAGTAGGGGTAGGCAGCAAGGAAAGAGTAGAGGAAGGTATGGAAGTGGTCATTGTAGTTAAGGTGTTTGAGAGAATGCGGGTAAGAAAAAAACTGCGAAAAAAAAGGACGTTAGTCTTGTGAGGTTCTTGATACCATGTAAACACTTGAGATTACAGAGAGTTTAGCATGTGTTCTGCCTTGCCAATTGGTTAAGGTTGCTAGTTCATTTATATTAATGTACAAAGAAGATATATACAAGAAATCAAAGTGGATGTTTATCATCACAACCATAACAGAGATAAAAGTTTATCATAACAACCACAACAAGATAAGATCCCTACTTTATAGGGAGATGATCTCTATCTATATCCTCTTTGCTGTTATCTTCATTATCTGCAGAGTTTGAATTCAAATGAGTATTATCCTTAACAAAAATGATGAATGAAGTTCACTGAAAACCAAAGTGTGATAGATAAACTTTAGATTTTTTAATGAAATGAAAACAGTCTTTGCGAGTACCTATCATTCGACTCCTGAGACACCTTTTCCTCAAATTTAAACGTTTGTTGAAATTCAAGATTTAACGTATATGGAAAAGTCACTGACTCAAGACTTGATGCGTCAACAAGATCTTCTTTTCGAAAAAGCAGCTATCATTTTCAAACTTCCTGAATCATCAGTGTCTCTGGCGTGTGTGATTGGATAAGCCAGACACGTAGCGCCTTCTGAACCATTCATTCACCCTGCGTGTCTATCCTATAAATTTGCTTCTCTTTCCCATTGCATATCGCACCTCTCATATCTTACTCTCTCATCAATTCTTCTGATTATACTCTAAAAAGATGCAGCATCACAAACTGATTCATAAAATCAACAATTTAATGTTCTCAGATAGAAGCAAGATTATTTTTTATCAAATTCCTACGAAGCAAGTTATCTTTGATCATGCTTCTTAGGTGAAGCATCTTTCTCATGCCCCAAGTCGCTGGAAAGATTTTTGGCATACACTCTTAATACTCTTGCAACTTTGTATGACAGAAGAGAGAGATTTAATTGTATATGGGTATCCATCCATATTCTTTCCTTATTTCTTAATTAATCATATCTCAAATTGATCTAATTGCCTTGTTGCAATAATAGTAATGATTGTATCTATATTATGTGTTTACATGCTTTGAATTTATGATATTTGGTTGATTATATTTTGATATGAATTTCATTGTATACAATCATAGTCTCCCCACCATTAGGGGGAGAAAATTTGTTGTCAGAAGCATGACAAACTATCTTATCTTAATCCTTACACAAATCAATGTGAACTGTAAGTTCAAAGAATTATTTGTTTGTGAGGTATTATTACATGTGTTCACTGACAATAAGAAAATTTGAAATCCTATTTTCTAGGTACTAATACTCCAGTAGGGATTGAATTCTCTGAAGAAAAATTAATTGATATAGCAGTAAGTGTATCTAAGACACGCTTGGAGCGTGAAAGATTTGTCAATGCTAAAGATAAGATTTCCCAAAAGAGAAAAACACAAGAAAAGCAAGTCGCAACCCATGAAGAGGCTATACCCATGAAACAGGCAATAAGGTAATTACTCTATCCAAAATTGTGCATAATATCTCCTGAAAATAAACCTCCAGAAAAAGAAACTCCTGAAGAGTTATCCCCTGAAGTGGAATCTCCTGAAGAGAAAAATGGTACCTGAAATTTCGAGATCTTCGATATATTATTTAAATACAGGAGATATATAGGATAGAAATAAATTTGTTGTCAACAATTTATATTTGCTCTTAACATTACCTAAAGTAATAATAGTGAATTTGAACCACAAACTGTCGAAAAGTGTCGACGTAGAAATTATTGGCCATTGTGGAATTCAAATAGAGCTAAACTCATGAGTAAAATATGAAATATTTGGACCTGTAGTCCATATACCTAAAGGTGTAATGCCTGTTTAAATATATGTGGGTATTTGTACTATGAAGTACAAAGTAAGACTTATGTAATAAGGTTTCTTGTAGAAATCTAGTATAATTATAAAGAAATATATGCTCTTGTAATGGATACAATTTCATTCAGAATTTTGATTAGCTTGGTAGTGACAGAAAGATTGGATATGCGTATATCTATATGAATTATTGAACATCCGTGAAGGATTTGAAATGCCTGAAGCATATAATCCCTGAATGATGTACTATACTAAGTAACAAAAATTTTGATATGGTTTAAAGCAATCTGGGTGGATGGGCAAATATTTTTAGAAGGATTTAAGAAGAATCCACATTTGTCCATACGTTAAAGAATGAGAATCCCGATTTGCTACTATTGCGGTATATGTTGTGGAAACTCCTGAAGAGTTCACAAAACCACCAATTATTTAAGGAATGAGTTTGAAGTGGAAAATCTGTGTAAAACAAAATTTTTGTCTTGACTTGCAAGTTGAACACTTTCCAAATGGAATTCTTGTTCACCAGTCAATATACACAAAGGAAGTCTTGAAGCACTTATCCTTTGAATACTTCAATGGTTGATTGGTCACTTGATGTTAAGAAGGATCATTTTCGCCCTCAAGAAGAGGATGAAGAAATTCTTGGTCTTGAAGTACCATATATTAGTGCAATTGATACTCTGATGTATTTTGCAAATTGCACTTGAACTTATAAATCAAATCCACAGTTAATGGGAAATATAGATGCATGATATCTTTCTGATCCATACCAATGACGATTAGAAATAGAATACTATTCACTTGTGACAACACTACTATTACATGAAGATTCATCAACTGAACAAAGATGTAGCAATTCATGAAGCAAATACATCTCACCAAAAAATTATTTTATACACATAAGCTCCAGAAGAGCGGTGATATTGATGTCAAGCAGATACGATCAAGTGACAATTTAGACAACTCAGACATTCCAAAAGATTGTTCATAATATTGGCATGCATTGACAAAAGGATCTTTTCTTTGATAATTGAAGATCTATGTACTCATGAGGGGGAGTAAGTACTCTGAAGGATATGTGCTGATTGTATTCTTTTTCCTTCGTTAAGGTTTTTTCCCATTGGGTTTTCCTTTGCAAGGTTTTAATGAGGCAATCCAAAGGCACTTAAAGGATATGAGTGGACACCCATATACAAGTAACTTTCTCTCTTCTGTCATACAAAGTCACAGAAGTATTAAGAGTGTATGCCAGAAATCTTTCCATTGATGTGGAGGATGAGAAAGATACTTCACCTAAGAAACATGATCATAGATAATCTTGCTTCGTAGGAATTTGATAAAAAAAAAATAATCTTACTTTTGTCTGAGAACATTAAATTGTTGATTTTATGAATCAGTTTGTGATGCTGCATCCTTTTAGAGTATAATCAGAAGAATTGATGATATTTGGTTGATTATATTTTGATATGAATTTCATTATATACAATCATGATAATTTTGAAATAGTCTCCCCACTATTAGGGGGAGAAAACTCGTTGCCAGAAGTATGACAAAACTATCTTATCTTAATCTTTACACAAATCAATGTGAATTGTAAGTTCAAAGAATTATTTGTTTGTAAGGTATTGCAAATCAATTATTACATGTATTCATTGACAATCATCGATTGTTAAAATCGCGATCCGGATCATAGGATCGTAACATTTTGAAAAAGAGTCAGATTGGGGTAAGATCGCACACCCCAATAGGATCGGCGGTAGGATCGGTAGGATCTTACGATCCTATGAACCTACTCCGATCCCACTAAACATGCTATTTGGGCCAATTTATACTATGGGTTAATGAGAAGTATACGGGACCTAATAGATAAAAACAGCCCAAATGATTAAAATCAGTCTTTTAGCCCAAAAAACTTGTGAAATGACAAAGAAATCCCTCTCTATTCTCAATTAAAATCCAGCCACACCCCACTCAGCTCCCAAAATCCAATACCAAAATCCCTAAACCTACACACTGTGTTGTTGCCACTGTGCTCCGTCACTGCCACTGTCGCCGGCTCGCCTTCAACTTTTCCTTGTATCAAACTCTTACTCTCTTATTGTATCAGTATGTATTCTTAACGTTTACTAATATTTTTCTGTCATAAAACAAAAGACCATATTTTAGCAAATGCTTTGATCAACACATTGTATTGTATATGAAATTTGCGTTTGCGTTTTAATTATATGAATGTGTAATCTGTTTGAAATGGAAATCAAAAAGACCATATTTTTAGCAAATGCTTTGATAACCACGTTGTATACTTGCAAATGAAATTTGTGTTTTAATTATATGTGTTAGAATATAAGTCCAATGGGTCTTAGGCCCATTACATTGTCTTGTATAGCACTCTTCTTACTTGTGCATTACTCTTACCTCTGCCTATATAAAGGCTCTCTTGTACTCATTTATTCAGTTAATACAATACATAGACTTTCAGTCTTTAACATGGTATCAGAGCTAAGGCTCTAATATTGTGCAGTTCTAGTCCTTCCAGGCGTTCTTCCGCTGCCTCAGCTGTCTCCGGCACTGCCCAGCCGCCACCGTCAGAAATCCGGTTGCCTGCGCTGCCAAGAAGCTGATTCATCGCCGAACAGACTTGCTGCCACCCTCGGTTCTCCCGCTACAGAACTCCGATCACGACACCTCTATAGCCGTTGGAAAGATCTAGAGAAGCTAGACCCAACCGCGGAAGAATCAACCCCATAAGCCGTCGGACGCGTCGCCCAAAGTTCTGGCACCGTTATCCTCGGTTCTCCAGCTACCAGACTCTGATCACGACACATCCACCGCCGTTGGAAAGATCTCGAGAAACTTGACCCAACCGCGCAAGATTCATCCTCATCGGAGCTCTGACGCGCCGCCACGCGCCGCTCAAAGTTCCGGCGCCGTCAAGCCCTTCTTCACGCGCCACGTCAGCCTTAGCCCTTCACTGCCACGTCAGCAAGTGCCACGTCAGCCCTAGTTGACCAGCGTTGACCGTTGACTTTGACCGGTGACCATCGTTGACCGTTGACCGTTGACCAGCGTTAACTTTGACCGTTGACCAGCAGCGTTGACTTTTTCCAGAGTTAACTTTTTGCAACCCAGGTGCTCCCTACCCAGTTTTTCGTGCTGATTTCATTTTTGTGGTCTGTTTTTGCAGTTGAGATTTCGTTATGGCTCAAAGTGAGATAATTTCGAAACCCATTCACGTCATTCTTGATGGGGATAACTACTCTCTTTGGGCTCAAGGTATGTGTAGCTTTCTCAAAGGTCGCAAGCTGTGGCTTTATGTGACTGGGCAATGTCATCCTCCTACACCATAAAAGGATGAAACTGAAGATGCCTTCGCTCTTCGACTCGAAGATTGGGATGGTGTCAATCATCAGATCATCACTTGGCTCCACAACACCTCCACTCCTTCTGTTAGTATGGAATTTGGGGGTTATGACACAGCTAAGGATGTGTGGGACATGCTTGCTTCTCGATATGCTGGATCAGATGGTGCTCGAGAACATCACCTCATGGTTACTTTATATCAGCTGCGCCAGGATCCAGGTGAGCGCATCACTGCTTTCCACAGTCGTATGAGGTTTCTTTGGGATCAACTAGTTGCTTCTGAGCTAGTCATTAAGTCCGTCTCTGATGCTCAGCTTGTCAGTACACATCGAGAGCGTACCTGTCTTCATCAGTTCTTAATGGGTGTTCTTGATGACTTCGAGTTTGTACGCAGTCAGTTGCTTAATCGTTCTCCTCTACCCACTGTCAATCAAGCTGTTTATGATTTGGTCCGTGAGGAAACTCGAATGAAATCCAATCGCTCTTCTCAGCCTCACACGATGGTTCTTGCCACTCCAGTATCAGTTGATCCCACCGTCACAGCTCCACCGAAGGGTCATAATAAAAGGCGATCAAACAAGAAGAATTCTCATCTCATTTGTGCCTTTTGCAAGCATCGTGGTCACACTATTGATCAATGTAACATGTGTGCCCACATTCTTCAGCGCTCTGCAGCCTTGACTGCCTCTGAGTCTGTACCATCATCCGATGCTGCACCTTTTGATCCTGTCTCATTGACTACACCTACTTACAGCATAGCAGATCTGCAAGCTCTCTTCAATCAGGTTCAAGTTCCGTCTTCCAGTGCATCCAATCCTGCTCTTTCTGTGACACCAGGTATCTCTTCTGAATGGTTTTTAGATTCTGCCTGCTGCAATCACATGACAGACAATCCTCACCTCACAAGTGCCCACACTCCTCCTGTCTTACCTACTATTACCACTACTGATGGCTCCGCCATGACTGTTAGTCATGTTGGCTCCATCTCTACCCCCAACTTATCTGTCTCTGATGTCTTCTGTGTTCCTAAACTGCATCTTAATCTTTTATCTGTTGGCCAACTAACCGAACTTGGTTTAAACCTGTTCTTTTCTTCTCGTGGTTGTCTTATGCAGGATTCTCGGACGAGGCAGATCGTTGGGACCGCGCGTAAGGTTGGACGGTTGTTTGAGCTTACTTCTCTTCACTTTCCATCTTCATCAGTCTCCGCACCTGTTATTGCTGCTTCTGCCTCCATTGAGTTGTGGCACTCTCGTTTAGGTCATGTTTCCCTTCCTCGTATTCAAACCTTAGTATCTAGGGGTCTATTAGGTTCAGTTTCTTCTAGTCCATTTGATTGTATGCCATGTCATCTCGGCAAACAACCTGCCTTACCTTTTAATAATAGTGAGTCTATTGCTTCTGCAACTTTTGATCTTATTCATTCAGATGTATGGGGGCCCTCTCCTGTTCCCACAGTGGGGGGGGTCAAGATATTTTGTTATTTTTGTCGATGATTTTTCTCGTTACACTTGGATTTATTTAATGAAAAATCGTTCTGAAGTTCTTACAATATATCGTGAGTTTTAAAAAAAGGGGATTGGAAGCATTGAAAAAAGAAGGAGAGAGGAGTTTGTGGGAATGGGAAGAGTGGGTAAGGGATGGAAAATAAGGGTCAAGAAGTTTCATAGAGAAATAGAGAGAGGGACAGGCTGTGTTGGTTTTGGGTTTTTTTTTTTTACTTGTACTTGCTGAGCTGGTTTTTTGTGTATATTGTGGTTGTGCAGCTCGTTGTCGTTGATGATGGTCAGAGAGTGGAGTGGTGTATGTACTATGAGACCAGACGACACCAGACTCAGTCGTCACGACTCACTCCGTCTGCGTGCGTGAGTGAGTGCGTCTCTTGCTCTGTGCAGTGAGTTAAACGAGTGTTATGAATGGTTATTTAGAATGGTTGATTAGAATGATTGGTTTGAATTGAAGTTATGAATGATGGGTTTGAAAGTTGGTTTTGAATATTAGATCAAATAGTACCAACTTGAATCTATATATATGTAACCATTCTATTGTAAAGAGTAAGAAGAAAACTATGAATTCTATAAAAGAATTCTCTCTAGTATGGATGACCACCTAATAAGAAAGATTCTCAATAGAGTTTCTCTTTTTCATTTCTCTTTCATTTTACAACACTTATATCCTTTTTGGTCATTTTTTTGCATGTTATCTAGTTGGGTGTGTGTTAGACAAGTGTAAGGCAGTGAATTATGCTTGAAGAGGTATACATGTATCTAGAGAATCTATAAACAATAGAGTGGAAAAGAGAGACATTTTACAGCCCCTTTCTCTATCCCTCTTGTTCTGGAAAATAGTTGTTGTCCCCTCAGAAAATTTCATCTTTGATAGCAAATTCAAAGAAAAACTCATCAAAATCTTTGTGCCCGTCTATCCCAAAGCCTATACTGATATGATAGTGTACTCTTCACGTGTGGATGAGCAGAATCTTATTAATATTATATCAGCTTATTTTTTATAGTATTGAAATTTGTATACTATACAGATTATTTGCAGGCATTTTCTTGTAGTGTAAGGATCTTGCCATGTTAACACACATACTTAGAAACACTTGCTGCATTTAAAGAAACTTGTTTGATTAATTAGTCTATTAGAGAGAATAATAGGTATAATTCATGTATGTATTTGAACATCAATGGTTGCTTGTGGAATATCTTTAGTCACCCTCAAACCTAAAGTGGTGGAAGAGTTTGCCTCTGTGTGTTGTACAGTTACATTGTAGTCTCCATGAAATAGTAAAACATCTACGAATCCTTTGTCATCTGCTGTGAATTCCAGAGTTTCAGAACATTTCCACTCACCAAGCAGCATATCCACAACATCTCCAGCTGGAGTGCTCTGGAAGTTTGTATCTGCAAGGGGCATAACCTTAAAACCAGCTATCTCTGGGCCTGCAAACATGACAATCCCTTGGACAGCAGGGTGAGAATAACCCTCTCTTAATATCTCCTCCAAGTATTGGGCCTGTCCAGAAACCACTGTCAGCATTGAACTTTGATTTTACTTAAATAGCAGTAAAAATCAATTTTTTAGTTGGTTTGAAAGTTGAAACCAAATCAATTAGTTAATTTGCACTCAGGTGAACCAAGATATTTAGAGGATTGCTCTGGTCATGGAAATGTCAAAACTAGGATTTAATTAGAAATTATTTTATTGATTTGCTTATGTCTAATCTTCCTAGAGTACCAAATAGTTATGATAAATTATTAATTGTATCAAAAACTTAAACAGTTAAGAAAAAGTGAATTTAATTATTTAACAATTATTCTATTTTTTTTTTTTTCTTTTCAAGACTGGAATACCTGATCAGGGTCTTTGTCAACATTCACTTCTGTAAGCCATATCGGCACTCCTGTCGCGCCTAGAATGTCCAAAGAAGATCTCATGTAAGCTAGGTTTGGCTGGCCCGAACCAAAACGACCTTGCAAACCTATACCTGCTAAGATCCTATCATTCCCTGGATATTGCAGAATCTCTTCAAGTTTTTTCTTGTAATTGGCTGCGCTTACTGTCTGATCCTCACTATATTCAATGGTATTATACTCGTTCATGAACATAATTGCGTTTGGGTCAAGTTGGTAAGCTGTGGAATAAAATTCTGCAGAAGCATTTTCACCCAGTTTATCCTCAAAAAATCTGAAATGAACATTCTCATTCACTACATCCCAAGCAATTAGTTGCCCACTGTATCTTGATACAACTGAATTTATTCTTTTTTCAGCAGCTTTTCTTAAATCCTGAGGAGAAAGGGCATTTGACCCAATCAGGCTGGTACTTGGGATCGTCCCAAAATATGTTGTGACCTCTAATGGAAATGCCATTTTGTTTGGCAAATTTTACCATGGCATCTGGGACAGTATAGTTTTCTTGGCCTTGTTTTTTCTCAGTGCTATACCATTTCATCTCATTGGTGAAAGTGGTAAATTTGAATCTCGATGCAAACCAGTTTTGATAATCAGTGCTTTTGAGGATAATGTGGTTCATACCACACCCAAATGGGAATTCTGATTTGAATTGCTTGATAGAGACTATAGCACCCTGCATTGCAGTTTTATTTGCCTGAGTTACCTGGAACCTCACCTCGCTTTTACGTACCTGCAGGATTCAATTTAAACCACAGTTTTAAAGATTTTATTTAGATTGTTATGAGTATATCATTTCTGAATATATTTTTAATTCACATAACAAAATTATAAATGTGAGGAATGGAAGGTGAGCCTAATTTTCCTCATGATGTACTTGCTATGTTTGGTCATTTGTGTGAAAAGAGGAAGGGAAGTTCAAGCATATTTGTACTTGATGTGAGGAATGGGGAAAATAATCTTTTGATACCACTCTCTCACAGCATGTGAGATTCACACGTGTGTGGAGTCCATCAAATGTGAAAGGGGTATTCCATCAGACCATTTCACATAGGGGCATGGTCAAGAATTTGCATTTGGGGGGGACTGATTATAGGGATGCTAATCATGGATTGAAGTATCAACATTTGTTACTAGAGGTTGTATCATATATATGGCCGGATTCATATTAATTATCATTTTTTTGAACAAGCCCATATGGCCATTGTCATATCATGTATATAACAAAGAATAAATCTAAACACCCATATATACTAGAAGTCTAGAAGAAACAAACTTTAAACGTTGAGTTATTTGTGATAGCCCACTCTTCCCAACCCCAAATGGACAATAGGAAAGCTAATCGAACCAACACAAGCATTGTCTTGAAGCATAAAACAGAAAATTTGACAAAAATATCTAAATAAGAATAATGGGAAAATAAAATGATGATGATTGATGAGAGAGAAGAAAAAACAAAACAAAAAACTCACCGTAATATCACTCTCTCCAGTCAGACCATTCAATCACAAAGCCTCACACCCTCACATATTTGCAATTGCTGATTCACTCAAAAATTTGTGGTACTTAAGAGATGATGACATTTTTTTTTTTGGTTGAGAAGAAGAGACAGCTAGTTTTTTTTCTTTAAGCAAAGGGGATGTTTTGTTTTGTGTCCATCAGTAGAGAATTGCACTGAAGAAAAAAAAAAAAAAAGAGAATTGATTACTATGGCTCAAATTTATTTGTTCTATACACCATTAAGAAATAATAAAATTTTGGGGGGCCTTTAGCCCCTCCAGACCACAATCTGCCTCCGCCCCTGGACTCTCACAAGATACTTTCTCAAGGATTGGAGGGTGAACCTAATTAGTAATTACCTTATCGATGCTTATGTCTTGGTGGGCTTTCCATTGCTTCTTAGTGAATGGCTGTAATGATACATTATCCACCCAGATTTCCACTTTTGTGTTCTTGCTCTACATTGATGAAAATGAAAGCATGGGGGTATTCAGTTCCAAAGAAAGCTTTGTAAAATAAAGAGAAATTTAAGTTTGGAAAGAAAAACCAAAAGAAGGAAAAATAGTTTACCTCGAAAAGAATCTCTACAGCGGTTGAGAAATTTGCAACTATGCCACCTTTTAGCAGAGACCAGCACCCATGCTCAGCTATGACCATACCACCTCGTACCAGTTCATCAGTTGTTTTAAAGATGACAGAAACTGTCTCCCTTCCTTCACTGATTTGAATCCAAGCTGAAAATTTCACATAGAGTCGCAATTGACTATTGGTGTATTTATATAAGGGACATCCACCATTTTATTTTAGGATTTGGTAGTTAATAAATAACGTCACATCATTAAAATTCTAGTGAAAAAATATATAGAATTTTAAATGGAGTAGTACATACTATGCACACACTTAGATTCAGGAAAACTAAAAATGATCCATCCAATTTCTTTAATTCATTGCACCCACCATAAAATTTCCACAATTTGAAAAAAGAACAAAACCTATAGAGTCTATGTTACTCTGTGTTTTATTTCTTAATGAAGCTTTTCTTATACTTAACACAATGGAAATATAATTACCAGAAAAACTGTAGAGCTTTCCTTTTTCAAGTTGAACCTTCTGCGACAAACTGTCTAATGGGTGCGTTCTACTGTGTACCACAATGAAGCTGTTGCCTGCCTTTGAAATTCGTTCTTCAATTTCTCCTTGTCCAAACGCGTTCCATCCCTCTGCACTTTGATTAAATTCTGGATTGACTATTATCCCTCCTCCATATTGAGCTCTCTGGGGCTCTGCCAAGCACTGCTTTATCAAAATTTTGGCAAAAGGGTCATGAATAATGAAATGATTTTTCTACTAGAATTTGGATTTAACCAAATGCTTTTCCATACTAGTAAATGCGTGCATTACATTCAGTATACATTTCCAACGGGTGTCCTTGTTTAAATGTTTGTTACCACTTTGACTTGAAATCAGAAATATTGTCACATATTGGTAAATCTTTTGTGAATACTATTTATATAAAGATCACTGAAAGAAAACATGAGTTGTGTCTAAAATTCTAGGAAAATTGCAAGAAGTACTAACAATATCTAAGCACAGCTTAATGAACTACTTATTATAGAATCAAGAATTAATCTAATTGGGTTTAAGTACAATACACAATTTCTAGAATTCTAATGGTTTTTAAAAAATGGAAAACTTTTTGAAATAGTACTGTACTGTACGTATTGCAATGTATCATTGAGACATGGAGAAATTTTTCTTGCCTTTGTTGTTGCAGAGTAATCGTACAAGAAAGCATTGATGTGATTCCCTGCATTATTTGAAATGAAACTGTTAGCCGACATTTTTGGATAACCATTTTCGACATTAACCTAATGAAATATTTATGAAAAGAAAAAAAAAGAAAAAAAGAAAAAGAAAAAAAAGACATATTTATGATGTTTTCTTTCCACTATTTTTTTTATCAATTTTATTTAATTTACTTTAAGATTGAAAATTTTCCATATACCATTTTTTTCCCATGAAAACAACTTATCAATGATAACTGATAAGTGTCAGGTTTCATTGAGAGAGAGAGAGAGACCTGAAAACAGTAAAATGCATGAGAGCCATAAGAGGCAAGTTTCTGTGAAAATCTTCATCTCTTAACGACAGAAACAACCGCCCCTTCGCTGAATATATAACACAGCTAAAAAATAACAATCAAAATCCTGAAGAAAGAAATTAAGACTGAAGTTACATGTAAAACTAATATAAAACTGAAAGAAAGAAACATAGAAATTAATATAGGATGAACGTAGTACTAAAATCTAAAAAGCATTGTCACACCACTAGAAAGCCAAGGACAATGTATTATCACATACTGACAAGCCTTAGACCATACAGGACATAAGTTTGCGGACTTCCATGTTGTCCCGTGAATCATTTTCAGTGTTTTATAGATGTATTCACAGTGCTTATTGTGGAATGAGATCTCAGTCTCACTTATTGTACTTCATTTTATATTTTATTAAGTACATAATATATCATATGTGAGATTATGTTTAATTTGTTTTTATTTTAAATCTTAATTATTTTTAAGAAAAAAAAAAAAATACGTGAGTATTATAATTGGTGGAATATAAAGTGAAACACAAAAAGTGAGATAAAAGATATATATATTTTTATTATGACCCGTGGATGGCCACGTAATGCACAAACACCCTTAGTTTATATTATATATAGATTAATACAAGAATGTAAATGCTAATATCCCGTTATGAATTAATACTTTGAAATAAATGCAAAAAAATTATTAAAAAAAAAAAACAAACAAATTGACAGTAAACAACAGAATTTTATTGATAAAATATGGTATAGAGTAAGATTACATTAAGACCTCCAAAACGCCCCCTCCCCCATCGATACTCATTGTCTCATTGTGACATAATTAAGGCCCTTAAAATTCAATTATTAAGTGCACATAAAAAAGAGTTAGTGATTTTTTTATTTATTTTTAATTTGGAACAAAAATTCCTAATCTGATTTGAATGAGGGAGATCAAATCCAACTCTCGTTATACAAGAATGAGTCAATTAAGAGAGAGTGGGACACCATTGGGTCAAATGTTCAGTGGATAAAGTATTTCTATAATTCCTTCAAAGAGTAAAAGCATTTTAGTTTTCCTTTTATGAAATGTATCACATGACAGAACCTTAAACTATTATAATCGAACCTCAAAATGAACAAACGGACTTACCAAAACCATTGGTTTTGTGCTAATGGTTATTTCCTCTCATTGGGATTTTTCTGACTACATTAGAAATTTATGGGCATGATAAATGAATTATTTTAGGGAAAAAGATTTCTTATTATAATCAATCAAACTAAAAAATCATTACATGAATTGTCGCAAGATATATATATATATATATATATTTATGGCCAAATCTCTAGGAATCACAAATTATGTAAGGAAAAGTCTTACAGTCTATAGGGGTGAAAAAAATAAAAAGATGAGAATGACACTAAAGATGCTGGCCAAGAATCGTGTTTGCACGGACGGATGATGACCATTTGGCCTTACGGTTCTCTGAAGGTTTAAGTTAGTATAGGAAAAAGAAAAACCAATTAAACTCCAAAAAAGAACTAGTGTGTATATGCTCTAAAAAAACATACATCATTTGTGGGCATTTATAGTGTTTTCTTAATAGGGATGGTGATCAGGGGGAGAAGTTGTTAGGAGTTCGACCTTAGCCCACTTTATTGTGATGGGGTATTAACTATGGTGAGCTAGATGCTCATGTTGGTGTTTTGCTGGGAATTTTACTTTGTGATGGCGCCGATTGTAGGGGTGAAATGAAAATAGGAGTATCACATTTAGGTTCCCAACCAAACACCTTGGTTGCACGAATAGACGATCACCAATTGAAATTCCTACAACCAAGAAAAGAGAGCCTACTTCCTAGCCTTTGGGCCAACCAACAGAATTGGCTTGAGGGTCCTACAAAGCTTAAGTTACTTTTGGAAAAACTAATTAAACTAGACAAAATAATTTGTGTGTGCATATGCTCTAGAAAAATTATTCCTCATTTGTGGGGTGAAAGGGTTATTTATAGTGTTTTCTTAGTAGGGTTAGTAATTAGTTTCCTATAAATGGGAGAAGTTATTAGCATGTCACCCCTTTGGGTAGGTTGAGAAGATGTGCTCCTAAGGTACTCATCCCAATGTCATAGAGGTGTGAGTCAGTTGCACAGATACGGGTATAGGTACGGGGATACATAATTTTTTTTTAAAACATATGTGGGATATAATAAATATTGGATACCGGGTACGATACGGGTACAAGTATCAGGTATGATACGAGTACGAGTATGTGAGCTAAAATGGAGTACCCGTGCAACCTAGGGTGTGACCTTCCATCTAGCATGTAATACTAGGGCGGGATGCTTGGGTTAGTGGCCTCTTGTTCGACCATTTCCCATGAGGTTTGTACATTCTGCTATTGTCGCTTAGGCATTCTTTGTTGTAAGGGGGTTTGTCATATTTTAGCCTGTTGGGTTCGTTTATGGGGCGGTAGGGTGGTCCATTATGCTTGGGCATGCTAAACCGTTTATGCATCAATGTCTTATCTTAATTTGTTATTATAAGAAATATCCAATAATGTTGTTTCTTTTGTTTATTTATAATTTTGCTTATTGCTTTGATGTTCAAGAAAAAGTTCTGATTTACCTAACCGGCTAGGAATGCTCTATATAAGTTAGTCTATTATTTATTTTTCATCTTAGTGAAATCACGTTTAGTGAGTTACAACTCATTGCCACTCAATCAAGGGTTTCGTTGGTGGAGTGGCTTGCATTTATGAAAGATAGACTAAAGAAACCAAATTAAATTATTGCCACCAAGTTCAAGGCACTACTTCAAGTGGACTATTGTCATCAAACTCATTGTAGGTGTTTCAATGAATTTGTTCCCCTTTATTTTGCATTTCATCAAAAACATATCGCATGGTTGTGTGTAGTGCAATACCAAGGGACTAGTAATATGTAGAGGTGGAATACACCAATTAAGTGGCCATTTGGAACACTGTAATTTTGTAATTTTGATATAGCGAGAAAAGTGCAATGATGACTAGCTAACACAACCTTCCTAGATTTTGTTTATTTCTACAAATAAATATTAAGAATAAGGGTCTTTAATGGACTCGTTGATTTTTTACTCAGAAAATACCAAGAATAGAAGGCATTTAATGGTTTTGTTAATTTCTAAGAATACGAAAAACAAATGAAATGAATAAAAGAAACTCCTAAGAGCAACTCAATATTATTCATTCAATAATAATTTCAATTCTCTAGCCCACGACTACATAGATAACTTATATAAGCTACGAAACCTATTCTAATGGGTTTGATCCCATTAACTAAACTGCTTAGTTACTATATAAACTATTTGAATAGTACTTTTAAAACCCTAAAACACAAAATAAAAATATAATTAAAGATACTATAGATATTCGGAATTATGGATATCTCGCACCTCGTGCATCAAATTCAAAGGATTTTAGTCCTTTTCGTTACTCGCTCAGTGCACTGTCCCATTTCAAATTCTCTTAAGACATTTTTTTGTTCCTTTCGACCGGGAGATAAGAAACGGATAAGATTGTATGCTACACCTTCCTAATGGAACAAGACACGTGTTTGAACTTTGAAGGCCAATGGAATTACCTGATATCATTACTAAGAGGAGCGTCACATCCAAATAATAATGTTACCCCATCAACCTCACAATCTGCAAATAATTAGATTATTTGATTTTCTATAAACTTTTTGTCAACAAATATTTCACAAAGAATCTTTTTCTTTCTTTTTTTTGGCCAAAAATACAAATTACATTGATAAAGTGATGAAATGTTATTTTAATAGATTAACTTTAAAAATTATCATTTTATTTTATTACGTGGTCATTTTATACTAATTAAAATGATTGTGGTGAAAGCACTTCTTGCATTTGAGAGCATCTCCAGTAGCTTCTTTATCTTTTTTCTCTACATGTGGAGAAAAAAATCACTATCTATTTATTTAACTAGTCTCATCTCCCAGCAGACTCTTTATTCATTTTTTCACATTACTTTTATATTTTTTTCTCTCTCCAAAATTAATAGAATGATTATTTTTATTCTTTCACCCGTTTGGTTTTCACAGTGCCAACTGCCAACCCATATCAGATTCACAGCAACCATTAATTTTAATGTGCCAACCATATTTAACCCACACAAAGCCAAACCCACATAGTCACCACCACATACAATCACCACCACAACTCCGACCACAACCTAACTTCGGCACCAACAAATCGTGGCCATAATACCAGTTAAACACCCACACAAAATCTGATTTAACTCACTAAAAAAAAAAAAAAAAAAAAAAAACCACAAACCAGAACCCACATACCCAAATAAAACCCACTACTAGCCATGATCTTGGCGGAGACGCAAAGGAGGTGAAGGCAGCGTGCAATTCGAGCTTTTGCCATGTGATTTGAGTTGTGTGATTTGTGATTTTGCTGTGCAATTTGATGAGATTGGGCTAAGATTTTGGGGTGCAATTTGAGTTGTGTGATTTGTGATTTTCTGGTGCGATTTGATGAGAATGGGCTGAGATTTTGCAATGTGATATTGATGAGAATGGGCTGTGAATGATGATGAAGATGAGAGAGAGATTGGAAAGAGAAAATGGTGTCTGCGTGATTGAGAAAGAAATGATAAAATAATGAGGTAGAGAGCTACAGTGGCTCTCTTAGTGTAAAGAGTCATTGTAGCATTTAGAGATTTTAAAGAATCAGTAGAGAGTCTACTCGAGCAAGGTTTTTGGGTTTGACTCTTCACATGTAGAGAGAAAGGTAACCTAGGCGGTTGGAGTTGCTCTGATAAGGCTAATTTGTTTTTTTTGTAATCCTTAATTCTATTTTAGCGAAGGTTGTTATTAAAAAAACATACATAGAAATTTGGATCCTATTATGGCCTGCTTATTAGTCATTAAAAGTGATAAAAATGTGTCAAAATATATGAAAACTATTAAGAAGAAAATACAGACAAAAAGATGAGAAAGAGAATATAAGAACCTAATTTGACCTTAGCGGAAAGCTCCTTACTATTAAGATTTGTCATTTGTGTATTATAGTATACTTATAGAATGATTTTATTTAAAAAAAAAAAAAAAACAAAACCTTATTGAATGATATATATAGAAATACAACGGGCTTGGTATAATAATTAAGAATCCTAAAGTTATGATGATATTATAAAATTACAGTAGCTTTAGCTTATGATATTGTACAAAATCATGATCTATATTATAGGTCTAAGCCTATAGTAGTGTGTTTAGCAATATATATAGAAATACAACGGGCTTGGTATAATAATTAATAATCCTAAAGTTATGATGATAAACTTGTACAAGGGGCCTTTGAAGACGTAGATGACATCGATCCCTGACCTGTATTTGACATCAAACGGGATAGAGGAGGAAAGTTGTCTGTAACGATGACCCACTTAATTCATAAAGCAGGAATAAGAAGCCAATTTTATATTTTTTAATTTCCCGCGTGCTGTAAATTGTTATCGATCGTAAGGTTGTGACTTTATGTTTTATTTCCTTTCTCTTTTCTAAGTTTGAATTATAAAGCATTACTTGAATGGAATCTCTTATTCTTGTTTCTTTGTAAAATAATTATTATTTTACAAAGAAACAAGAATAAGATGTCTAAATAAATAAACAAAACAAAAAAAGAGAAGAAATACGTACACAATGCAGAAACTTGGAGCGGTGTTCTTTGCTTGGATGCGTAGGCAGCATGCCCGGCCCTGGGGTAAGCCTCACAAGCCCAAGGGCTAGGGCAACCCCCCCATGGGGGCAATAAATTGAAGAAAAAAAAAGAATTAGTAGACATTAAAAAAAATAATAATTATTCTTAGTATACAACTATACATAAAAGGAAAATATATATATATTAGTCTACATATAAAAAAATTTATTAGTATACATTTTTTTTTTTTTTTTTTTTTTTTTTTTTTTTTTTTTTTTTATGGGAGTGTTGTGCTTTTAATAAGATATATGTGAGACATATGTGATGTGTTTCAGTATTCGTGTGAATAAGGCTGGTCTCCACTGTGTGATTTATTGATTTGTTTGAAAATTTTGTTCGCACGTGTATGTGGTCATTGGCCATGTGTTTTTGTATGTAGGGACAGGTTTGTGGAGGGCAAGCCATTGTTTTGTGTTGCCTGTGTAATGTGTTCCCGTGTTTATCTAATGATTTTTTTATGACTTTTAATTTATTATTAGTATTAATTTTGTTGTCCTTTATAAGACCGTGATTTTTTTTTTTAATTAATAATAAGGAATTTTTTAGTTAAAAAACTATTAGACATATAATTACTATAACTGAGATTATATTTTGTTTTCATTGTTTTTTTTTTCAATATAATTCAAGCTGAAAACATAATGTAACATTTATTTTGCATAAAAAAAAATTTGGGACTTTTATGATGTTTTTAAATATTTAATAATAAGTGGGCAACTAAAATTGTGATGGGTTTGGGCAACCCAAACCCCGAGGCCGGCCCTGGTAGGCAAGAGCCAAAATCAAGCTCTGAGCCAAGGAAGAATTTGATAAAGCTTATCCACGTCATGTAATCTCTCTATTTCAATGTTATTAAGCTTTAAAACAAAAGGGCAAATTGCACATTCCCCCCTTTATGTATCAGTCAATTTCAATTCTCCCCTTTATCTATTGAACTGAGCAATGTTCTTCTTTATCTTTTAAAACTGAGCAACTTACCCCTAACGTCTATTTTTCTGTTAAATACTAACGGAACCTCTACAAATTGTCTAAAATACCCTATTTTAACCCACTTATCCCAACTCTTGAAAAGGACTTAGGGATTTGTTAATCAAATTCGCAGTCTCACCTCTCACTCTCACGCACTTAGGGATTTGATGATAGTGAGTTTCATGGGTTATTTTGTTAATCAAATGTATTTTGTTAATCACATATTCCTTGAAATTTCTTATATCCATTGCTGTGCAAGCAAAGCCAGTGCAATGATTGCGTGATTCTATGATATGCATAGGCCTATTCTCTCGAAAGCCAGCAAGACACGAAAAACGATCGTTACAATTATTGTCCATTTTATCTTTAGGGTGAAAGAAAAAAAAGCATCTCTTGAATTGAATATATTGACTAAAATAAATAAAAATAATTACAATATTGGAAGTAGGAATGGGATTCTACTAACAGGATTACCGAGAAATTTCCTCTCTTTGTTTTTCATTTTCCTTTTCTTTTTTTTCTTTTTATACTTTCGGGAAGAGAACACGCTGTGAGGACATCTTATCATCTAGACTATCAAGAAGAAATACATGAACAGGCTAAACAAGATTCAATAACAACCAAAACATTTACTTATAGAGAGAAAACTTGATGCCACTGGTTCTGGCTCTGGCTCTGGCTTTTTGCACGGAAGATGCTTAAAGAAGGCTTTCACTGCTCCAGTCACACCGTCCTCGTTTTCCATGGCCTTTGCAAGTTCAACTGCACGCTCTTTCACCTGGAATGATTCTTAGGTAAGTTCATCATGTCATGGTTTACACTTTCTAGAATCCACTGTGACTAGAAGAAGCAAGCAAAGGACTTAGGGATTTGTTAATCAAATTCGCACTCTCACCTCTCACTCTCATCACGCACTTAGGGATTTGATGATAGTGAGTTTCATGGGTTATTTTGTTAATCAAATACGGGTTAAAAAAACCGGGTTAAGAGATTTGGGTGAGTTGGGATAAGTGGGTTAAAATAGGCTATTTTAGACAATTTGTAGAGGTTCCGTTAGTATTTAACAGAAAAATAAACGCTAGGGGTAAGTTGCTCAGTTTCAAAGGATAAAGGAGGACATTGCTCAGTTCAATAGATAAAGGGGGAATTGAAATTGACTGATACATAAAGGGGGGAATGTGCAATTTGCCCAAAACAAAATAATATGAGCTAAATCTGATTTATCTAGACTTTTTTAACATTTATATAACTACCTTAAGTCGATTCAGGATAATGTTATTATGCTTATCCACGTCATGTAATGTCTCTATTTCAATGTTATTATGCTTTAAAACAAAATAATATGAGCTAAATCTGATTTATCTAGACTTTCTTAACATATATATAACTACCTTAAGTCGATTCAGGATAATGTTACTTACTGAAATTACGAATTTCTTGGATGGTATCGATCAGTGTTGTTTACCTGCACGTAAGGTGTAACTTATACTCCCCACTATCTTAGGCAGCACAAAGATGACTGACAAGATGACTGATTAGAAATGTACATAGGCATGCAAGCTACATTTTCTTGCTTCTATGTATTATTGTTAGGTAAAATATAACTGAAAGTAGTAGTTATAATTTATTTGATTCATCGAAGTTATCATTATAATCCGAAGTATTCTTTGTACTCCACTTTTTATCTAAAAACTGCTAGAATGCATGGGTGCACGCCAAATGAGATAAGAGGAATTCATTGTTAAAGCCATTAAATAATGGGAAGTCAGATCCAGAATTGAGTTCAAAGGAATACAAGTGAGAAATTTATACTCCAACTTACTTGATTTTGATATAAATTATTTAAGTTGAACTAATTACCTAATGGACAGAGTTTGGCTACAATCAGTTTGTAGCCAGTTTGCTACAATCCACTACGTGTCAACTAATAAGATCTTTAACATGTACTTTAGTCACATGACCTATTTAATGGGTCATGTGAGTTCTTTAAATAATACATATGAATGGTCTTATAAGCTACCACGTAGTGGGTTGTAGCAAACCGACAATAAACTGATTTGTTGTCAAACCTTGTCCCTAACTAATTATGCAGTCAATATTCAGAGTTAATAGCTAAACACAAATAACCAAAATTACGGAATTTAAAGGAGAAAATTATTTGGTTACGAAGAGAAACGCTGTAGCTAAAACTCTACAACGGGTTTGATGCACTAGTACTCACCCTCAACATAACACATCCGCCATGAATAGAAATTTTACAATTAGACTTACATAAGCCTAAAAGCTATGTACCTATATATAGTAGAAAACTTACTGACTTCCTTCAACCCCGATTGAACTTTCACAATGCAACTTGTTATACCACGAACCAACCAAGTCCATGACCCCAAGAATCACTTGAAGCTTTGATTAGCAACCTTGATGTTGTTAATTTCTTTTATGCAACGCCTTCAATTTTAACATTTTTTAATATATCTAGTCCAACGAAAATTAGCAACTTTTCATCTTTTCCAATTATTAATATTGCTTTAAGTATTGAACACGATCTCAGCCCGTATTTGCACGCTTGTGTTTGTTAATGAAATTTGATTATCCAACAAAAACCTTCAAGTATAATCTCTCTCACTCTCTCTCTCTCTCTCTCTCTCTCTCTCTCTCTCTCTCTCTCTCTCTCTCTCTCTCTCTCCCCAATAGGTTTCATCTAATGTTTTTGGAGGGGAAATAATTCGTAATTAGTCGAATCCGGACCAGAAAATTGAGAAATAACTAAGATTACGTCATTCCCAGCTCGGGCTTAACCAAACTGTGTTATGTGTTCGGATGTCCGAACAGATGTAAATATCTGCTCGGGTACGGAGTCTGTTCGGGAATAAGTAACTAAACTCCTAACTGAGTAATCCGGAATGAACTAGAATCGTTCTTGAAACCCCAGCATTAAATACCTGAAATATCTGGTCAAAGGTGTGTTGAATACGTTTATGCTTTAAATTCATAATTAGCTGTGGTAAGGAATGATGATCACCCATAAATGAACTGACATTGGCCACGTTCTGGAGGGAAATAATAGATCAGAGAGCCTAAATATCTCTGACTATTGATAAAATTAAGATTATGAGGAAGGGAAGTTGATAAATATCATGGGAATATCTCCGGTAAAGGGTGGGTATAAATAGAAGGAGCTTCAACATGCAAAAGGTACGTGCTCTTATGCCCCAGAAAATATCTCTCTGTTTTCATTTTTCTCTTTGATCACCTTCTTCCCGGAAACTGACTCAGGCATCGGAGAGCAAAAGGCCAACCCCCACTGGGTTGACCAAGAGGCTAACCATTTGTCTTTGCTGTTTAGATATTTTGTGTTACAGGTCCTAGTAAATCTGTTCGGATCAACCTCAAAGGTGCTCGGATTCAATTTCCTGGTCAGCTCTTTCAGTCGTATTAATTTGAGTTCCTACAGTTTTGTTTTGAGAATTTTTTTTCTTTTTATAATTCGATAGTTGGGAATGAAGGATTTGTGTTGGGAAGATAATACATTGGCGAGACTACAATTGAGGAGTTAATATAACATATAGTTAAGGACACCACTTAACCCAAAATCTTAAACTTATGGGTTAAGTGGTGTCCTTATATATTATATTAATTCTTCAATTGAAGTTTCTCCAATGTGTTATCTCCCAAACAATTTAAATCTTGTATGTCTCATTTGGAAGTACCAGAGGTGTCTTCAGTTAAGTTACAAATCTTTTGGCTCAGCTATCATATGTTAAATTGCAATATGAACTAATCTTTCAAAAATATTCTCATATATATATATAAAGTAAAAAAATAAATAAAAATAAAACCTAGAGTTTATCCTTGGTGAGTGGTGACAAATTAAACTCTTAACACTTTAATTTTTTCATTTAAAACCCTTTATGCATGATTTTAAAAACCGGACTGGACCGGCCGGTTCAACCGAAGACCGGTGCCTAATCCGGTCCGGTTCTCTTTCAAAATCGGAAAAATGAAAAAAAGAAGATAAAACCGGAAATCGTCAGTTCAACCGTCAAAAGACCGGACCAGAGCGGTTTAACCGGTTTTGGACCGGTTTGATCAAAATCCCAAAAACGAACTTGCAAAATGGTTATGCTCCAAAACTCTTTGTATTTTGACATTCCACAAATCACAGATCAGATGGTGGTTACTGTACGCTCATAAACCATATAACAGCTAAATCAAAACTTCATCTTCCATGGATGCAAAACCCCATTCAAAAACAACAAATTTTTGCATTTAGATTAGAGAGAAAGAAATGTTGCAAGAAGAGATAGAGAGCAGAACAAAGAGCAACACATAGAAGAGAGAGAGAGAGAGAGAGAGAGAGAGAGAGAGAGAGAGAGAGCCATAGATGCTATTTTTCAAATTTTGGTTGGATTTTATGTTGGGGGGTGATGCCTGGAGATGATAGGAAATAGGAATAGGGTTTCTTGGTTTTTGTTTTTAACTTATATCAGAGAAAACTGACACATGTAGGTGTGTTTTTATACACTAGTGTGGGTTGTACAATAGTAACAAGTGAGGTAGAATAATACCGTGTATATGACTAGATGCTGTATAGGTTGGCTTGAATTAAATTTTTTTGAATTTTGTTAATGTTTAATATTTTATTATATGACTTTTGTTTTAACTTTTTAGCTTTCAAGTATGATTATTTTTATAATGTTAATAAGTTTAATTACATTTTATTATTTTTATCATCTTAATACAAGTTGTGAAAACTAAAACTGACATAAAAAAACATTTAAAAATGTAGATATTTTTTAGTATATATTATTTGATACATATTTATTTTAGTATATATTATTATATATTTTTATTTTTTAAAGGACAAGAATTTATTAAAAGGAAGGAAATCAAAGTACATTGTTTGTATAAAACCATAACAACGAAGACGAAAAAGGTATACTGGCTAAACTAACTAAACATGCACCATGGATATTAAAATACCGGAAGTCCTGTAATAATTTCGAGGTTGTAGTTAGGATAGTGGCAAGGTGGTCCAAAGAGGCTTCAAAGACCTGCTTTAACCCCACCAATTATTAATTTAATAGGTTCAACATAGCAAATACTATTTATAACTACATCAAAATACAAAACTAATTAGCATATTAAAATTTGAAGACCTAAAAAATTTAAATCAGAGCATTCAAATTTCAAACTCATACATAGTTTTTAAATATTCAAATAAGTCAAATAAAGAAAGTTCTTACCATAAATCCAAGAAAATACTATTGAGACTTATGATATTATCAAATAAACATTAAAACGTTCTTCTATGATTTAAATATGATTATTTTGTAATTTTAATATGTTTAGTTACTTTTTTTTTCTTCTAAATATAAGATGTGAAAACTCATATAAAAGTTTTAAAATTTGTTATATATATATTTTTAACTAAATATTATTAGTTAAATTTGTTATATATATTTTATTAATTTATATAATTTAAAAATTATTAATTAAATTATTTATGACATCACCGGTTCGACCACCGGTCCGACCCCGATCCGACCAGTGATACAGGAACCACTCCTCTTTCCGGTTCTTTTCCTGGTCCGATTTTTAAAACCATGCCTTTACGATAAACCCGAATAATCAAGCCCCTCCACCGTATGTCCATATCTATTAATAAACAACTAAAGAAGCAACGTATTTGGCAGGAGGAAATTTTCATGGTACATCCAAATAGCACTATTTTTTTTCTTTTTTTGGGGTAAATGAGAAACTTCATTAAAACAGAGCATCATAACAACTTAATACATCTCTCTGCCAAGCCTCCATTACAAAGGGAGGGAGAGCTTCTTGAAAGCAAATAAAGGGGCTGGGGAGAGGGGTTGCAAATTTGGCAAGCTCATGGGCTACCTCATTAGCACTTCTCTTAACCCAAACAAAATCACAAACTACAAACTTTAAAGCTAGAGTTTTAAAATCAAAACACAAGTTACTGATTTTCCACGAGGTCTCCTGTGGATTGCCAAGTAATGCATCAATGCAAGCTTTAGCATCACTTTCAATGATGATGTCTTGAAAACCTTTCTGAATAGCAAGCTCAAGGCCCCACCAGATGGCAGTAGCTTCGGCAATCATAGGATCAGATGCATCCAAATGCTTAGACCAAGCTTTTAGCACAAATCCTCTATGGTCACGAGCAACCACTGCAATAGAAGCTTTACTGGGATTCCAAGCAGCATCAACATTAATCTTGATCAGATGTAAAGGGGGAGGGACCCACTTCACACAATAGAGGACATCAAGTTTAGGAATCTGCTGAAACACTTGTAAATGTTCCAAAATTCTGATCTCCATCTCCTTGCAAATGGAGATAACGCATCCTTGGTATGAGTTGTGTACTGCGGCATTCCTGAGATTCCATGTACTGCGGCACTATTTTTAGTTATGGATGAATTGTCTTTTTCTTAACACTAGATAGGGAAACTTTAGGAGAATAGAGAATAGAACACAATAGAAACAAAGGACAATATGAACAATGGAGATAGAGAGAGAATATAGTAAATTGGGTAAAATAGTATCATTTGCATGTAATGGGCTTTAATAAAAAATTTGAAAAATTATATTTTGAACCCTATAGTTTAAGGGTAATAACAAATTAAATCTTAGATTTTCAAAAGTAAATTAAACCCAAAAATTACATTTTGAACCCTATAGTTTAAGGGCATTAACAAATTAAACCTTAGATTTTCAAAAATAACAAGTTAAATCCTGGAGTTTTCAAAAGATAACAAATTAAATCCACCGTCAAATTATTCTAATATGGTTACCTTAAAATTTAAGTGTAAAAATAACAAAAAGGGAGGAGGTTGGGAGAGAGAAGAGACGTGAAAGAGAAAGACAATAGAGACGTTGCCACCCATCGATAGTAGCACGTCGCAAGCATCCCACATTCCCACCATTGCACTTGGACAAGAAGCCAGTCCAAGACTTTACGCATAAGAAACCTAGCAACTCAACAAGGCTCGTAGGCAGAGCAAAAATCCATCTAAAAAAAGAAAAATTCTAGGGGGCAGCCGATAAGCATATTTTTATTTAGTTTATATTTTTAATAAAATTAATGGAAAATTCAAAAAATCAGGGGGAGCCTTGGCTCCCCTTGCCCCCTTCTCTAGTACCACCCCTGCCAGCAGCCACGTAAGGGACGAAATAATCCTGACTGTCAAATTAAGCTTGCGGGTGATAATGCGTAAGAGAGTTTTCAAAAGCGTTGAAATTGAGGGTTTATTTGGATTTGGAACTATTGGAGTTGGTCCAAATGAGAATGGTTGTTACTTTGTTTAGCAAGTAACGTTTTTTTTTTTATCGGTGGCGGTCTCATGAAGGCGTCGGAGGACAAAGTGTAGTGAAGGAATGTCGATGACTTGCCAATGTCAGTGGGCAGCAACGTCTCTATTGTCTTCTCTTTCTCTCTCTCTCTCTCGCGTCTCTTCTCCCTCCTTTTTTTATTTTTATTTTTTTACACTTAACAATTAAGATAACGTGATTAGAATAATTTGACAGTGAAGTTTGATTTATTACTTTTTGAATACTTCAGGATTTAATTTATTATCACCCTCAAAATTTTAAAATGTAATTTTAAAAAAAAAAAAAAGCATTTACACCCACTCATGTCACATGGCTCCGGTGCCACCGTTTGACAAGTGAATTTAAAAGGCGTGTGAATAATGGTGGAAAGTCAGGAACTTGGGAACATCTGTTAAATAACATGAGATATCCCTGCCAGTTGTCAAACATGTTTGAAGGCCTCAATCATCTTCAAATCCACTGGAAATGAAAGCAGTCCCAATAAGGCATTTAGTCACTTTTATCTAAGACCAAGTCCTTAGCAGTCACTGCCTCAATGAACTTTTTGAATGTGTTTCAGTCCCTCAAAAAAAAAATGTTGTTACTTAGCAAATAAATAAATAATGTTGTTAGCATAGAGTTAGAGGCAAAAACAGACTCATATTGGGGAAAGCTTATATATTTTACAAGCCGTTTCAATCCGACATTTCTGAAATCTCATCTGTACTTAACCAGATTGAACTCGAACCCACCCAACCCCGCCCTTTTGCCAGATCTGATTACTAGACATTTTGAACGTATTTGTGTACCAACCCCGGTAACAAGATTAGCTAATGTCAGCTACTTTATTTTTTCTTCTATTTTTGTTCCTCGGTTCTGATTGACCTAATCGTGGATCTGCAATCAAATGGAAGTTCAAATCACATTTTAATCAATTTCTAGCTAGATATGAAGGTTTGACCTTTGGAGTAGTTAATCTGCTCAGATCAGTTAACAAAATAGAAAAGTTATAAGTTGACACTGGCTTTACCTGTTACCTTTTGGTCTTATGCATGGAATGCAAACCAAAAGGTATTCTAAAATACCTCACTAGCTATACTTCTTTATAAGTTATAACGTTCATAAATCCATTATCAAATTCTACTAAATCAATCCCCCATTATCTTTATACAGTTTCACATTCTCTACCTCTTAAAATGGACGAGAAAATAATCAGTTTACAGAATTGGGATCCTATTAATTAGGATACTGGTTTAATCAGTTTGCAGACTTGAAGGTAGTGAAAGTCAAGCTTTCTCGATGTATGTCACACAGAGAAATACTAGCCATTGAGCCAACGGTATCTGGAGGTTCTTATGAGAGAGTATATGACATGTTACCAACGAATAAACTAAACAATGTTCTCTGGGTGGAGTATACAAACAGTTTGATCTCTCAAGTTTCAAGGCCCAAAAATGATTTAAAGGTATTTGATATTTGAGTGCTGATAGAAGAGCTTTAAGCTTTTGCAAACTTGCAAAAAGAGCATTTTAACATCATAAGCATATTCTCTTCCAATAACATTTTTCTCAGAAAGAATTGGTTTCAGGCATGCTGGAGTAAGACACAAATCATTGGTTTGTAGATAGCATGTTACAATGGCATAGGTCAGCGTATGAGTTAACCCTTCTATGTAAAGCAAAATTGGATGAATTTATGTAAAAAGATCTAAGAAACCTTATGGACTTGTAATTAAGAAAAAAAATAATGCCCTTCTGATGAGTCTGACATGAGACAGAACATTAACTTAACATACATGCTTTTTAGACTGATGTATGGCGCATGGTAAATTTTGTAGATATGCATGCATGTACAAAAACTATTACTTAAATTATTGAAGAAATAAGTTCCAGACAAGTAATTCCACCATATTACTTAAATTCATGGACCAAATAGAAAACAAATTTCCATGTTCGTTCAATAAAGGAAAAAAGAAAAGGAAGAAAAAGAATGAGGTTGGAATTAATTAAGTGATCAATTAAATTAAGCAGCAACAGATACTATTACAAACAAACCTCTGTTGCAGTTGTATTGTAAAACAAAAACTTAGAAAGGCAGGAGGGGAGAGCCTCCTTCTTTTTTTCTTCTTTTTCTTTCTTTTTTGCTGAGTAGGGAGAGCCACCATCTTGTTATGCCTCTAGGTACCCCTTCTCCTCCAGTAAGAAACCACTTTTTCAGCCATTTCACTTGGGGAAGCACCATCTCCTCCTTTATGTTCTAATACTATCTGAGGAAGAAAACTTTCCCATATAAAATTCCACTTAAGGCAGAAACAACAAAAATTGATAGATAAAAGACTCAAAAATATGAATTAGCAGTACTTGTTAATATTGCAGTTATTATCTTCATTTTATAATTATATTTAAACAAGCATCAAATGCCTGCAGTTGCACATACAACTGAACAAAACTAACCCCAGCATTAATGTTGTTTCACTCTGCAGTAAATGCCTAAGAAATCATGCAAATGCACCTCATATAGATAGATGATTGAAAATCACTTCAAGGGACAAGTAGATTAAATTCTAAATTCTCTCTACTGTTTCATTGATTCAATTATTTTAAAAGTATTTCCTAGAAGGAGCTGCTAGCAAAGCAATTTTATTTGAGTTTAAAAAGAGCATTGGGAATCACTCTTCCTCTAAGGTGCCTAAAAATCAGAAGAGAGTACACTGTAAGAACTCCTGAGAGAGACACATTCAAGCGCATATGTATGCATTTACATCTCTTCATGCTGAAGCGTATAAAACGTGTTATGCTTTCTTGAGAAAGTATGCATACCTCGCAATTTAGTGGCCGCTCATATGGATCATCAATCCCAGTAAAGCCTGCAAATTTTTAACTTGATATTAGATTTTTAACAATTAACAGCAGACTAAAAGTCTAAAACTGGCAACCATGCTGCGTCATTGACCACAGATTCTTGTAAAACTGAAGAATGAAAAAGTTCACTACTTCTTGTGGGTTCTAATAGCATATGCATGGTTGCACAAGTAAATTATTTTCACACTAAAAGTCCCTTTAAAATATAAGTTAAGACAATCATTATGTAATCCACTAGGCTGGGTCAAAGCTGCTCATTAGATATTTAAATTACAGTAGCACTTCAAATGGTGATTTAGTACAGTTTTAATAGAATCAAATACAAACAACTATATTTCCTCCTAGACCTGAATGACTGATAATCTGTTTTGTGCTTTGGGGATTCATCCCACTAACCAATAGCTTTTCCATTAGCCACATACATATACCATATGAGGGAGAGAGTCCATAGCAACAAGCCCAAGTGAGAGGTAAAAGTCTTTCTCTTTCCCTCATCAGGAGTATAGTGCCAGATGGCTGGGGCCTGGTTACATAAAAAGATTTAAAACTCTTCAATATGTAAACTTTCCAAAATTGAAGTATAATGCTGTCAAGTGGATGGCAAAAAAGGCTATGAATAACAAGAGTAAGAACAATATCAGGAGCATAGACAATTTTGCAGATATCTGGTATCAATATAAAGCAACATCTTGACTTTTTAATTGATCTTGCTTGATCTAGATTCAAACACCAAAACCCTCTTTAAATTTCTCACAAAGTAAGTGCCAAAAATAAAAAATAAAAAAGGTTTTTTGTCATCGGGAGGCCCTGCAGTCTTTGCAGCTTTTGTCAAATGTCTATCTCTTTTCTCAACCACCGCTTCACTTTCACAGGTGTTTGGCTAGTCCATAATTATATCAAAATAATCACTTTAAGATATAATAAAGGCAAAAGTTGCTAAATCTCAAGAGGCTAAACCTTAATATTAAACAAAACTGCAGTATTAAGCAGGTGGTCAAAATGCAAAAGCCATTAATTAACCAAAATTAGAATGGAATTTTCCAGTTACCTTTGATCTTTCCTGCACGAGCAAGCTTATAAAGGCCCTTTGGGTCTCTTGCCTCACAAACTTGGAGGGGCACATCCATGAAAACCTGTTATATTAAGCGTTTTCAAGCGTGATTAAAAGTAAGAGCATATTTTCATTTTCATTTTGTAATATTCCAGTGTTCATTTCCAGCAAATAACTGGAATAAAACTTCTGGCCCAAAGTTCAAAAGTAGTCATAAACTTGAGAGGCACCAACCTCAATAAAATCCCCATCTGGTAATAATGCACGGCATGCATCCCGATCCCTTCTGTAGGGAGAAATCAAACTGGCAATACAAATAACTCCAGCACATGCAAACAGCTTTGCTACCTCCCCTGGAATATATAGGAAGTGAAAAAGAAGAAATTAAGTTATAAAAATTCATAATCCAACATCTGAAATGCACCGGTTGCCTGAAACTTATCAACCATAAACATTTTATAACTGCTACAACTTTGCAGTACAGCAAAGCAAATCTTTGAAAAACTGAAAGAAATAAATAGCCACTAGAGCAAGAGTTACCAATCCTCCGTATGTTCTCTGCACGATCTTCTGCTTTAAAACCAAGATCACGATTCAGGCCATGCCTCACATTGTCCCCATCAAGAATATAAGACAGCTTACCCCTCTGATGAAAGCTCTGACTCAAAGCACATGCCACAGTGCTCTTCCCTACAAGATAAAAGGCGAACACCAAAGCTAAATACATAAATCTCATACAATGCATTCTTTCAAGTTTCAAGTTTCAACACAACATGGTAAAGTGGCACTAAGAATCCAAATGTCTTATAGTCTGACTCAGTAACTAAACACAGTGAGAGCTACAAAAAGTGAAAATTCGGAATTTAAAATTAAAAAGCTTTTCCCCTAGTCCTAGAATAAGGCTCATCAACAAACTAATCTTACTGTCTGAGTGAGTAAAGTTAAGAAAAAAGAATGATGAAGATGTCAACATTTGCAAGGTTAGAACATAACAACTTAAATTAATTTTAATTTCCTATTTTACTAGGCTGACAATGCACTAAGCCACTTTGTTGGTACTAATTTAGGAGTGAGAATCATTCAGTGATGGATCGAACATACTATAGATATAAGCTCCTAAGTTCAATTGTAATTTAAACAATATTCATTCATCAGGCAGCTACAATCACCATCAGGAGTTACAAGGAGGACATCATATGCATTCAAACGAAAACACAGCTGTGCACAATGCACTTTTATCATTGCCACACTATACAACATTTGTCAATACAAATGATAGCATCAAACCTGAACCGCTGAGACCCGTGATCCATATAACGCATCCTTTCTGATTGAGTAATTTTTGTCTATCAACTTGTCCAACCGAACAATCCTGCCACTTAATGTTCGTCGATTTTCCAACCGTAGATAACTGGCTAAGGTTTTTCCCTATTAACAAAAACACATTAAAATCCAAAACTACTTTTACAAAAAAAAAAAAAAAAAAAAAATCAGTCTTTTTTCTCTCACATTCTCAACAACCAAACATGCCAAAAAACCAAATTCATATCCAAATTAAAATCAATCAAAATCAACATCACATCACACCCCAAAAAAAAAAAAAAAAAAGTTTCAATTTTTCATGCATTTCACGGTATAATAATAGCTATCAAAATTTGATAACAAAATTATGTTAATTTCAATTTAGCAAAATAAAAAACACAAATTTTGTTTCTCACAATTTCGCCGACCCCAAAACGACGTGAAGCACGAGCGTTTTTACTTCTCTACTTTCTCAGCAACCAAACAACAAGCCAAAAAAAAAAAAATCAAAATTCCAAAAAAACCCAACTCAGAAATGAGAAATTACAGAATTACCAGCATGACCATTGGTGAATTTGTCGTCCAAATCTTCCACCTTCCCATTGACACTGACGGTTTTTCTCGAACCCTCGACCGCTTGAATTCGCAAAGAGCCCCTCGATTTCAAGTAAATTACAGAAGCGCCATTGGGTACGGTGACGATCCCCAAGTTGGGCAAGGAGGAGGAAGACGAGAATTCCAACCCCGTCGACGCAATAAGCCGTGGCGCTGCTTTCCCTCCAATACCAATCATTTCTTATTATACAGCTACAATCCACAAATCTAATTTATTTACTATTAAAAATACATTTAAAAAGGATTTAGAAACAATTAAAGTAATATTTATATGACTAAAACTTTTGGTGGGTGAGATCGTGAATCGTAAGATTCTAGAGAGAGAGAGCAATAAGAGAGTTCCAAGAGTTCCAAATAATAACACTACATAAATCAAAATATTTCCCAACCATTTTCCACAATGGTGATTTTGGGTAACACATTACTTATTGAATTAACCAAGATCAATGATTTGTAATGTTGTCCTCTAATGGGGACCTTCACCATAAATGTCGTTGCTTCCATCTAAATCATCCATGGGAAGATCATCAAAATCTCTTACTTCATTTTCAAGTCACAATCGTTACTTAAAAGGGTGGTAATAAATGTGAGTGGGCTGGGCCGTAAAATGGCCTTCTTTTTGCTACTAAATTAAAAATAAAAATAGCCCAAACAAGCTAAATTTTCATTAGAGTCGGCTAACAAAACAAATCCATTCAAATTTGATTCTATTAAGATTTACTTTAAGATTCTCGAATCGTTTTCAGAATCTCTAACGAATGGAATGTCATTTTACATTAAATCACTTTTATTATATAATATCTTAATAATTATGAAAAAATATTGTTTTCTTAAACATATTGATATTTGTTATGATCAGAGTTTGGCTATAAATCGATTTGGAGGAAAATTCTTTCAACTCACTACGTGTCACTTAAACAAATCATTCACTTGTGTTATTAATTTAAACAAGTCACTACACACACTAAAAAAGTTATGTAACTAAAAGTATTCGTAAGTGGCCAATTTAATTATCACGTAATGAGTTGAAAGAGAATTCTTCCAAACCGTTTGGAGGTAAACTATTTCCTTGTTATATTATATTGCATTTTTCTTATTTTGAATTTGACAATGACATCACTAACCTCTCTTAAATTGACAAATGTTATATTAGTTCACAAAATACTAAAGTATATTACTCTTCACAAGAAGTGAAAATATTTCTATGGTTTTGAGTTTGATCTTAACAAAATATAAAAACAATACATCAGATTATCATGAAATTTCTAAAATGCTATCCATCCATTGAAATCAGTGGTTTGGATTTTGTTATGATATCAACATTTAAACACATATTAATTATTTCCATATTATTATTTATTTAGATTATTAATGATGTAGCAAGATTCAATCTATTCATTTTAATATAAATTTTTATGATTTTAAAAACTCAATAATACGGTTAGCATAAAAACTCTAAAGGATTCTATTCCCCAAATTTGTAGTAATTAGTAGATTAATGGCTTGACTAAGAGATGGATATGGGTAAATGTGTTGTATGTAGAACTATGAAGGCTCATTTTGTTTGAGATAATATTCACTAAATGCCTAGTCCAATTTTTTATAACAGTGATAACAGCCATTTTAAACATCCAATAAACATTGAATAATGTGGGTTCTAGTGAGCTCAACTAGTAAAATATTTTATCGTCGAATAATGGACCTAGCTAGGTTTGAATCTTGCCTGTACAAAAACGAAATCAATTGGTATCTTGGCCTGAAGATAAAGAGCAATCATTATGCAGTGGACGTTAAATATTCAAATCTTATTATATCTATAAAATAAATATTCCATTGTTAATTGTGCTTGTAACTAGCTTAATCGAAGGAAGCGAAAATGATAACTATTTTATCCCATTTCCTCTCCTTATCTTTATCTCTTCTTGCTATTCTTTCTATCTGTTGCTCTCCTCTCTCTTCCATCGAAAATAGTTAAAGGAAAGGAGAGAGATTTTTATTTTTATTTTTGTTATATTCTATAATTATTAGTCTAATGAATCTCAAATAAACTAAAAAAGAACTGTGTGGTTTTTTGGCCATTAAATTGTGATACCTTGGATTAGGTGTTTACTAAGTCTCCCAAGTTAGATATTTACTAGGTTGAACTATGTTATATAAGCGAATAAAAAAAAACCTAATTGTAATTTGACTAATTCTTTTGGGGTATGATACAAATGTGACTAGCGCTTTCTCGAGTTGTGATAAAAGGTCATCGAGCTTTGATACCATTGGGATACCCTAGATAATATTGATACTCCAAATTATATGGATTGGATTGGATAAATATTGTTGTGTGAGTCAATGTTGAGTCCCACATTGGGTGTTTATCAGGTCAAATTGGGCTATATAAGCGCTTATGAGAATCTCCAACTAATTGTAATTTTACTAGTCCTTTTAGGGGCATAGTGAAAATGTGGTTAATGTTTCTTCGAATCATGACAACTCATGTGGCCCAGCGTGGGCCCTGATGAGAATATAAAAAATAGTGATATTGCGAGCATATGCCGAGTCTTATATTGGGTGTTTTTTATGTCGATTTAGCTAGCACAAACAATCATGATGAGTTATAATTCTAATTTGAGTACAAATATGGCTAACAGTTACTTAGGCGATGACATAAAACGTTGATACTCTTTTGGGTTTATGGTATGCTGAGTAATTATAGAATATCCTGGAAGTACATTAAAATGCGTATTCCTCCTCTCAGATAAGTAGTCAGTCCCTCTAATTAAATTCATGGTAGGACCCACAATTCATGTGAGAGGAGGGGGTACGCATTTAATGTACTCCTGGAGTATTCTATAATTTTGCATGGTATGTATATTTGATGGGTTGGCCTGTAATAAATGTTTTTATCCTTTTGTCTTTATGGGTTGCATTTTTCTTGAGGTTATAATAGGGTTAATTACACTTTGTCCACCTATAGTTAGGCCCATTTTAATGTTGCCTACCCCTGAAGTTCCGCTACAAGGAATATCCACATTCAAGAAGTATTTTAAAGCCAAATCAAACTTTGCAAAAGAATCAATACCAACAATGGCTCTTCCTTTGCCCATACCGTATTAGAGTCTAGAATTCCTTTACATCACAACAAAACCCAAAACCACCAAAGTACACTTTCAACCACTGTCCAATCTTCAAGCCGTGATTCTCATTCGATTCTGGTGAATGAACAAGATCTATTTCAACAAAACCCAAAACCACCAAAACACAACAAGATTTGTTCAACGAGACCCACCCCAAAGGGTCTTCTCTAGCCTGGTCTGGTGAATGAACCAGAAATATTCTCACAACAAAAACACAACCCATTTCAATATACAACAAATCTTGCACAACCATGTCATCAACTCAAAAGACTACCAACAATGTACAAAAAAATCTTGCAAAAAAATTACATAAAAAAAAGAACAAAAAAAGTAAGAGATCGACATCCCAAATTCGCTCAGCCATGATAAAAATTGACATCCCAAACAACTAGTCATCCAATCAAAACCTCCCCACCAAGCCCAAGATTCACTCACCTAAAACCCTTAGATCTGCTGTATTCACTCTGCCCATCGTCAACAGTGTTGCTGATCTCCCATCCACCACAATTCTGCCACCCATTCGGTCAGACCCCATGAGAGAAGAGAGAAGAGGATCTGTATGGGTCTTCAACTGAATTTCATCGCCATCAAACCCAATTTCAATTGGTAGGGGTGGATCTAGGAATTTAATCTAGGGTGGGCACCTTTTAATCCCAAAGTTTAATAGACATAATACAAAAAATGCTAAAAGCCGATATACATTATTTATATAACCAGAAAGTAACAAACAAGAAGCTCATTATAGCCTTTTACAATTGATTTCGACATGTGTTTCATATTTTGAAATAGTTACATTATAACTTTATTATTAATACTACAAGAAATTTCTTTCCCTATGTATACAATCAAGTTGTCATCCATCCATTGTTCACTCATTCGACTACGCAATCGATTATTCACAATCTTCATAGCTGAAAATGATCTTTCCACAATGGTAGTCGCAACTGATAAGTTTAATAGTAAGTTATATATATATATATACCTAGAAAAAAAAAATTTAACAAAAAAATTAGAGTCATTCTACAATACTCAACTCTTTTTGTGAGTTTGGTACCCACTCAATTGTTATTATCAAATATGATGTAGTTGTCATCATATGTGATGGTAGTGCTATCCAATGTGATGTTGGTACTCTCCAATTTTATATATATTAAATTTAAATAAATAAATAAAAATTTAGGGTATCAAGTAATGTGATCATAGGTACCAACATATGTGGAGTAATTACCATCATGTGTGACACTAATACCATCAATGTGACATTTTATCTATTAAAAGTACTACACGCACAAAAAAAAAAAAAAGTGTGGGTATTGTAGAATTATCCAAAAAATTGAGGGTGGACACTTTATAAAATCCAATTATTTTTTATATTTTATACCTAATAATTTTAAAAAAAATATTTGAGGGTGGGCACTAGCCCTATAGTGGATCTGCCTATGTTAGTCAGCCCAGTATTGCTTCAACTTCAAGATCTTTGAACAATTTACAAAGGAGAGAGACAAAGATGTGAAGGAGAGAGAAACAAAAGTGAAAATAAGAAGGAAAATACGTATTTACCCCTTATTTTTTAAAAAAAAAAAAAAAAAGGTGGGTAACGACTAACGACTACAAATAAATCAAATCTCGAGTAGATTAAGTAACAAAGTTCAAACCACGAATTCGCAACATTAAAATGAACCTAACTATAAAATGAGCCTAAGTACATATGGGCAAAACGTAATTAACCTATAAAAAAAATAATTAAAAAAAAAGAAGAAGAAGAAAAGATTGCGTTATCTTGGAAGTGGGAATTGCCTTGTTGCTTTTTGCTTGAGAAAAGGACATCTCCTCGTTTACAACATTGGATTCTTCTTCTGCACCTAGAATGCAATTTCAGTCACGCAATTCACCTAGAACATAAGACGCACAAATACAACGTGGTCTTGGATGGATTTAACAATGCGAAAGAAATGGAAAACGATGTTTTTTTAGAGCCATTCCATTTCCTTCATTTTCTCACACTTCGAAGGCTCCAAAGTCCAAACGATGTTAGCTGTTGCTTATTTGCTTCCCCACGTGGAGGACCCCAGAAGACATAAAATGAGAGAACAACATACAAAGGGAAAAGACAACAAGCTAGATCCCTGAAAGATTTAACTTTTTGTAACGTTGGTTCAAAGGTTAATATGAGGTTTACTACTAACAAGAGTATTCTCATTAGTCTCCCTCTCCTTATAAATTTAGCCAATTTCGTACAAAAACACCACCTTTTTCTATTTGAGCAAACTTACTATTCACATTAATTATATCAGACTCTTTATTTTTATCTCCATTTCATTTATATATTACTATTTTCTCTCTCCTATCCATCAGATTTTTTTTTTTTTCCTTTCTTCCCCAACTTCCCAATTCTCTTCTTCATAACATAAACAAACCCAGACCATCTCCTCCATTGACAAACCACAAACCCACGACAACTTTCGCTGGACCAGATCACAAACCCACAAACCAACAAATCCATTCACCCACGGCAACCATCATCGGGCTCAACCTCAAATTCACACAACCCCCACAAACCACAAATTCTCACCCACGGAACCAAGTGCCACCAACAGCCAAAAATCAAACCCAAAACCACCGGAGCCATTGTGATCGTCTCGGATTAGTCAAAGCTCATCGATTTAGACTTTTTTGGCCTCAATCTGATCTTGCTTCATCATGACTTTAATTGACATCCCCAAGCCCAAACTGTTTGTGGCTCGAATCGTTGAGAGAGAGAGTCGACACCCATGATGAGAAGAGAGAGAAAATATACTATAAAATAGGAGGATTTTTGGTTTGTGGATGAACAGTGGCTCGACCGTTTCTGTAGAAAATTGAGTCCGAATTTGAAGTTTGAGAACACTGATGTGAGTGTTTTTGTGGGTTTATAGCTATAAATATACTAAATATACGGTTTGCTGTTTCTAGTGCAAATGCTCTAAACACTATGAACTTTTATAACCCTTTACTACTTTTATTGTCTCGTCAGTAGTAACAGTAATATATCATGGCTGTGCAATCCTTTTTGCGTACTTTTATCAGTATTGTATTTCAACCCATTTGTACTTCCTCATATTTTTCAAATGGGATAATGATGATTTAAATCCTTTTTCTCTCAATTGAATTATAAAAATAAAATAAAATTATTTATTTCATAGCAATTTTTTGACTATATCATGACGGGAAGTGATTGCATATCCAAAGTTTGGGTACGTGAACTATCTATTCGGAAATAAATGTTGACTAGTTACTGTTAGAGAATATGAGATACTTTTCAAAAATCTCTCCTTCCAGATAGTCAAGAAATTTCATTGAGCTAAAAGGTATTGGCATGAATAGTTATAGTTTGAAAAGAAAACTGTAATTAAATTTCAAAAGGAGATAAAATTGAAATCTATATTAAAGTTAAAAAGAGAGGAAAATGGTTTAAGTATAAAAATTCAAATTAAATTTTGCCTTGATTATTTTAACCCTCATATGGTACTATTCTTTAATTTTGTTTATAATAGTTTATTGAACTTATTGAACATTTTGGGAAGTTCAATAAGTCCACATCAAAATCTATTATTACATAATAATTATGTAGATACTAGATAGATAACATTTCCAACCAGGCACTTGGTGAGGAAAAACATATTTGAGTATGATTATAAACCACAAATTTTATTAGACTTTTAAAGATGGATTAGGATCCTTTAGTGTTATTAAGGTAATAACTACAAGTTGAATTTTTAAAATTTATTTATTTATACATAAATGAAATGTTGATGTCGTAGTAAAATTCAAACCATTCATTTAATTATAAATAGTTAGGGTTTTTATAATTTAACGGTAAAGTTACCCTATAAGTATAATATATTAGTATATCATAAACATTTATCACAATAAAAGTAAATTCAATCAAATTGAACAAGAGATAACTAAACAACTAAAAATTAAGCTGCAAAAAACATCAGATTGAGAATCTTCTTTCAACCTACTATGTATGTGATTAATTTGAATAATACAAGTTTCACTACAACAAAATGCACCTATTACAACAAGAGTTATTACAACAAAAATGATTATTGTGGTAATACACGTACTATTACATCAATTCATTAGATTTCGTTGTTACTTAAAAACTAGTAATTTATTACTTCAAAAATAAGTTGTTGTAATAGGTTGTAAAATATTGTTGCAATAAATCATTATGTAATTTATTGCAATGAAGTTAGTAGTTGAAGCAATAGTTATGAATATTACAACAAGACGTTTTGTTGCAATAGGAAAAATATGATATTACAACAAGACGCTTTGTTGCAATAGGAATAATATAATATTACAACAAGACGTTTTGTTGCAATAGGAAAAATATGATATTACAACAAGACGCTTTGTTGCAATAGGAAAAATATAATATTACAACAAGATGTTTTGTTGCAATAAGAAAAATATTATATGAGAATATGAGAATAGAGTGGACTTGTTGATGTAGTTTAATAACACATTTGGGCTTTATAGGAAGGTGAAAATGGAAATGTTGGGCTGTGATATTTAACCAAATACTTTGACATGTGCTCCACCCATCAAGGATTGGATTTTAGACCATGTAGACACTGGGAGTGCCAAATTACAGCCCAAGTTGCTGGTTAACCTTAAATAGGCCCAGGCCCATGTGTTTCGTTGCAAAAAAAAAAAAAAAAAAAAAAAAAAAAAAAAAAATTGCAATTAAGCTGCACATACATAGAACCTAGTAAAGGCCCAAGCCTATTTGATTGTACGAAGCTCCTAAATCAGAAATTTCAGCTGAATTGGGGAAATTCTTTACTAGTTCTACATATTTATTTCAATGTCAACAATAACGAAATCATTCTCTACTACTACTACTACTCCGGTACTAGAATTTATCCTTAATTAGTAAAGAAAAATCTCAATCCGTACTAGTACCAACGCATTCCAAGCAACCAAACAGTCCACAAAGTCAGATCCTTGGGTTTTCATTTTTTCATAAAATAAAATTAAAAAATAAGGTTCATGAAACACGAAAATCAGATCCTTTTATCTGTCTCTCTCTAATCATCCTCCAGTAAAAGAAGAAAATGAAAAGCAAACAGAAGTAAATGAGAGAATTGTGTCACCTAGAAGTGGAAGTTCGATTGGAAGAGAAGGTCCTAGTGTGTGAAAAGCTGAGGGTCCTCGAGAGAGAGTAAAAGCTAGGGTTTTCAGTTACTCGCTGCGGACTCGTATTGTGCGAGGCTCAGGACACTGTTGTTGAAGGTCAAGATCGATCTTATGAATTCTACTTCTTTGTCTATTTTTCTAGGGTTTCAATCTGATATGTTTTAGATCTAAATAGATTTCCTTTGTAATTTTTCAAATAATATAATCATGGATCTAATCCTCAATTTTATTACTCCATTTTCATCTCAGTAACTCTCTCATTCAAAACTTTTTGTGCTTTTTCCTAATAATTACTTGTCCTTCGATTTTGTTAATTTCTTGATTTTTCATGTATAGGAAATTCAAGCGGTTCTGGCATTTTCTGTTTTGCCTCTTATCAAGGTATTTTTCTTTTCCTCTACTTAGTTAAATTGTTTATTGAGTTTGTTTTTTTGTTCAAAGTAGATCATATAGGATTCAGTTGTAGTCAACCGGTTCAACCGGGGACCGGTGCTATTGAAAACTGGAAAAAATGACCAAAAACCGGAAACCGCCGGTTCAACCATGAAAACCGCGAACCGGCACGGTTGAACCGGTTTTGGCCCGGTTCACTTAATTCCAAAACTATGCCGTTTTGTTCTCTTTTTTTTCCTAACCTAAAACCCATTTTTTTCATTTTCAGCCTCCTCCTCAGTCCTCACGCCGTTCTCCCTCTCTCACTCTGCCTCTCGGTCTCTCACTCACTCACTCTCACGGTCTCACCTCCTGTCCAAGTTCAAATGAGTCGTGGCTCATTCTTCACGGAGCCATGATCGGCCATTGTTCTTTGTTTGCACCACCAATCTACGAATCAATCACCTCTCACTCTCGCGGTTTCTCACCTCAGTACCTCACGGTCTCACTTCCGGCGCAATCTCACGGTCTCGATCTTTCACCGTCTCACCGTAGTGGCTCGCGATCTCACCGCTGCCTCAGCCTCTTGCTCGCGATCTCGCCGTAGCCTCACGCTTGCGATCTCACCGCCACCGCCACCGCCACCGCTTGTCCTCGATCTCTCTCACCCACTGACCCAGCCAAGGGCCACGGCACCCCTATCAAGCTCTCTCTCTCTCTCACTCCCACTGCCAAATTTTGGTCTACTGGTTGTTTTTCTTTTTCCCCATATTTTCTCTCTGATTTGGTGTCTACTGGGTTGTTGGTCTGCTAGTGTAAATTGTATGAACTTTTGATTTTTATTTATCTGTATTTGTTGTGCTTCTGGGTTGTTGGTCTACTGGTGTGATTTGTAAGTTGGTTTGTATTCATCTGTATTTGTTGTCAATTTATTTGATATTTGATTTTATTGCAGGATTGTTATTTGTATGGTTTAAGGATGATTATTTTGTATGTTAATATGCTTATTTATTTTTATTTTTTCTACTAAATATAAAATGTGAAGAGAAAACCGGTTATATTTTTTTTTATGTATTTAATTAATTATTTTATTTATTTATATAATTTTAAAGCTATTTATGACGTCACCGGTTCGACCACCGGTCCGACCCCGGTCGGACCAGTGGTACGGGAACCATTCCCTTTCCGGTTCTCTTCCCGGTCCGGTTTTTAAAACCATGATTATATGGGTTCTGCGCAGCATGGTTTTTGATTCTTAGCTTTTTCTATTTTTCCAATAGATTGTTAGACAAGAAACTTGGGAGGCCTTTATTGCTGATATGCTATTTTGCGTTTGGCCTTTAATTTGTATTTGTACCAAATGCATGCTTCTGTAGCACGGATGAATGATTTTTAAGTCTCTCTTAGTAGGAGTCAAATAAATGTGTATTTTTAATATAAAATTTCTTTTTTATTTTAGTTTTGGTTTTGCATCACCCTCCTTCAATTCTTATGTTAATTTTCAAAGTGGTATTTCTTGTCTGTTTTTTACTGATCTCAGTTGCATTTTCTTTCAGGTTTTTCTTGTTGCCATTGCTTTGGTAATAGATTACCATTTGGCTCTGTGGTACTTAGGGGTATTTTTTGGTAGGTATCTTTTTCATGTCTTTTGTTTTAGTATGTCAACTGGAGAAAATTTGTTGACATACTAATAGACTGGTTTGCTTTGTTTTGTTTAAATGTAAGGTTTGGCCTTTAGTCTTATACAAGTTTGTAAAACATAAACGTATAGCAGTTCTTCCCATGTTTCTTTTTTAATATGTAATTTTTGCTAGGAAAGAAGTTTAGCAACGCCTAATATATATATTTAGGAGGCATCTATTTCCATTTTGCTCTTTACTATTTTGCTGATCAAGCCAATTGCATAGTGGTCCAAATGCATATACTCAAAAGTTATAATACATTTCTCGCAGTCGCATGGCCTAGTTTCTTTTTCTCATGCTCAGAATCTCCTATTTTTCTACTTTAGATACCTACAATTTTATCTTTTTTGATTGATTCATGAGATTAATCTTTATATGGTAAACGTCTTTGGAATATATCATAGTTTACATGTCATAGATGATTTTTGTTAATGGCTAGCTTCAAATTATTTTTAAGATTTGATTTGGCCCAAATGCATGATCAAGTTTACCTGCCATGTATAGATATTTATTTATTTTCACTTGATGAAAAATTGGTCGTCTTTCTCATCATTTTTGTTCCTATAAGGGTTAATAATTTTACATGCTTGGGCCATTCATCCATTAGGATCTGCCCCTTGCACTACTAATGAAGCACAGTAAGTAGAGTGATTGAAAGTCCCCTGTAACTACTGATACATGCAGACAACCATTTTCCTAGTATAAGTTTCTATCAACTTTTGTGCTTGCTAACTTATTTAAGGAAGAGTCAGCTCAATTGTCTCATCTTCGTAACTTTCTCAACAATGAAGATGTGCTTTACACAAAAAGATTGTCTAAAACACTATATGCTTTTTATGCCATCAGTAAAATGATTTTAGTAAAATCACAGGACTTTTTATAGTGGGAAGCCTCCTCCTCAAGGTTTTATGCCATCTGTAGGCTTACTAGATTTCTGATATTGTTCTATATACATTCACCAAATTTGGGCACTTAATGTTGTATTTTATTTTATCTAACATTCAAAAATGATTGGAAGTACTCAAACATGTTAAAAGTTTCTAGCTGCTAATAGCCTTTGGGCATTTTAGTTTTCATGCATCTAAACTTTCTTTTATTTATGACAGGGCATTGTTGACAGGCTTGATTGTTGTGTTGTTATACATAATAATTGTTCTTTGCTATGGAGGCATCACCCTACCTAACTGCAGATCTTGATTTCTGTACTTGCCGGTATCGGAGTTCTACTGAGGTATGCAACAAGTTGGCTCTTTAAATGATGTCTTAATAATTGGTAGTGTGATCTTATATTCTTATGTGAGCCTTTCAAGTTTCAACAAGTCAATCTTAATCAAATTCTGTAAAGCAACCCTTATGTGCTTTGTGCAGGAATAGAAGCCAGGGGTTTTATATTTGGTCCTCCCATTACTTTGGCTATAGGCGCAAAGTTTGTTCCCTTGAGAAAACCAAAGAAACTTCCTCGTAATTTTCTGGTATATTTCAGCTTCATGAGTATCTTGTCTACTGTTTTTTCTGTTTCCTTCATGTTGGCGATTTACTGCATAAAACTATTCATCTACTATCTTGTCTAACTGTAGTACGCTTATTTCTTAAAATTCTTATCTTCCAATCCCAAATAAATTGCATGTATTTGTGATGTTATCTGACTCTTTTGTTGTAGAAAAATTTGTATTCTTTTTGCATTTTGTGTGTACAGTGAAGATGTCGATTGATAAAAATTGGATGTTCATTAAAGATCGATGGCAACAAGAATGGCAATTGGGTATGAAAGTGTTTCTAGATATGGCTTTTGAAAAAGTAGCAGTGGCAAATACAATTCGGTGTCCATGTCGTCGGTGCCTTAATATGATTCATAAGACGCGTAATGAGGTAGCATTAGATTTGGTGAAATTTGGAATGGATCAGAACTACAAGAAATGGACTCATCACGGTGAAGAATGGGTTAATGAGTCATCTAATGATAATAGTGAGGGCGTAGACAATGAGTCTGATCAAGAAAGATGTTTTATAACGATGTGATTATTGTATTTTGTATACTATAGTAGAGCTATATATTATAGATGATGCTATGTTTCTTTCAGGATATAAGTGATAGAAATGCTGAAAATCGGGGACAACGAGAGTCGATTCATCGTACTGGTAGTAAATCGTACTCACAAATCAGTTATGAAAATGTAAGCTCTAATAGTAAAAATAACCATATTATATAATGTTAATAGTGTACTTATAATTACTTAAAAATGATATTGTCATGTGTTTGTTTTATATCTTAGACGGACCCAGAAACACAAGAGGAGCCAAATGATCTTCAATTGTTGGCGTTGGCATATTGTCCTAATGGCCAATGGATTGATACTGAGAAAGAACGTGTTTATGTAAGTATAATTTTGTTTATGCATTTAGTTTTAAATTTTTAAATCGCATTGTATGTTTCACTTGTTTGAAAGCATGTGTTAATGCTTGTAATATAGGATGAAGCTAAAAAGAGGATTGCTGAGATAGAAGCTGAAGAATGTTGGCTTTTATCTGCTGAAGAGCAAGATGAAATATACCAATCAATTGTGGGTTCAAAACCAAATTATGTTCGTGGACGAGGATACATGGCGAAACCTCCTACTTTTGCTGAACGTGTACGTGATGAGGTCAATTGTGAGATTCAAACTTTGAAAAAGAAATTGGAGGAAGAACGTGCTGAGAGGGAGGCAAAACGTGTAGTAGAACGGGCTGAGAGGGAGGCAGAACGTGCAACAGAACGAGTTAAGAGGAAGGAAAAACGTACAGCAGATCGTGCTGAAAGTGATGCACGACTAGAGGCTCTTAGAGAGGAGTTCATGGCAATATTTGCCAATCAATCTCAGGTATACAAACTTGTTAAATTTATGTAAATGAGTTGTTTGTTGGTTATTTCAAGTGTGGGGTCAAGCATGGCTTAGGCTGCTACCACTTCAGGTGAATTTTTAATGTCATTTCAAATTTGGCTATTTTATACTCTGTTTTAAACTGTTTCATGACTGATAGAATAGTAGAGTTTTTTTTATTTATTTCTAAATTTTGTTTGATTTGTTTGTTTCTTGGGTGTGTATTAATGGATTAAAGATTGAATCTTTTTCTGTTTTTTTGGATTCTGAAACGGCCTGTTAGAAAGGTAGAATCTGAGTGCTGTTGAAATGTGTTTGCTTGGGATTGACTTTGAATTCATGTTAACCTTATGGTGGTCCAGTTTTTTGCTTTGTTGAGCATTTCTGCAATCCGTGTGATTTGGGTATTGTGAATTTTTCAAATTTTGTTCTTACATGTTGTGTAGCACTATTCATTATGAAGGACCAGCTGAGTCTGGTCTTCTCTGGAGTCTGGTGTTCTCTGGAGTGTGAGTCAGTTAAACTTTAATATGCATTTATGTTTTCCTATGGGTGCTGAATTGATTGATACTAGTCTCCTAGATTGATCACCCTGACCCCTGGTACAAGACACTTTATCAGCTGAAAATTTAATTTATAAATCAATCTTTTTCTGTTAAATGCTGCAAAGACACTTTATTATTGTCATTGTGATTTTTATGACTCTGATACTGACTCTGGCTTAGGTAAAATAATTGTATCAAGGGAACCCAATAGTGACAATGAATTTTACTACAGTCTATTATATGCTTTGGAAGTGAAAATTAACATGAGTTTGTATTTGATCTTCTTTCTGGAAAATTTTGACTTAAAAGAATGATTGCTTTTTTGTTTATCTATTGAGTAAAGTTGATGTGGATAGTTTTGTACAAATTTTGATAAGCATGTTATATACACGTTTATATATTGAGTTCTTACAATTTTTTTCTTTTTTATAGGGAGGTAACCAATATCGTGGCTTTTGATTGATACATGGATGAAACATGGATTGGAGCTCAAAGAGAATTTTGTGTTTGTTGTAAATCCATGAATTTGTATCCATTAATGACTTAAACTTAGACGGGGGATTATTTTTGTACTTATGAATTTTATGTAGAAGTTGTAGTTATTAATATTGTGAAGTGTTATAAATTTTCTATCTTTTTGTAGATTTCTTGATTTTGTGAATGTTGCTCTTTATTTAGTTTTTATATTATTAAACAGGACCGGTGGCAAATAGAAATATCAACAATTAATGCTGATAAAAAAAAAAAAATGAAATTATCGCAACAAAAATCTTGTTGCAATATATGATATTTATTGCAATGACATATTTTGTTACGAAAACCTATTACCACAGAGTTTATTGCAACGGCTAAAACCTATTACCATAGAGTTTATTGCAACGGCTTGCAACGACTAACTTTCGTTGCGATAAAAGTTTATTGCAACAAAATGAAAGTTATTGCAACAAAAAATTTCGTTGCAATTAACCTTTTTTCTTGTAGTGTTTATAGTCTTATGAGTCATCACATAATAAGTTGTAGCAAACTTTGTTCGTTAATTTGGGCCTCAAAATTAGGTTACAGCACTACAAAGCAAAATCTAGAGAGCTTGAAACTTGTTCTCCAATTTATTCTTATTGGGAAGTGAACATGTATGAGAGAAGATCAATACTCGCCATTTGAATGGATCCGTTACATTTGTATAGATGGCTAGATTCTTCTTATTTTTATTTTTTTTCAATTAGAACGAGAGAGAACCACTCGATCATGCTGAAACTTGGAGATGCAATGTTGTTTGCTCCAATGATGACACCTCTAACCTCTGAGCCAAGGACGAAATTTTCACGGTAGGGTGAGTGATTTTCACTTCGTAATCTCCATGAGACAATGAGGCCTCAAAGAATCCTTGAGTGTCTGCTGTGCCTGCCAACGTAGAACCTCCCCACTCCTTTATCAGCTTGTCTACAACATTCCCAGTTTGCAAGTTATTGAAGTTGTTATCAGTCAAGCACATTTGGTAACATCCCCCTGGTGACCATGCTGACCAGATTATGATTCCATTGACCTTTGGGTGGGCATGAAATTCCCTTAGAATTTGCTCTAAGTACTGTGCCTGTGTCTGCACACATAATCCAATAAAATAAATTAGTTCATAGCGTATTGGATCAAGTGATCAAGCTCATAACAAAACGAGTCCATTTAAAAGTGTACAGAGTATCATGTCATTTAAATTTTTAAATGACATAACATTCAATACACCTTTAAATTTGTAATAATTAATCTAAACCATGAAATACGTTGATTTAGAATAGAGAATATGGTAACGTCTTACTGGATCACCAAGGCTTTTTGCAACATCAAGTTCTGTAATCCATACTGGAAATCCTGTGGAAGCAAGAGTATCAATAGTAGCTCTCGCATAAGCAAGGTTTGGAGGATTATTGTTGAAATGAGCCTGGAGCCCAATTCCTAGTTTCAGATCGTTGTTTCCAGGGAAGCTTTGAATCTCTTTCAGCTTCTGGAGGTACTTATCTGGCGCTGATTTCCCATCGCGACTGTCCTCTACGGTATTAAACTCATTCATAAACAAGGTGGTTGTTCCATCAATAGATTTAGCTTGGTTGTAAAAGGATCCCGAGGCAGTTTGTCCGAGCTTATCTTCGAAGAACGAGTGGTGCAAATTTTCATTAACAACATCCCAGGCAATAAGCTGGCCTTTGTACCTTGACATAACGGAATTGATCCTCTTGGCCGCAGCCTTAGCGAGATCAGTCGGAGAAAGTGAATTAACCCAACCTTGTATCACAGTGGGATCTTCCCACAAAACAGTGTGGCCACGGACAGCAATAGAGTTTTGTTGGGCAAATTGAAGCAAGGCATCAGCATCCTGGTAGTTCTCTTGGCCTTGGGATGCTTCATTGGCATACCATTTCATTTCATTCTCAAACACTGTGACTGTGAACCTTGACTTGAACCAGTTTTGGTATGCAGGATTATTGAGGAGGTTCTTGTTTATGGCAGAGCCAAATGGGAAACCTACTTTCTTTTGTACAATTGAAATTGATGCGTTAGGTAAGGGATTGCCTTGTTCATCAACTACATGGATCCTCACATTTCTCTTACGTGTCTGCAAAAATTGAACTTTGTTTATAAGTTACTGAAAAAAGAAAGAAATGGAAAAACAAGATGACAATGTTACACATTTACCTTCTCAATGCTTTGATCTTGATGGGACTTCCATTGCTCTTGGGTGAATGGTTGCAATGAGATGCTATCCACCCATATCTCTACTGATGTATTATTGGCCTGAAGAGATTAGCAAATGGGAGAAACTAATTAACAAAAAATAAACATGGGAGTTTAGCATCTAATGAAAATTTAGGATTAAATCCAAGATCTTACCCTCTATTTTCGTTTTGTTTTTTCCCGTTCTAGTCAAATTTTATAATCAATTTCTGAAAACTAGAGTTAGCATTTAGATGGCTCTGAGGTATTACATTTTTTTATTTCTAATCCTTCATTTCTATATGCTAAAATTTTTCAAGTTATTATATAATCAACAAATCTAGAGAAATTAATAGAGTTAGCATTTTGATGGCTTTGAGGTATTACATTTTTTTATTTCTAATCTTTCATATCTATATGCTAAAATTCTTCAAGTTATTATATAATCAACAAGTCTAGAGAAATTAAATTTTTCACATTTTTTTTTTATGACGACTGAGTTGACATAGTGATTGGTAATAATAAAAGTTGAGTCACTAACATATCCATATAAAAGTGACATTGTATTAATCATAACTTGTTAAATCAATATTTGTGAAAAGACTAAATTTTTTTTTTTTTTGTGTTTATGATATTACTCTTTTCTAATAGTCCAACCCTGACATATGACCTATCAAGAATGAAACTGCATATTATCATCATTATTATTATTGTTATCATAGAAGGTAGCACACTCAAATTTAAAGTATAATTAATAGAGAAAAAGAAAGAAAGTGAAAAGTACCTCAAAATAGAGCTCAGCTGGGCCTGATGCATTCACAGTGAGTCCACCCTTGAGCATGGACCAGCACTTCGACTTGGCAAAAACGGTACCAGCATGTTTGAACCCACTAGTTGTTTTGAAAACAGCTGCTACTGGAAGATCTCCATCACTTACTTGTATCCAAGCTGCGGCACACTAAGTAGATTAGTGAAATTGCAAAAAGATTTGGAAAATATTAAAGATAATAGAAATTTCACTACAAAAAACTTATAAACTGGTGTGCAATGAATGTGATTTGTAGGTAGATATCAAAACATAATAAATAAATGTTTTATTTTATTTTTAATAACATATCAGTTTGTAAAAGGTTATATTGTAAAATTTGTAGATCCTTAGCACTCAAAGAATCTTGTCCCATTTTTAAAACGACATCTTAAAGATGTGAATAAGTATTTTTACTATAGAAGTCTTCAAAAATAAGTTAAAGCAATGAAAATTTAGCAAAACTAATTGAAGTAAATCTGTATCGATGGTAACAAGTGTATGAGAATCTCAAAATCAATCACGTTCAGTTTCATTACCAATATTAATCAGAAAAACAATGTGAAAAAAAAATAAAAAAATTACCAGAGAATGTATAGAGCTTGTCCTTTTGCAAATAAAGCTTCTGAGAGATACTGTCATGTGGTTGATTTCTACTATGAGCCACGATGAATTTGTTGCCTCCAGATTCTCTTTGTTCAATTTTCGCGTTCCCAAATGTAGACCATCCTCTCAAGCTATGATTCAACTCAGGGTTTTTGATAATTCCTCCACCATATTGAGGTTTGTGAGGATTTGCCAAACACTGAGGTTGTGAATGTATAAGAAGATTATGTTTAGATTTCATGAAATACATCTAACATCCTACATTCATTAATCAATTTACAGTATAGAATGCAAGAAGAGCTTCATACGAATTCAAAAAAAAATAAAAAAATTCAAGAAGAGCTTGCCTCAACGCTTGCAGTGTAATCATATTTGTTAAAGCTAATTATTGCTCCAAACCCTGTGCAAAACATATTTAAGAAAAAAAAAAAAAAAAAAAACAAAAAAAAAAAAAAAAAAAAAAAAAAACTTATTCTTGTGAAGAAAAGATTAAGCTAGAAAATGAAAATTATTTTTTAAAAATGGTAAAATCGAGAAAAATTCATAAACTAATATTACTAAGTAATACATCCCAAACGGCCAAAACTGATAAGACTTTATTCTGGCTTTGAATTCTAAAGTTATTATAAAAAGAAAAATTATCATAAATAACAAATTCATTAAAACGGAAGCCTAAACGAAGGATTTCAGCCGAAAAATAATACATGAGTTTTAATTCCAACATTGATTCCCTGCCTTTCACCTTTCAAACTTCTTGGATTGCGATTTCAGACGGTAAAGTTTGTTCAAATAAAATTTGGGCGGTCCATTCTAAATAATGGTTTTCTAACATGATGTTTTCCATGCAATTGCAATATATATTGACCTAACTAGACGGGTTTACGTTTACCCTATTGATGCCTTTATTTATTGTGATAGCACGTCCACAAATGTAACAAAACCTTGCTGCTACCGCCATAGTTCAAAGCACGTCTACGAGAGACCCTTATATTTGTACATGAGAATATAAGCAATTTCTTATATGTGATTAAAGTTTGAGATAATTAAATTAAAAATGTCAAAATGATAAACCACAAAGAAAAGAAACCTATTTGCATAAAATTTTATTTTTACAGACAGCATAATAATTGGACAGGGATTGGTGGTGGCTAAAAAAGTTCATTGGCAAAGAACAAATTGTGTTATTTGCTATTTAAGTTTCCTAAGTAACATGAACCTCAAATAGAGCACCCCTGGTGAAAAAAAAAAAAACATCCAACATCATAAGCCCCGGAAAATTCTATGGTACACTATTTACTACGATCATAACCAAATAATATAAGTGTTTCAATCTACAACCTTCTTTTACGAATAAAAATACAAGATTAAAATTAAAACACTTGAAATAAACAATTCTAATCATAATGCATATTATACCCAAGAGGAACAATAGAAGAACTACCCCGGTTTTGCATGAAAGCAAATCCTATAAAAACATACATAGAGAACAAACCTGCAATAGGGAGAGTACAAAACAACAGCAGCAGAAGCATATTGTTGGAAACCCTGAATATCACAGGAAACAGTCAATCAAAACCATGTAAAAATAAAATGAGAGAGAGAGAGAGAGAGTTTATTTTCTTAAGCTAAGAGAGGTTTACAGTTGATACCTAGGGTTTTGAAACACTGGAAGAAAAGAAAAACGGAAGAGATAGATTGATTGACTTCAAGCGAACCAATTTATATATACATTTTACAGTGCCGGAAAGTTGGTATTAGAATTAATTTCCATCAAAAAAATATATTAGAATTAACTCCATATATAGAATAATGACTTACTGTGTTTTTTTTCTTTCTTTATAAATAATCTATCTATATATATATTAAAGTAGAAGCCTATGCCGAATCTCTGCCATTTGTGAAGATTTGTAGCTTCCACTGCTTAACAAGTCACACCTTATTTGGCAATCACAGCCACGTATTTGCCACGTATTGGAATTAAATAGGCTTTTAATTGTCATTTATTTGACCAATGCTGCCCTTAAATGTGGCCTATTAAATACACGACTTTTCCTAATTAAAAAAAATATATATATATATATTGTCACTTACTTTTCTGTAATATATATATTTGTCACGTATTGAATATAAATAAACTTTTAATTATTTACTTATTTGACCCGTTATGCATTTATGCCCTTAAATGTGGCCTATTAAATACACGATTTTCCCTTACTAAAAAAAAAAAAATGCCATTTTCTTTTTCGTAAATATAATTATACAAGGCAGGTCCCAAAACGACGTCGTTTTGTGCATTTGTGACTTTCCCAAAACAACGCTGCATTTAATTTCCTTCCTTATTTGAAAAGTCACGAAGGAATTTTTTTTTTTTTACATACTTAAACCGTCCAACATCTATATTAACAATTTTAAAATATTTTACCAAGATTGTTGCTTTTGAATATATATATTTCCATTTTTATACAAACACTTTATTATAGAAAGAATTTACTCTAAATGGACAACGTTTAAGCCTATTATTAAATACATAAATCTATATATATATTAAAGTAGAAGCCTATGCCGAATCTCTGCCATTTGTGAAGATTTGTAGCTTCCACTGCTTAACAAGTCACACCTTATTTGGCAATCACAGCCACGTATTTGCCACGTATTGGAATTAAATAGGCTTTTAATTGTCATTTATTTGACCCATGCTGCCCTTAAATGTGGCCTATTAAATACACGACTTTTCCTAATTAAAAAAAATATATATATATATATTGTCACTTACTTTTCTGTAATATATATATTTGTCACGTATTGAATATAAATAAACTTTTAATTATTTACTTATTTGACCCGTTATGCATTTATGCCCTTAAATGTGGCCTATTAAATACACGATTTTCCCTTACTAAAAAAAAAAAAATGCCATTTTCTTTTTCGTAAATATAATTATACAAGGCAGGTCCCAAAACGACGTCGTTTTGTGCATTTGTGACTTTCCCAAAACAACGCTGCATTTAATTTCCTTCCTTATTTGAAAAGTCACGAAGGAATTTTTTTTTTTTTACATACTTAAACCGTCCAACATCTATATTAACAATTTTAAAATATTTTACCAAGATTGTTGCTTTTGAATATATATATTTCCATTTTTATACAAACACTTTATTATAGAAAGAATTTACTCTAAATGGACAACGTTTAAGCCTATTATTAAATACATAAATCTATATATATATTAAAGTAGAAGCCTATGCCGAATCTCTGCCATTTGTGAAGATTTGTAGCTTCCACTGCTTAACAAGTCACACCTTATTTGGCAATCACAGCCACGTATTTGCCACGTATTGGAATTAAATAGGCTTTTAATTGTCATTTATTTGACCCATGCTGCCCTTAAATGTGGCCTATTAAATACACGACTTTTCCTAATTAAAAAAATATATATATATATATTGTCACTTACTTTTCTGTAATATATATATTTGTCACGTATTGAATATAAATAAACTTTTAATTATTTACTTATTTGACCCGTTATGCATTTATGCCCTTAAATGTGGCCTATTAAATACACGATTTTCCCTTACTAAAAAAAAAAAAATGCCATTTTCTTTTTCGTAAATATAATTATACAAGGCAGGTCCCAAAACGACGTCGTTTTGTGCATTTGTGACTTTCCCAAAACAACGCTGCATTTAATTTCCTTCCTTATTTGAAAAGTCACGAAGGAATTTTTTTTTTTTTACATACTTAAACCGTCCAACATCTATATTAACAATTTTAAAATATTTTACCAAGATTGTTGCTTTTGAATATATATATTTCCATTTTTATACAAACACTTTATTATAGAAAGAATTTACTCTAAATGGACAACGTTTAAGCCTATTATTAAATACATAAATCTATATATATATTAAAGTAGAAGCCTATGCCGAATCTCTGCCATTTGTGAAGATTTGTAGCTTCCACTGCTTAACAAGTCACACCTTATTTGGCAATCACAGCCACGTATTTGCCACGTATTGGAATTAAATAGGCTTTTAATTGTCATTTATTTGACCCATGCTGCCCTTAAATGTGGCCTATTAAATACACGACTTTTCCTAATTAAAAAAATATATATATATATATTGTCACTTACTTTTCTGTAATATATATATTTGTCACGTATTGAATATAAATAAACTTTTAATTATTTACTTATTTGACCCGTTATGCATTTATGCCCTTAAATGTGGCCTATTAAATACACGATTTTCCCTTACTAAAAAAAAAAATGCCATTTTCTTTTTCGTAAATATAATTATACAAGGCAGGTCCCAAAACGACGTCGTTTTGTGCATTTGTGACTTTCCCAAAACAACGCTGCATTTAATTTCCTTCCTTATTTGAAAAGTCACGAAGGAATTTTTTTTTTTTTACATACTTAAACCGTCCAACATCTATATTAACAATTTTAAAATATTTTACCAAGATTGTTGCTTTTGAATATATATATTTCCATTTTTATACAAACACTTTATTATAGAAAGAATTTACTCTAAATGGACAACGTTTAAGCCTATTATTAAATACATAAATCTATATATATATTAAAGTAGAAGCCTATGCCGAATCTCTGCCATTTGTGAAGATTTGTAGCTTCCACTGCTTAACAAGTCACACCTTATTTGGCAATCACAGCCACGTATTTGCCACGTATTGGAATTAAATAGGCTTTTAATTGTCATTTATTTGACCCATGCTGCCCTTAAATGTGGCCTATTAAATACACGACTTTTCCTAATTAAAAAAATATATATATATATATATTGTCACTTACTTTTCTGTAATATATATATTTGTCACGTATTGAATATAAATAAACTTTTAATTATTTACTTATTTGACCCGTTATGCATTTATGCCCTTAAATGTGGCCTATTAAATACACGATTTTCCCTTACTAAAAAAAAAAAAATGCCATTTTCTTTTTCGTAAATATAATTATACAAGGCAGGTCCCAAAACGACGTCGTTTTGTGCATTTGTGACTTTCCCAAAACAACGCTGCATTTAATTTCCTTCCTTATTTGAAAAGTCACGAAGGAATTTTTTTTTTTTTACATACTTAAACCGTCCAACATCTATATTAACAATTTTAAAATATTTTACCAAGATTGTTGCTTTTGAATATATATATTTCCATTTTTATACAAACACTTTATTATAGAAAGAATTTACTCTAAATGGACAACGTTTAAGCCTATTATTAAATACATAAATCTATATATATATTAAAGTAGAAGCCTATGCCGAATCTCTGCCATTTGTGAAGATTTGTAGCTTCCACTGCTTAACAAGTCACACCTTATTTGGCAATCACAGCCACGTATTTGCCACGTATTGGAATTAAATAGGCTTTTAATTGTCATTTATTTGACCCATGCTGCCCTTAAATGTGGCCTATTAAATACACGACTTTTCCTAATTAAAAAAAATATATATATATATATTGTCACTTACTTTTCTGTAATATATATATTTGTCACGTATTGAATATAAATAAACTTTTAATTATTTACTTATTTGACCCGTTATGCATTTATGCCCTTAAATGTGGCCTATTAAATACACGATTTTCCCTTACTAAAAAAAAAAAATGCCATTTTCTTTTTCGTAAATATAATTATACAAGGCAGGTCCCAAAACGACGTCGTTTTGTGCATTTGTGACTTTCCCAAAACAACGCTGCATTTAATTTCCTTCCTTATTTGAAAAGTCACGAAGGAATTTTTTTTTTTTTACATACTTAAACCGTCCAACATCTATATTAACAATTTTAAAATATTTTACCAAGATTGTTGCTTTTGAATATATATATTTCCATTTTTATACAAACACTTTATTATAGAAAGAATTTACTCTAAATGGACAACGTTTAAGCCTATTATTAAATACATAAATCTATATATATATTAAAGTAGAAGCCTATGCCGAATCTCTGCCATTTGTGAAGATTTGTAGCTTCCACTGCTTAACAAGTCACACCTTATTTGGCAATCACAGCCACGTATTTGCCACGTATTGGAATTAAATAGGCTTTTAATTGTCATTTATTTGACCCATGCTGCCCTTAAATGTGGCCTATTAAATACACGACTTTTCCTAATTAAAAAAATATATATATATATATATTGTCACTTACTTTTCTGTAATATATATATTTGTCACGTATTGAATATAAATAAACTTTTAATTATTTACTTATTTGACCCGTTATGCATTTATGCCCTTAAATGTGGCCTATTAAATACACGATTTTCCCTTACTAAAAAAAAAAAATGCCATTTTCTTTTTCGTAAATATAATTATACAAGGCAGGTCCCAAAACGACGTCGTTTTGTGCATTTGTGACTTTCCCAAAACAACGCTGCATTTAATTTCCTTCCTTATTTGAAAAGTCACGAAGGAATTTTTTTTTTTTTACATACTTAAACCGTCCAACATCTATATTAACAATTTTAAAATATTTTACCAAGATTGTTGCTTTTGAATATATATATTTCCATTTTTATACAAACACTTTATTATAGAAAGAATTTACTCTAAATGGACAACGTTTAAGCCTATTATTAAATACATAAATCTATATATATATTAAAGTAGAAGCCTATGCCGAATCTCTGCCATTTGTGAAGATTTGTAGCTTCCACTGCTTAACAAGTCACACCTTATTTGGCAATCACAGCCACGTATTTGCCACGTATTGGAATTAAATAGGCTTTTAATTGTCATTTATTTGACCCATGCTGCCCTTAAATGTGGCCTATTAAATACACGACTTTTCCTAATTAAAAAAAATATATATATATATTGTCACTTACTTTTCTGTAATATATATATTTGTCACGTATTGAATATAAATAAACTTTTAATTATTTACTTATTTGACCCGTTATGCATTTATGCCCTTAAATGTGGCCTATTAAATACACGATTTTCCCTTACTAAAAAAAAAAAATGCCATTTTCTTTTTCGTAAATATAATTATACAAGGCAGGTCCCAAAACGACGTCGTTTTGTGCATTTGTGACTTTCCCAAAACAACGCTGCATTTAATTTCCTTCCTTATTTGAAAAGTCACGAAGGAATTTTTTTTTTTTTACATACTTAAACCGTCCAACATCTATATTAACAATTTTAAAATATTTTACCAAGATTGTTGCTTTTGAATATATATATTTCCATTTTTATACAAACACTTTATTATAGAAAGAATTTACTCTAAATGGACAACGTTTAAGCCTATTATTAAATACATAAATCTATATATATATTAAAGTAGAAGCCTATGCCGAATCTCTGCCATTTGTGAAGATTTGTAGCTTCCACTGCTTAACAAGTCACACCTTATTTGGCAATCACAGCCACGTATTTGCCACGTATTGGAATTAAATAGGCTTTTAATTGTCATTTATTTGACCCATGCTGCCCTTAAATGTGGCCTATTAAATACACGACTTTTCCTAATTAAAAAAAATATATATATATATATTGTCACTTACTTTTCTGTAATATATATATTTGTCACGTATTGAATATAAATAAACTTTTAATTATTTACTTATTTGACCCGTTATGCATTTATGCCCTTAAATGTGGCCTATTAAATACACGATTTTCCCTTACTAAAAAAAAAAAAATGCCATTTTCTTTTTCGTAAATATAATTATACAAGGCAGGTCCCAAAACGACGTCGTTTTGTGCATTTGTGACTTTCCCAAAACAACGCTGCATTTAATTTCCTTCCTTATTTGAAAAGTCACGAAGGAATTTTTTTTTTTTTACATACTTAAACCGTCCAACATCTATATTAACAATTTTAAAATATTTTACCAAGATTGTTGCTTTTGAATATATATATTTCCATTTTTATACAAACACTTTATTATAGAAAGAATTTACTCTAAATGGACAACGTTTAAGCCTATTATTAAATACATAAATCTATATATATATTAAAGTAGAAGCCTATGCCGAATCTCTGCCATTTGTGAAGATTTGTAGCTTCCACTGCTTAACAAGTCACACCTTATTTGGCAATCACAGCCACGTATTTGCCACGTATTGGAATTAAATAGGCTTTTAATTGTCATTTATTTGACCCATGCTGCCCTTAAATGTGGCCTATTAAATACACGACTTTTCCTAATTAAAAAAATATATATATATATATTGTCACTTACTTTTCTGTAATATATATATTTGTCACGTATTGAATATAAATAAACTTTTAATTATTTACTTATTTGACCCGTTATGCATTTATGCCCTTAAATGTGGCCTATTAAATACACGATTTTCCCTTACTAAAAAAAAAAAAATGCCATTTTCTTTTTCGTAAATATAATTATACAAGGCAGGTCCCAAAACGAC
>OU015767.1:13406353-13441205 GCA_907173295.1 Fagus sylvatica
AGGGACGGTACCCACGTGGTTTTGGTGTTTTGGAAGCCAGCAAGTTCGACAGAGGTGAGTGGTGCACCAAATGTACAATTGGTGGGATTTGAAAGAGTGGAAGTTAAGAGAGGGAAGACAGAGTCAGTGACAGTGAAAGTGGATGTGTGCAAGGGACTAAGTGTTGTGGATAGTGAAGGGAAGAGGAAGTTGGTCACTGGGGAACATACCATTTTGGTTGGTTCCTCCACTGAGCACCAAGTGAGGCACCATTTCATTGTTCGGCTGCCAGCTGGGAGTGGAGATGGAGGCATGGTTTCTTTGTAACTTTAGCAGCAGCTATTATTTAGCTAGCTTGGTTAGTAATATTTAGTCTAGTAATAATGGTGCAAGCAGTGTATGGAATTTGCACCTAGTCATCTATCATCTCAACATGTAGAGGGGAAAGAGGGTTCATGTTAATGTAATTTTAAATTTTGTAGCAACACCAACTCTATCAGCATTTTACGGTAAGAAATTATATAGTTATTGATACCATATTTTGTTCAGTCTCGATTTGCTTGTGATATTCATTTTGAGTTTGAAAAATTCAAAACAATTGTATTTGGACTAGAAAGCCAAGGGATCATATGAGTAAAATTAATTTATCAAAATTGGACATTTGGATCACCAATTGGACACGTCAATCTTGTAAGAGATTTTGCCAAAAAAAAAAAACAGCGACTGATATACATGTCACAGTCACATCCGTTAAAAGATGTTTTTCAAAGTTAAAATTATAAAAATCTTGCGATCAACTATGTCACAAAAAAAGATTAAATCGATTAGCCAAATTATCCATTGAACAAGATTTGTTAGAAAATATTGAATATAAAAGTTTAATTAGTAATTTTGTATCACAAACCATGTGAAAAATAATTTTTCAGTGATTTTTTTTTAAAAAAGTAAAAGGTCTTATTTTTTTGCACCGCCCCAGACCTCATAATTTTCAGGACCAGCCCTGAATCATGGTTTCATTCCATGCTTTTTAACTTTACAAACGTGCAAATATAACTTTTTGGTAGCGAAATGTGTTTTTTGTCTTCAAAATGGGATTCCAAACGGACACCAAATATTGTAACTAAGCAGAAAATTGTTAGGTCGTAATTACATTCATGAGTGCATATCTATGCAAGCGTGCATTTATGTTTGCAATTTCTTCGAAGGCACCCTTCCATGAGTGCATATCTCCTCTCTTTCTTGCTTAGCTTGCTTGAGACGCGAATACTTCTTAATTTGGCAACATTAGCATATCAAATGGATCACAGCGTCAAATGAAAGTTATAGACGTACTTAGAATTATTTCATATGTGCATATCCTTTTTTTTTTTTTTTTTTTATTGTATATGTGCATATCCTAGTAATTGGAGCAGTGAAAGTTGATGATATTACTACCAATGTGTCACGCCAAATGATTCAATCCAAAACGTTAATTTATGGCGGTCCCCCACACGTATAGGCTTAGGGATCATAATTTGAACGGTAAAGATGAATAATTTTTTTGGACCATGAACATAGTACATTGCCACTGAGAGCAAAAAGAAGCTTTAGTTTTGCTTAAACATCCTAGGCTCCTACCATCATTTTGTACTACTTAGGCAAAAAAAATGACTAATTCATTGACATTTCAATTCACAAGCAACCACCCTCTTTTAGTACAAAAGATAAAAATTTCAGAGGCCAAAGCTCACCTTCTACTATAAAAGAAATTCCATTGCTTAAATCTCACACACACCCACAGAGAATGGAAGCCATGATGAACCCCATTTTCATACCTCTTTGCCTCTCACTTCTCCTACTAATCCCTTGTGCCAGTCAACGAAATTATGCATGCAACAAGCGTGAATCTACAACCAGCCAGTTTCCCTTTTGCAACACCACCCTATCTAATGAGGACAGGGCTAAGGACCTAGTGTCACGCTTAACTCTCCAAGAAAAGGTGCAACAACTAGTGAATAGTGCAACAGGCATTTCTAGGCTTGGCGTGCCACAATATGAATGGTGGTCCGAGGCTCTTCATGGGGTCTCATATGTTGGACCCGGGACAAGTTTTAATGTAACTGTGCCTGGTGCCACTAGTTTTCCAGCTGTGATTCTTCAGCAGCGAGCTTTAATAAGACATTGTGGTATAAGATGGGACAAACTGTGTCAACTGAGGCTCGAGCCATGTACAATGTGGGCTTATCCGGGTTGACATATTGGAGTCCTAATGTCAATGTGTTCCGTGACCCAAGATGGGGGCGTGGCCAAGAAACGCCAGGGGAGGATCCCTTTATGGTGTCCAAATATGCAGTGAATTATGTCCGGGGTTTACAAGAAGTGGAAAATTGTTTACTTCTTTGACATGCATAATAATTTCTATGAAGTGCTGTGTGTACTGAAATTTTGTTTTATGTTGTTAGGCAGAAGGACCCCTTTTACATGGTACCCACAAGCATACGTGGATGAATTGCATTGACAGATATGAACATGAGAGCCTGTGAGAATAAGAGTGTAATTGATTCTCTCTTGAATACAGAGAGTGACCGTATGTATTGAATATTTATAGAAGAGTTTACAAGTATTTGAAAAGGAAAGGATAGCAACAGATTACAACAGATGAGAAGTGTTTGAATTACAAAAGGTATTCCTATCCTTATCCGTATCTTGTATTTGAACTTGAGATGAGTCTCTAGCCTTATCTGCAGCAGGTGATTGTTTGAATTGGGACTGTTCACAGTTATCCTTGACACGCCCTTGCAAACTCAACGGCAAAGAATGCACATTGAGTTTGTCACGTAAGAGAGCAAAGCAGGCAGAAACTAATGGCTTGGTGAAGATGTCTGCACTTTGGTCCTTGGAGGAGAGGAACCGAATGTCAAGACTTTGAGATGCCACCTTGTCACGAACGAAATGAAAATCGATTTCAATGTGTTTCGTTCGGGCATGAAAAACCGGGTTTGCAGAGAGGTAGGTAGCACCAATATTGTCACACCAGAGCACCGGTTTGTGAGGTAGAAAAATCCCGAGTTCCTTAAGCAAAGATTGGAGCCATACGATTTCTACCATGGTGACAGCGAGAGCCCTATATTCCGCTTCAGTGATAGACCGAGAAACGGTGGATTGTTTTCGAGCACTCCAAGAAATCAGATTAGGACCAAGGAAAATACAAAAACCTCTTGTAGATTTTCGGTCATCTGGGCAGCTAGCCCAATCGGCATCTGAATATGCATGGAGAGAAAGAGAAAAGCTACGGAGAAGAAGAAGACCATGGTGAATGGTGTTCTTTAAGTAGCGCAAGATGCGCTTCACAGCAGTCCAATGAGGAATAGTAGGGCGATGCATGAATTGACATACCTTATTGACAGCAAAGAAGATAGGTCGTGTAATCGCAAGGTATTGAAGGGCCCCAACAGTGCTGCGATAGAGAGTGGGATCATCAAAGGCATCACCAACAAATTTAGATAAGGTGTGAGCCGAGCTGCATAGGCGAGGTGACTAGTTTAGCATCAACCATATGCACCTTACGAAAGAGGTCTATGATGTACCTGTGCTGTGATAACAGTAAGCCATCTGAAACAGGGAGTACCTTAACTCCAAGGAAAAAATTTAAGGGCCCAAGGTCTTTAACAGCAAATTCTGTGCCAAGTTGAGAGATGAAAGAAGTGATAGTAGAGGAGTCCGAGCACATGATAATGATATCATCCACGTATATAAGGACAGAGCAAGTAAGATGAGGAGTGTGAAGAATGAATAGAGAAGAATCACTCTTGGAGGGGAGGAATCCCAAGTCATTTAGCCGTGAATTGAGGCGAGCAAACCAAGCATGCGGTGCTTGCTTAAGGCCGTAGAGCGCTTTGTGAAGACGGCAAACATGAGATGGCATTTGAGGATGGATGAAGCTAGGTGGCTGCTACATAAATTCAGGTTCATCCAAAAGGCCATGGAGGAATGCGTTTTCGATGTCAAGCTGATGAATGGACCAACCACGAGCCACGGCAAGAGAGAGAACAGTGCGTATAGTGACCGGTTTGACAACTGGACTAAATGTTTCACCATAGTCAAGGCCAGGTTATTGGTGGAAACCTTTGGTCACAAGCCGTGCTTTGTGACGTTCAATGGACCCATCGGCATGACGTTTGATGTGGAAAACCCATTTGCAACCAATAATGTTCATGGTAGGTGAAGAAGGAACAAGATCCCACATACCATTTTGAAGAAGAGCATCAAATTCTTCATTCATGGCATGACGCCATTCAAGCTGCTTAGAAGCCAAAGTGAAAGAGGTGGGCTCTTCCATTGATGGTGAAGGAGTCGTGACATGGAGAACATGCCAAGATGGCCACTTGATGGTGCCATCAGTAAAGGACTTTGGCTTGGAAATATTGTGTAGGACTTGAGTTTGCATAGGATGAAGCCGAGTGGTGGGAGCCACGGGTGGTGATGCTGGAGAAGAACCAAGTGAGTTGGATGGCCCACTAATAGATTGTTGTGGCGTGGAACTTGAAGGAGTGGGCAGCACATGTGACTCGGTCATGGGAGAAGTTGGAGCTGGAGAAATAGTGGGTATCGTGGCAGCAATAGATGATGAACCAGCTGGCATTGTGATACAAGAAGATATTGGTGCTGGTGGGTCCTGCAACACACTGTTAGAAGCAAAAGCAGAAAAAGGAAATTGTGTTTCATCAAAAATGACATTGTGAGATATATATAAACGATTAGTAGGAAGATGAAGACAACGATATCCTTTGTGGGATGGATTGTAGCCAAGAAAAACACAAGGAAGAGAGCGAAAATCGAGTTTATGAGAAGTATAGGGTCGAAGGCATGGCCAACATAAACAACCAAAGACTTTAAGGAAAGAGTAGTCAGGTGGTTTATGAAAAAGTACTTCAATAGGAGATTTATTTTTCAAGACAGTAGTGGGCAGTCTATTTATTAAAAATGAGGCCGTTTGAAAAGCATCAACCCAATAACATTGAGGAAGAGAGGAGTGAGCAAGCAAGGCTAAACTAGTTTCAACAATGTGACGATGCTTACGTTCAATGATCCCATTTTGTTGATGGGTATGAGGACAAGAAATGTGATGTATGATGCCAATGTTATTGAAAAGAGTATTTAATTTTCGGTATTCCCCACCCCAATCAAACTGAAAAGATTTTATTTTACAAGAAAATAAACGTTCTACAGTACGTTGAAAAATAAGAAATTTCTCATAAACTTCAGATTTGGCAATAATAGGAATGACCCAACAAAATTTACTAAAATCATCAAGAAAAGAGACATAATAATGAAAATCATCTACAGAAGAAACAGGAGCAGGGCCCCAAACATCTAAGTGTATTATTTCTAAAGGACTAGAAGCACGAGAAGTAGACCGAGCAAATGGGAGACCATGACTCTTGGCTTGTTGGCAAGCAGAACAGAGGACAGGTGCTTTATTTGAGGATAAAGGAAGCCTGTGACGAGCAACAACTTGTTGGACAAGACGAAAGGCAAGATGACCAAGACAATAGTGCCATTGAGGGAGAGAAGCACGGGCACCAAAGAAGGAGACAAGAGCAGTAGGTGGAGGCAGCGGATGAGGCATGGAATACAAACCATGCTTAAGAGGCCCTTTGAGAAGAACTTTGCTTGTGGTGAGGTCCTTAACAAAGAAACAAGAAGGATGAAAGTCAATAGACACATTATTATCTTTAGTGAATTGACTAACGAAAAGTAAATTCTTTTGAATAGAAAGAACATGAAGAACATTTGGCATTAAAAATTTAGAAGAAGGATAAAGAAGATGAGTGGAACCAGTGTGATGAACGGGAAGACCCTATCCATTGCCAACATAAACTTGATCATAGCCAGTTGGTTCTTCAGCAGTGAAGGTGAGGTTGGTGAAGTCTGAGGTGAGATGGTTGGTACAACCAGAATCTGGGTACCAGGCAGAGTCAGCAGCAGCTTGAGTAGTGTAGTAAGCCATCATTTGGTTTCCAACAGGGCCTTGATAGGCATGATCATACCGATGATAACAGTCAAGAGCATTATGTCCCACCTTGTGACAAACTTGACATGTGGGACGTGAGGTAATGGTAGGAGCAGGTCCAAGAACACCACGACCACGACCTCGGCCACATGAGCGACCACCATTGCCACGACCACTGTGAGAAAAATTATGAGAGTGATTTCCACGACCTCCTCTGTTGAAGTTGGAAGGAGTAGTGGTGAGAGTGTTAACTGAAGGAGCAGCAACGTCTGGGAGAGGATGGAGCTAAGTGAGACATTGTTCATGTGTGAGCAAATGACCATAAAGCTCATCAAGACTCATAGGAGCAGCAAGCATCTGAATAGATGCAATCATGGACTCATAATCGGAACTTAAGCCAGCAAGGAGATATGAGTTAACCTCAAAGTCATCAAGAGGGTGATGAACAGTAGCAAGAGTGTCAACCAATTGCTTAAGTTTCTGAAAATATTCAGTAACAGAGAGAGAGCCTTTCTTGAGTGTGGAAAGCTGATAACGAATCTGCATAATCTGAGCTTTGGATTGAGAAGAGAACATGCGCTCAAGTGTGAGCCAAACATCATGAGCAGTAGAAAGACCAACAATGTGGGTCATAAGAGACTCGGAAAGAGAAGAGATAATGGTGGACAAGATAATTTGATCTTGTTGGATCCACCTAGCATAAGCCAGATTTGGAAGCAAAGAAGTTTCACCAGATTTGGCAGTTTGTGAGATCATCTGGGGTGGAAGAGGGGTAGTGCCATCGACATAGCCAAGAAGGTGTTGGCCACGAAGGTAAGGAATCAATTGAGTTTTCCACAGTAAATAGTTATCACGGTTGAGTTTGATAGTGATAACAAGATGAAGGTTGATAAGGCCAGGGGTAGGAGATGAAGAATTTAGTGGTGCTGAAATGGTGGAGGAGGAGGTGCTGCTAGTAGTCATGGTTTAAAAAAAAAAAAAAAATTGACGTTTAGTCTTTAGGCTCTGATACCATGTGAGAATAAGAGTGTAATTGATTCTCTCTTGAATACAGAGAGTGACCGTATGTATTGAATATTTATAGAAGAGTTTACAAGTATTTGAGAAGGAAAGGATAGCAACAGATTACAATAGATGAGAAGTGTTTGAATTACAAAAGGTATTCCTATCCTTATCCGTATCTTGTATTTGAATTTGAGATGAGTCTCTAGCCTTATTTGCAGCAGGTGATTGTTTGAATTGGGACTGTTCACAGTTATCCTTGACAGAGCCAACACCACAAGCAACTTCCCAAGAAGATCCTACAGATTTTACATTGGGAATTCCATCTATGAGTTTGGTCATGGGCTAAGCTACTCAACCTTCTCCAATTTCATAATATCAGGCCCCTCCACCATAATTGTCCAATTAACCCTCACTTCCAAGGCCCTGCCAAATATTATCTCGAACGGCCAGGCAATCGACCTTTCAACCATAAACTGCAACAATTTAACATGTGATCTTGTCATTGGTGTGAGGAACAAGGGGCCGAGGGACGGTACCCACGTGGTTTTGGTGTTTTGGAAGCCAGCAAGATCGGCAGAGGTGAATGGTGCACCAAATGTACAATTGGTGGGATTTGAAAGAGTGGAAGTTAAGAGAGGGAAGACAGAGTCAGTGACAGTGAAAGTGGATGTGTGCAAGGGACTAAGTGTTGTGGATAGTGAAGGGAAGAGGAAGTTGGTCACTGGGGAACATACCATTTTGGTTGTTTCCTCCACTGAGCACCAAGTGAGGCACCATTTTATTGTTCGGCTGCCAGCTGGGAGTGGAGATGGAGGCATGGTTTCTTTGTAACTTTAGCAGCAGCTATTATTTAGCTAGCTTGGTTGGTAATATTTAGTCTAGTAATAATGGTGCAAGCAGTGTATGGAATTTGCACCTAGTCATCTATCATCTCAACATGTAGAGGGGAAAGAGGGTTCATGTTAATGTAATTTTAAATTTTGTAGCAACACCAACTCTATCAGCATTTTATGCTAAGAAATTATATAGTTATTGATACCATATTTTGTTCAGTCTCAATTTGCTTGTGATATTCATTTTGAGTTTGAAAAATTCCAAAACAATTGCATTTGGACTAGAAAGCCAAGGGATCATATGAGTAAAATTAATTTATTAAAATTGGATGTTTGGATCACCAATTGGACACGTCAGTATCAAAATCACAACAATGGATCAACTTTGTCTAGGTTTGACCGAGAGTCAAACCACTGAGGAAATTCACCCTACCACTAAAACAGTCATTTTATAGTCAAAAACACTTTTCAAACATTTTCATCATTTTGACCTAATGACCACGGTTAACCATAGTTGACTTAACGCATTACTAAAGTGGATCAAAATTCTGACCATCCAAAAAGGAAAAATTTAAGCCATTTGGGAGATAAATTAATTCCCTTCGAAATGACTGCTCGTGGGCTCCAATTGGATTTGAACAGACAAGATATTACAAAAACAAAATTGAAATTTGAGCCAAAACAAAACAAATTATGATCTTCGAGCATGGAAATTCCACATGAGCAAAGAGCAGTCACGAAAGAAAGAAAATGGGATTTTAGTACAAAAAATTATATTTGGTTTCGTGTTCCCATATTCATGGTTTATCGGATCCAAAGCCAAAATTAAAAAGCTGGTACCTTTAGAAAAATGATATCACAATTCACAACATTTCTAACAGTGTCTCATTTGAGTTATTTTTGATGTCGTTAACATGAGGCATTTTTTACTCCATCCTTTAAGATCAATTCATTATGGTATCTCATGGTAGAAGAACTTCATTTTACATAATTAAGCTAAAGTCATATAATTCACGAAAGAATTTTATATAATAATTCAAATGAATATTTTAAAAATATGAGATTCTATCTCATGCTCCATTTTCATAAAAGTATACTATCATACAATGACTATAATCATTCATTTAATTTTTAAAGCTAAAATGAAAAGAATCTCTTAAGGCCACACCATATTATAGTAAAAGTATCATTTGTTGACATCTTTGCAAATATTAATAGCTATTTAGCATTCAACTTGAAAAAAAAAAAAAAACTCAACCTAATTGTAGCAGTTTATAATCTAAACAAATTTTCTTTGCTCTTTAAATAAAAATAAATATAATTTCAAATATAATTTTCAAATATGCAATTATCAACATAGCAAAACAAGGAAGAAACTTAACATCATGAGAGAGATGAAAACAAAGGTAATATTTATGTAAACTTTATCTTGTCCCAACTCTTATTTCCACATAAATATTAAATATAAGAAAACAATTATACAATAAAAAGAAAATATAAACAAACAGGTAAGGAGAGAAATTATTAAGTAGTCCCAGACTATCAATAAATGTGCAGTCCTCCCTCTCACAGAATGGTGAGTCCTACCATGAATTTAATTAGCGGAGCCCACCATTTATGTGATGTGACCCACCATTCATGTGAGAGGGGGATTACGCATTTATTTGTAGTCTTAGATTTCTGAATAATCACTCGACAAGGAGATAATAGCAAATTGATGTCGTTTTTGTAACGAGAAATAATTTTGAATAGATGCTGAGTGAGTTGAGAAAGACCTCTTCGGGACTGGTTCTGAAGATCAGCCTTCTGATGGGTAGAAAAAGCCTGCACAAAGCAAATCAGGTGAGAAGTCACTAGTCCCCGGTGTTAGGGACTGATTACCCTCCGATGGCAAAGTCAGTCTGGGATTAAGAACCGAATATGAGTGCAGTGTAAGTTTGTGGTTTTTGTGTGTGTAGCCCGTAAAAACATACCTTATTTCCGCATATGAGCCCTTATTTATAGGCCTTCCAGTTACAGGTCACATGCTGATGTGATTGATCAGCTCTTGAACAGTGAAACTGACTTGAGATGGGACACTAGGATGTCTGTCCACCCCCACGTGCGTGGGTTGCCCCGAAACATTTATGACTTTGTGTGCTTGTCCCCCACGTGGGATATTACCTGGCGGGTCACTTCGCAGTTTAGCATTAAATGTCCCCAACCACCCATATGTCTGGCATTGAATGTAGGGATTCAGAGTATCTTGCGGTTTGGCACGGCGCGTTGCCACTCAGCGAGTCCGCATAGCGGCCTCTATGTCCGTGCCGCTCTCATACTGACTGGTCCGCTCATTCTTTAAATATCCATAAATCAAATATTTTCCCTCACAATAGCCCCTCAGTCAGTCCGGCCCGACATAAGCTTGGGCCGGACGGGCTGTAAATAATTCGTCCCGATTATTCACTCCTTTGTTTAACTAGGGAGGGGCGGACTTCTACTTGTCCGTTCCAAACCCCGCCTGCCGTGCTGATGGTTCGGTTACACGTGACTCCTCGTGTTCTGTGCCGTGATGTGATAGGTCTGGGAGTGCTGCGCGCCGTAAAAGATGACGTCACCGCTGCACTTAAACCGTCACGCTTCTATCGAGGTCATGATGGCCTTAATTAACACGCCCCTCTCTCCACACGTTTCCCGTCCCTGGTCTATAAATACCCCTTCGTCAAGTTTGTTTGCCTCTGATTGCCTCTCTTCTTCGCAAATCTCCGAGCTTCTTAGATTTCTCTGCGTTCGGTCCTCCAAACAGCTCCCTGTTACCCGTACTTTCATCTGTAAGTCTTTCTTCTCCGTTTTCCTTCTTTCTTGCTCTGCCTTGCCCTCTTTTTCTTTTTCTGGGGTTCTAGAGTGTCCAGATAATGGGTAAAAAGAGAGCCGAGGAGGATAAGGGTAAGTTGGCTCGTTATGTGAATACGCCTGAGAACATGGCGTTATTCCGTCGTCTGTACCAGGTTCCAGACGACGTAGGTCTTAGGTACGTGCATTGGTCCGATGCACTTCCTCCCTCCGCGGGGGAACTCCTCATCCCCGTGGTGGCGGTTGTAGAGGGGGGAGTGCGTTTCCCAATAGATCCCCTATTGGCCGATTTTCTTAGTTATTTCAGCCTGTCCCCCACCCAAGTAAACCCCAATATCTTTAGGATAGTGATGGGGACCGTAGAGCTAAACAGGAGGCTCGGCTTAGAACTTAGCACTTATGATATAGTCTGGACCTTACATTCTCCACCGTAACTCCAAGACTGAATCATACTCTCTCCGGCCTAGAGATATCAACTACACGTTGGTGAACGGACTGCCGGACACCAATCGTGGTTTTGATGATGACTATTTGGTAGTAACTGGGGAGTGGTTTCTGCCCGGACGTAGGTGCCCCACAAAAGACGGGGTCCCAGGTCCGTGCTTTACTAGAGCTCTAATTAGTACGGACTTTTTAGATTTCTGCACTGAACTTTGTTTTATTTTGCTCAGATTCCTAGGAGGAGAAAACCCCGCAAGAACTTGGTTAAGATCAACAGCTTACGCCAAGGTCTGGGAGTGCGAGCACTGCACGGACGATTGGTCACAACCCCGCGCCGCCGCAAAGCTCCTTCGTTATACGGCACGGACTCATTCTTACCTGGACTGCCGATTAGTACCTGACCTTCGAGGCTACAAAGGCCAATCCTGAGAACGACGCTTTGCCTGCAGTAGACATCAGGGACGTGATTGACGGCACGGCTCCTGACATGACCGGGATAAACCTAAGGAACCTGCTCCCTACCCGTCGTGATGAGGGCACGTCTGTGGGTGCTCCGTCTTCCTCGCGGCCAGCCTCAAGAAAAAGGGGGCGGACCGAGGGCACTGCTGGTCCGAGCCGTCCCACTGTGGACCCTCTGCCCAGTTCGTCAGTCCCCGAGCCTCCCAGCACGGACCAACAGGTTACACAGCTGGGTAATGTCATCCGCGCCGGTATGGTATTGAGGTCCGGCTCCCAGGTCCGTGGAGATAGATCCGCGCCTCTCTGGGCTCCTACCATGGAATACAGGGGAGAGGGCGCTGTAACTGAAGAGGATAGCATCCTCCCCGTGGATGACGGTCGCAGTGGGTCCGTAGCCAGCGCACTGAGCCAAGCCGTCCGTCTCCCCCTGGACATGGGGGAGTGGAAGAAGACCCCTGACGAGGAGCTCATTAACAACATGAGGAGGGGCGCACTAATGGTAAGTCTCGAATCGGTGTTCCCCTTAATCTCTCGACTGTTGGTCCTGACTAATAAAATTGTTGTCTTACAGGGGGTCCAGGCCTCTTTGGAGCTGGAGGAGCGGTTCCGGACTACCAAGGAACACCTCGCGCATGCCAACGTCCTGGCGCTAAGGTATCAGGATGCCAGGAACGCGGCAGCTGAAGCCAAAAGGTTGGCTGAGGAGGCGGACTCAAAGAGGAAAGAAGCTGAGGAGTCCTTGACTGCCGCGCTGGACTCACTCACAAAGGCCCAGGACAGAATCCGGGCTTTAGAGTCCGAGTTTGATCAGGCCAAAAAGGCATCCTACGAGGCCGGCAATAATGATGCCCAGGCTGAGATGGGGGAGCAGCTTCCTGGGGTTTGCAACGAATTTTTCTCGGACGGATGGAAGAAAGCGGTAAGCTTTTTGTCATCCGGGCAGACAACGCTGCCTCCACTGCCGCCCTCAGTGCCTTTTCCTGGTGCCCGTCCTCCTCCTCCGCCCGAGGTCGTTTTGGCCACTCCTCTTGACGTGCCGGTGACTCCTATTACCGAATTAAGCACGGATATAGTAAACCTGGAGGATGAGGAGAGCCCCGCTGAAGGTGCCGTTCCTGAAGATGCCGTCCTTGAGGATGCGGTTCCTGAGGATGCAGCTCAAGCCCCTAGTGCTGGCGAGGGAGGTGGCGCGGCTCCAGGTGAAGCCGGCCCGGATGCTCAGTAGTGTTTTTGTTTCACTTTTTTATGTAAGCAGTTTTTTAGGAGTTATGAACATTGTATCCACAACTTTTTCTCCTCTTTATGGAATTTCGCATATTCTACATTTTCCTTGTGAATGACGTAATATATAAGGCGGGCCTCTTTTAACAAATACAATGTTTAGCGCGTGTCGTTTCCAGGCCGTCATATGGACAAATGATCCCTTGACCGGACCCTTTAGGTTACCCAATGATTAAATAGGTTACCTCAATTGACAGATATTCTGTTGTCGCTCTAGTTTACTTAGATGATTCGTAAGCAAATAAGAAAATAAACAAGTATTTTGGCGCGGACATATTATTATGCCGTGCCGAAATGTCACAAGATGCACAAGACAGCAAGTATTTTGGCACGGACAGATAATTGTGCCGTGCCAACATGTCACAAGAGGATCAGTAGGTAGAAGACGAACGCACCTGATATGTCTTAGAACGTGCCGTCTCTCTGCCTTACTAAAGCACTGATGTGGCCAGGGTCCTAAACATTTGGCATGGCCATGCTGTGCTGTTGTCCGTCAGCTCTGCTTTAGGATTTGCCTGCAGGGGACCTGGCGTGGCCAGGGTTTTAGAGCAGTTCCACCACACCACTTGAGGATTTGTAGGTGAAACACTAGCATGGCCAGGGGCATGAGGGCTAGGGTTTTGTGCCGCCCTACCATACCACTTGAGGATTCATAGGTAGAGCACCTGGGCGTGGCCAGGGTTTTGATGCCGCCCCACCATACCACTTGGCACAGGGTTTTGATGCCGCCCCACCATACCACTTGAGGGTTCACAGGTGAGACACCTAGCATGGCTAGGGTTTGGTGCCGCCCTACCATACCACTTGAGGATTCATAGGTAGAGCACCTGGGCGTGGCCAGGGTTTTGATGCCGCCCCACCATACCACTTGAGGATTCACAGGTGAGACACCTAGCATGGCTAGGGTTTGGTGCCGCCCTACCATACCACTTGAGGATTCATAGGTAGAGCACCTGGGCGTGGCCAGGGTTTTGATGCCGCCCCACCATACCACTTGAGGATTCACAGGTGAGACACCTAGCATGGCTAGGGTTTGGTGCCGCCCTACCATACCACTTGAGGATTCATAGGTAGAGCACCTGGGCGTGGCCAGGGTTTTGATGCCGCCCCACCATACCACTTGAGGATTCACAGGTGAGACACCTAGCATGGCTAGGGTTTGGTGCCGCCCTACCATACCACTTGAGGATTCATAGGTAGAGCACCTGGGCGTGGCCAGGGTTTTGATGCCGCCCCACCATACCACTTGAGGATTCACAGGTGAGACACCTAGCATGGCTAGGGTTTGGTGCCGCCCTACCATACCACTTGAGGATTCATAGGTAGAGCACCTGGGCGTGGCCAGGGTTTTGATGCCGCCCCACCATACCACTTGAGGATTCACAGGTGAGACACCTAGCATGGCTAGGGTTTGGTGCCGCCCTACCATACCACTTGAGGATTCATAGGTAGAGCACCTGGGCGTGGCCAGGGTTTTGATGCCGCCCCACCATACCACTTGAGGATTCACAGGTGAGACACCTAGCATGGAGGGTTTGGTGCCGCCCTACCATACCACTTGAGGATTCATAGGAGAGCACCTGGGCGTGGCCAGGGTTTTGATGCCGCCCCACCATACCACTTGAGGATTCACAGGTGAGACACCTAGCATGGCTAGGGTTTTATTGCCGTTCCGCTATTTCTGCCACACGTAGGACAAAAACTTCTTGTACTTCAACAATAGATTGACACATACATTGGAATTTACAGTCTGTACAGCCTACTGATAGAATTTCTTCAGGTTACTTATATTCCAAGGTCTTCTGAGGGGTTTGCCGTCCATACCTTTGAGGTTGAATGCCCCGAGGCCGGCTTCTGAGACGATCTGGTAGGGTCCTTCCCAGTTTGCTCCCAGTTTGCCTTGAGAGGGGATCTCTTCTGCTTCCCAGAACTCTTCGCAGCACCATATCCCCTATTGCCAGGCTCCGTGCATTAATATTTCTGCCGTACCTCTTCTTTAGGTCGCCCTGGTAGGAAGCCAACCTGATCATGGCGAGATCCCTGCGTTCTTGAGCCAGGTCCATATCTTTAGCTAGCATGAGCTCGTTGTCTTCTTGATCATATTGCTCTGAGCGCAAGGTAGGAAGCCCTACCTCAAGGGGAATCACTGCCTCAACCCCATAAGTGAGAGAATAGGGGGTCTCCCCTGTTGAGCTTCGGGGCGTAGTTCTGAATGTCCATAGTATGGTAGGCAACTCTTCCACCCATCTTCCCTTAGCCTCTTCCAGCCTTTTCTTGATCCCGTTGAGGATCGTCTTATTGGAGGATTCTGCCTGCCCGTTTCCCTGCGGGTAGGCCGGGCTGGAAAAATGGTTCCTGATTCCGAATTCTGAACAATACTTTTTGAATGGTCCGCTATCGAACTGCGTGCCGTTGTCAGAGATGAAACACCTGGGGATGCCAAAGCGGGTTATTATATTCTTCCAAATGAATTTCCTTGATTCGGAGTCGGTGATGCGTGCGAGGGGCTCAGCTTCGACCCACTTAGTGAAGTAGTCGGTTGCAACAATTAGCCATTGTCTGTTTCCAGTTGCGCGAGGCAACGGCCCCACCAGATCCAGCCCCCACTGAGCGAACGGCCAGGGACTAGATATGGGGTTGAGCTGAGATGCGGGCTTGTGTATGGCCGGGGCAAATAACTGACATTTTTCACAGCGCCTGACGTATTGAGCCGCGTCTTTCTGCATGTATGGCCACCAGTACCCTTGCCCGATTGCTCTGTGGGCCAATGATCGTCCTCCTGTGTGACCACCGCACACTCCCTCATGGATCTCGTAGAGTAAATCTGGAACCACATCAGGATGTACACATAAGAGGTATGGTCCCGTGTATGATTTCTTGTACAACTTTCCCTCTCGGGAGACCCAGTACCTTGTTGCGTCTCTACGGATCTTGGCTGCCTCTTTCTGATCTTCTGGCAACACGTCTTTCGTCAGATAATTCAGTATGGGGTCCATCCAGCTGGGACCCGCCTCGACTTGACATACGATCGCCGGGCTACTCCTCATTATGCTTGGAGAGTCCTGCACTTCCACTATTACAGTTCTTCTGAAATCTGGCGCCACGGCAGATGCCAGCCCGGCAAGCGAGTCTGCATGCCCGTTGTGCTCTCGTCCCACTCTTTCGATGTTGACTCTATCAAAGTTCTTTATCAGGTCTTTAGCCAAATCACGGTACGCCATCATCCTTTCGTCCTTCGCCGTGTATTCTCCTGTCAGTTGATTGACTATGAGCTGGGAGTCACAATGAAGGTTGAGAAATGTAGCCCCTAGTCGCTTGGCGGCTCTAAGTCCATGCAGGAGCGCTTCATATTCCGCTTCATTATTAGAGGCTCCGAAGCCTAACCTGACCGCTTGCTCCAGCATTTCCCCTTCTGGTGATATTAGAACTACTCCCAAACCTGAGCCCCTGGAGTTCGCTGCACCGTCAACATATAGTGTCCAATGACTACTGCCTTCGTCCTGCTCGGCGCTTTTGGGGGACCCCTCTATGGTGGGCTGTTCGCTGGGCTCTGGTGCGAATTCAGCCACGAAGTCAGCTAACACTTGTCCCTTGATGGAAGTCCTCGGTTTGTAATGCACATCGTATGCCCCTAGATGGGCTCCCCATTTGGATATACGCCCACTGAAATCCGAACTTCTGAACAGGGCCTTCAACGGCAGGGAGGTCAGGACGATGATGGTATGAGCTTGAAAATAATGGGGGAGCTTTTTGGCAGTTATGAACAATGCGAGGGCTGACTTTTCTAACGGCAAATACCTTGTCTCTGCCCCGCTCATGGTCTTGCTGGTGTAGTAAACCGGTCGCTGTTCTCCCAGGCCATTTCGCACGATTGCCGCGCTGACAGCTTTGTCTGATGCAGCTAAATAGATGTAGAGGGGTTCCCCTTCCTTAGGTGATGAGAGTAACGGGGGTGTCGATAAGTACTTTTTGAGGAGCTCGAATGCCCGATCAGACTCCTCATTCCAAGCAAAGCTCTTCCCCTTTTTAATCAAATCGAAGAATGGTCGGCATTTCTCGGCTGACTTTGAGATGAATCTGTTGAGTGCGGCTGCCATGCCTGTCAACCTTTGGACTTCCCTGACGTTCCTGGGGGGCTGAAGTCCTTGGATAGCTGCTATTTGGTCCGGGTTTGCCTCTATGCCTCGCTGCGTTACTAAGAAACCCAGGAACTTCCCTGACCCTACACCAAATGCGCATTTCGTAGCGTTGAGCTTCAGACTATGCCTTTCTGAGTATCTCGAAGACCTTCCTCAAATCTCCGATGTGGTCCGTGCTTTTGACACTTTTGACTACCATGTCATCTATGTAAACTTCAACAGTCTGTCCGAGCAGCTCAGAGAACATCTTTGTGACCATTCTTTGGTAAGTTGAACCAGCATTCTTCAATCCGAAAGGCATTACCTTGTAGCAGAATATCCCTCGGGGTGTGATGAATGCAGTCTTCTCCTGGTCTTCCTCCTTTAGAGCTATCTGATGGTAACCTTGGAAAGCGTCTAAGAAGCTCATTCTCTCGTGGCCTGCCGTGGAGTCCACTAACTGATCTATCTTCGGGAGTGGGAAAGGATCCTTGGGGCAGGCTTTGTTTAGATCTGTGAAATCCACGCAGACCCTCCATTTTCCGTTTTTCTTCCTTACCACAACAGTGTTGGACAGCCATTGTGGATACAGAACTTCCCGTATTGCTCCGACCTTTAGGAGCCGCTCAACTTCTTCCCGCACGGCCTCGGTGTGTTGGGGTGCACTTCTTCTTGCTTTCTGGACCACTGGTTTGTACTGTGGCGAAACGTTCAGCGCATGGCTGGCAAATTCTGGATCTACCCCGGGCGCCTCATACGGAGTCCATGCAAACACGTCTTGGTATTCTTCAAGGAGGGTCAGCAACTGTGTCCTGTGCTCTCCGGACAGAGATTCTCCTATTAGAAACTGCCTCTGGTCTTCGTCTTTTGTCACAGATACTGGTACGAGCTTCTCAGCGCATTTTTCTTGAGGGAGGCGCTCTTCGCTGCCTTCCTTGTTCTGTAATTGCTATTTAGTCCCATCAGGGCCTCCTCCTCCCGTCTCTTGACGCGACTGGGATTTATGTTTGATCGCAGCCACCAGGCATTGCTTTGCCGCCAACTGGTCCCCCAGGACTTCCATTACTCCCTGCGGGGTTGGGAATCTCAACCGCTGGTGGAGTGTGGAAGGGACTGCACCCATTCTGTGTAGCCATGGTCTTCCAAGGATCGCATTGTAGGGAGAGAAAGCATTGAGAACAAAGAAATCAGTAGGAGTTGAGACCGTTCCAGCTTTGACATTGATGGTTACCTTTCCTGTCGGGACGACCGTCTCCCCAGAGAAGCCACTGAGCGGCCCTTCAACAAGGCTTAAGTCCTTCTTCTCGAGTCCCAAGCCTTTGAACAAAGACTCATACATTATCTCCACTGAGCTACCGGGATCTATAAGAATCCTCTTGACATCGAATTCCCCGATTCGTAAGGTTACTACCAGAGCGTCTGAGTGGGGCACCTGCACCCCCTCCAAATCTTGATTTGTGAAAATGATCTGCTCCGTCGACTCTTTCTTTAGGGGGACTGGGGCCATCTGTGCCTGAGTCTCCGATTTGGAACACCTCTCTCAGATGCGCCGCTCTCCTCATCTCTCCTCGCTGATCATGACTGGTTGTTCCATAATGAATCACATCTATGATTCCTATGGGAGCTGAATCCTTTATCCTGAGCTTCGGTGCTTCAATATTCTGCTGGGAACTCTTCGTCTCGTCAATGTACTGCCTGAGGTGTCCGTTCTTCACTAGCTGCTCCAAATGATACTTGTAAGCGCGGCACTGCTCGGTCAGGTGTCCGCGCTCCCTATGGTAACTGCAGTACGGCTTTCCTTCTCTTGTGGCAGGATCGCCTGGCATCTTTGCGGGCCACTCAAAGTAGGGTTGGTCTTTTATAAAGGGGAGGAGGCGATAGATCGGCTGCTTGAACACCGTATGTACCGCCATGCAAGTTCCTGCCCGGGGCTGATCAGCCGTTCTTTTGGATTTTTTGGCCTGGTTCTGCTCGAGCTGCGACGTCTTTTTATCTATGAGGGGGGCTGCTTCTACTGTCCTGGCTGAACTTTTGGGGTCATCTTCTACCCTGATGTGTTCCTCCAGGCGAGTCATGAGGTCTTCCATGCTGAGAGGTGGCCTTTTCGTGAGAGACCGCCTCAGCTTGATATCTTCGTTCAGGCCAAACCGAAACGTTTTCATGACTATGTCTTCATCGCATGCATCAATGTCATTGTAGACCTCCCAGTATCGCGCTGAATACGACTTCAATGTTTCCCCGGCCTTCATCTTGAGGGCCAGCAGGGCGTCTATCTCCTTGGGTTTCCGCGTATTTGTTATGAACCTCGCAGTGAAGGACTCAGACATCTCTTGCCACGAGCGAATAGACCGGTGGTCTAAACGATCAAACCATCGTAGTCCGACTTCGCCCAAGCTTGAAGGGAATATGCGACACATGAGGGGATCATTGGAAGTGTGGAGGGCCATAGACTGCCGGTAACGGCTCAGATGTCCCACTGGGTCGCTCTTTCCATCATACACTGCGAGGGGTGGCGGGACGAATCTGGCTGGGAACTTTGCCCGCTCAATCTCAGCTGAAAAGGGAGAGGATGAAATCTGGTGGAGCTTTTTCCAAACCGGGTTGTGCTGGTGCTGGTGAGGAGGTGTCTTGGGGTGGTCAAGCTTGCGCCTCTTGGGGGACACTGACCTTTGATGCCTGTGCTTTGACCTTCTATTATGCTCCTTGTGACTGGGAGTGTGCTTTGGGCTCCCACATGAACCTGAGCGACTCCTGGAACGTCTCCTCTGACGCTGGCCACCTTTCTTCTTGTCTCCTTCCTTCAAGAATTTGAGCTCTTCTTCTAGTTCTTCGATTCTCCTCTTTTTCCTGGCTTCACCAAGGAAGGAGGGCTCTTTAGAAGGTGAGTGGTGCCTTCCTTCAATCCTTCCGTAGGAACGCCGCTCTTCACGTCCCCTCTGCCCTCCCGGTACCTGCACTTCAGACCGAATCCTTCTGTGGTTGAAGGTTGGCAGTCTCGCACCCCGTGGGTTGTTCTCTGAGACAGCTTCTTCTTCCATCTTTCCGGGTGAATCTGTAACCTCTTCTTGAACTGGTCTTTCCCACAGACGGCGCCAATTGTAACGGGAAATAATTTTGAATAGATGCTGAGTGAGTTGAGAGAGACCTCTTCGGGACTGGTTCTGAAGATCAGCCTTCTGATGGGTAGAAAAAGCCTGCACAAAGCAAATCAGGTGAGAAGTATCTAGTCCCCGGTGTTGGGGACTGATTACCCTCCGATGGCAAAGTCAGTCTGGGATTAAGAACCGAATATGAGTGCAGTGTAAGTTTGTGGTTTTTGTGTGTGTAGCCCGTAAAAACATACCTTATTTCCGCATATGAGCCCTTATTTATAGGCCTTCCAGTTACAGGTCACATGCTGATGTGATTGATCAGCTCTTGAACAGTGAAACTGACTTGAGATGGGACACTAGGATGTCTGTCCACCCCCACGTGCGTGGGTTGCCCCGAAACATTTATGACTTTGTGTGCTTGTCCCCCACGTGGGATATTACCTGGCGGGTCACTTCGCAGTTTAGCATTAAATGTCTCCAACCACCCATATGTCTGGCATTGAATGTAGGGATTCAGAGTATCTTGCGGTTTGGCACGGCGCGTTGCCACTCAGCGAGTCCGCGTAGCGGCCTCTATATCCGTGCCGCTCTCATAATGACTGGTCCGCTCATCTCTTTAAATATCCATAAATCAAATATTTTCCCTCACATTTTTGACCGGCAAAGGATTAAGGAAATCAGCAATCGTTACATCATTGATGCAAAATTTATTAGTCATATAATGGTTAGTTTTGCACATTCAGGGAAAAAGGAGAAGATGAGAAGACAATTTGAGTGAGAGAAAGACAAGGGTCGGTTTTGCACATGCAAATTTTTTATTTATTTTTTCAATACAACATCGTTTTGAGATATGGTATTTGTTAATTTTGGATAATTTTTTTTTACCTTCCATATACGATATGGCATTTTTTTTCCTTCTATAACGAAATTTTATAGGGTAATTTCTTATTGTTTGTTATTTTTTAAGAAGAATAATTTCTTAGCGTTACTAATGCACATTTTAATGGGACATTTTTAATGAGCAGAAAGTCGACATTTTGGTGAATACAAATCTTCTCTGCCATATTTATGTTACATTTTATACTCCACCAATTACAACACACCACATGTTTATTTCATTTCCTTATAAAATAACTGAGATTTAAAATGAAACAAATCAAATAGACAAATACAATCTGACACATGGTATATAGGATATTAATTCCATTTTAGCCTTGTTTATTTAGGAATTTATAAGACTTTTTGGCTAATTTTTTTACCTCCATATACGACAAATTTTGTCCTCTATAACCAAATTTAACAGTGTAATTTCTTAGTGTTAATATTTAAAGCCATTTATTTATAGGAAATTGAAATAAATGTGGTGTGATCTGTTTAGATTAACACATGTATTATTTCCATGCTTGGTGACTAGGAGGACTCTGTATAATTCCCATGTTCTTAAAACAAATTGTCACAGAAGTTTCCCATTGTTTCTTTGCTTTCATCATCAATCTCCCTATTGTTGCTCTATTTGTTGAGTAAATTTTAATAACAAAATGGCCCAAAGAAGAGGTTGTGCTATTTTTGCCACAGTTCTACTATTGGGTTTGCTCCATTGTGAGAACGTTTGGGCAACAACTTTTACTGTTGGAGATGATCATGGTTGGGACTTCAGTGTTTTTGGTTGGCCTCCTAATAAGGATACGACCTTCAAGGCTGGTGATGTACTCGGTAAGTATGAACCATCACTATTTTCCGAGAAAGTAAGCTCGTCCAAAGGGTAAATCAGTGGGATGTGCCACTATGCTAAGAACCCTCTGGTAAAAATGAAACATTATTACTAGAAAATAATTGCATACTTTTATCATCATTTTTCATTTTCTAAATTACTATGATGTCCCAATTTAAAAACATTTAATATTAAATTAGTCATATAATATCTGTATGCAATCTAATTTGATATCGTCACAATTCACAGATGCTCTATTAGAACGTTAAGAAAATTCTCTAACTGAGATTTACTATTTTTTTCCTTGTTTTTATATTACAGTGTTTAACTATGATCCAACAGCGCACAATGTGCTCGTCGTAGACAAACAAGGTTATCATACGTGCGAACCATCTGAAGCTACTAAAAAATTTCAAAGTGGAAGTGATAGGATTACGCTTGTGAAAGGAGACAACTATTTCATTTGCGGTGTTCCAGGCCATTGTGGCAAAATGAGATTAGCTATCAATGCATTGTAATTTGAGACAAACAGGTCTTAGAATAAATACAATGGAGTAATTAATAAAATTTAGACTAAAGTCAATTTTTGGCCCCCTAACTTAGGGGGTGTTTTCATTTTGACCCCCTAACTTTAAAAATTTTCATTTGGGCCCTCTAACTCTTTTTAGCTATCAAATTACACCTTCCGTTTATCTCTGTTAAAAGCTCCCGTTAAGTGCCTAGTTGGACAGATGACGTGTCATATGATGTGACAAATTTTAACACGTCATACAAAAAATAAAGTTAAATACACATGAAATACACTCTTCACATAGTTGATGGAAAGCATCGGCTTCACATGATTGGGCAGCCCCTTGATCTCATTGTAGAAGTTCCTCAACGCCATTTTTCCACACAGGGACTGTAAAGAACAAAACTTTGGAAAAAAAAAAAAAACTTTGCTACCCCATTTATCCCATAAACACCCTTATTCCCTCTCTTTTTTTTCCATAAACACCCTTAAATTTTCCCTCTCTTTTTTTTCTTATATGAGAAAACTTTAACCCCACAAGAAATTTCCACCAAAACAAAAACGAAGAAAGAATCATTTTTCTCAAAACCCATAATTTAATACTCCAGCAGAATATTGAACTTGATAAGACTTACAGATCCCTGTCATAAAAACAATTCAACACTTTCATTTGTCTTCCTATTTTCCCAGCAACCAAACAAACAAATAATAAATATATATATATTTCCAATTTCCCAGAAATGCAATCCACAAAAAAAAAAAAATTACAATTTCCCAGAAAATATTTTGTTCGGAAAACCAAACAGGACCCATTTATGCAATGTTTGATTGTATGAATATACAATCGGAAAACGGAGATAGAGAGAAGACTAATCGATTTAAAGGAATGAATGAATCAAAGTGAAATAAAATAAAAAGAGAGTACTTTTCCTGCTCTGTGTGTGTGATGTGGTGATGCAGAGAGGGCTGGACAACCATGAATATACAAGTGGTGGTGCGATGTGGTGATCAACGGCAGGTACAACACCGTTTCACCTATTTAATGTGTATTTTTTATTTTCTTTTTGATCACGTGTTAAAATTTGCCACATCAGATGACACGTCATCTATCCAACTAGGTACTTAACAGGAGCTTCTAACAGAGATGAACGGAAGGTGCAATGATAGCTAAAAAAAGTTAGGGGGTTAAAATGAAATTTTTTTAAGTTAGGGGGCCAAAATGAAAACACCCCCTAAGTTAGGGGGCCAAAAGTTTACTTTAGTCTAAAATTTATCAATGCTATGTTTTGAATATGAGATTTCTTTGTGTCTTTATATGAATGTTTTATATTTTATTAAATGTTTCGTATTAATTAATAAAATTAGGAAAAAAAAATAATAGAAATCCTCTATCTTTTTATTCGGAAAAAATTTAAAAACTTATCCTAAAGTTTAGATCAAAGTCAAGCATGCTTTGGAGAATAAAATTGGGAAAATACACAAAACTATTCCATAAAGATTTCTGTGTTCATTACATTTGAAACAAGAAACCCATGAATTCTGAAAGAAAAATATCAACCATTCTATATCCCCTTCAACCATTCTATATCCCCTTCCATTTTTTTGGTTTTTGGATAATAAATGAGCTTTCATTCAAAGGCAAACCAACTACTAAAGCAAAGCAACCCCAGAGTGGGATTGATGTCTATTACAAGCAAGTATGAAACACTGGGGGCTTACATAAAAATCAGAAGACCCAGAAGACCCCAATAGCAGTGTTTGAGCGACCAAGCAGCCAGCTCATGGGGGGCACAATTGGCACACCCCCCTTAACCCAGTTAAATACCCATTCTGGATGGGCCTCAAAAGTCAAAACAGCTCAAAATTTTAACGAAACATCTTCGAATACACCAAGGAATCGACTCTTGGGAGCTACTTAAATGATATGTGCAAGAGCTTGGGGGTCCTATGTAGATGCACACGTGGCTATAGCTCCTTCTCCAGCAGCGGCATAAATGTTTTGGCATCTCTATGGAGTCCAAGTCCTAGTCTTTAGGAGTAGTGATCCCTTTATTTTAGTTGTTTGGTTATTTGTTGATGTTAGTCGTTTGTTAATAGGAGGAAAATGTGATATGAAGGGGCATCCCTTTATTTTATAACACATCGGAGATCCTTTAATTGAGGAATTAATGTGATATGAAGGGGCATCACTTAATCCAAAAGCTTAAGTTTATGGGTATCAGCCTAGTTATGTCATATTAATTCCTCAACTTTTTTACTTATTCTCCATGTGGAACTTCTACTCGCATGTGTAAACCTAACACATATGCAGCCTAAGGAACAATGTGATCCACAATAGTTGCAAGGTAGAACGTCATTTTTGTGAGCACTCTGTCTTCTTCAGCACTCTGTCTTCTTCATTTTTGACAATCCAAGAGTAGCTTGGAATTGGAAAAAGTCCCCATCAAGAATAATTAAGCTAAGTGTAGATGCTTTAGTAACTTCAGAGAAAGCCTCCATTGCAGTAATAGCTAGAGATGATAAAGGAGAGATGTTGAAGGCCTAGGCCAAACAGGTTAATATATGCTAAATGACCCAACAGTTGCGGAAGCTACATGGGCTACAGGCTTTGGCTTATGAGCTTAGGCTTTACATATAGCTTATGAGGAAAAGTTCCTATCCGTAGTTGTGGAAGGAGATGCGAAAATTTGTTTTGATGCACTAGGTACAGATTCTAATGAAGTAGTGCTCATTTGGAATCCCATTTGGAAGGTAAAAAACACATTTTGAAAAAGCAAAACCAAGAACCCAGATTTAGTAAGTGTTTAAACATAAGAAAAAAAAAAACATGGTTTGTAAAATTTTTAGCCTTAAAAAATTACTTTTTGAAAATGAAGCTCAAAGTTTCATTTTCAAAATATATTTTTAACAAAAAGCACAGTTAGAAAATGAGTTGCCAACCTCACCCTAAAGTGAATGGCTCATAGCTATCTCAATTGAGGATCCTATACATTAACGTGATATCCTACATTCCTACCCCTTAACGTAATTATCCAATTTAGTTCCGAGGGATATATATGTGTGTCCAAACTAATTATACAACACCACACAATTATGTGACACGTTAACTTAATTATTTTTTATTTATTTATTTTTGAGAAAACTTAATTACCTAATTTAGTTTCAATAGCTTGGGGTCGCAATACTTCTTTTAAATAAGTTTAAGGTTTGCGTATATAAGACTTTCATTCTTTTGTTTAGCGCGCAAAAAAAAAAAAAAAAAAAAAAAAAAGAGACTTTCATTCTTCCATAAATTAAAATAAAAAATAAAAGTTTTAGCAAAAATAAAATAAAAGACTTTCATTCCTTCCTTCCTTCTTATCAATTTACTAGTAAAATAAAAATAAAAACCTCTATTGGCAGTATCCCATGAACTTGTGGCTCACGGTTACCCTCATAAGACTTTAACATATTCCTCAATTTACTTATTAAGTTGTAACAACGACAACCTAGAACATTAAGTATAAAAACTACAGATATAATTAAATAGAAAAATGATATTAAGGATATTACGAATTATATTATGGATACTTTACAAAATAGTAAGTTAAAAATAAATAAATAAAATATTTAGAATAAAAATTATCAAATTTTATTAAATAAAAAAAAATGATAATAAGGTCATAAGGATATTGCAAATTCCATTATATAAACTTTACAAAATAGAAAGTTAGGAATACTTTCATGAGTGCATATCTCTTCGAAAGTGTGCAGTTATGTTTGCAATCTCTTCAAAGGAACACGTGAGTGCAGATATCTTCTCTCTCTTTCTCGCTCTTGCTTAGCTTGCTTGAGACGCGAATAATCCTTAATTTGGCAACATCAGCAAATGAAATCGACTCGATAGTCAAACGATAGACAAACTTAGAATTTCATCTGCATCCAGCTAGTCATTGGACAGTGAAAGTTGATAACGATTACTACCAAAGTGTCATGCAAAATTAATGATTCAACCCAAATCAAAACAATATGGACGGTTACGATGAATAATTTTTTGGACCATGAACATATTACATTGCCACTAACAGCAAACATATGCTTTAGTTTTGGATAAGCATCCCAGCATCGATCATCTTGTACTACCTAAGCAAAAGAAATGACAAATGACCAATTCATTGACATATCACCCTCTTTTATTACACAAAGATAAAAACCTCATAGAGACCCAAGCTCACCTTCTTCTACTATAAAAGAAATGCCATTGCTTAAATCTTACACACACACCCACATAGAAGTCATGAAGAACCACATTTTCTTACTTCATTGCCTCTCATCACTTCTCCTTATAATCCCTTGTGCCAGTCAAAGCTATGCATGCGACAAGAGCGAAACCAGCCAATTCCCCTTTTGCAACACCTCCCTATCTTATGTGGACAGGGCCAAGGACCTAGTGTCACGCTTAACTCTCCAAGAAAAGGTGCAGCAAATAGTTAATGATGCCACAGGCATTTCTAGGCTTGGTGTGCCACCATATCAATGGTGGTCCGAGGCCCTTCATGGGGTCGCAGTTAGCCGTGGGGCAAATTTTAATGCAACTGTGCCTGGTGCCACTAGCTTTCCAGCTGTAATTCTATCAGCAGCGAGCTTTAATAAGACGTTGTGGTATAAGATGGGACAGACTGTGTCAACTGAGGCTCGAGCCATGTACAATGCGGGCTTATCCGGGTTGACATATTGGAGTCCTAATGTCAATGTGTTCCGTGACCCAAGATGGGGGCGTGGCCAAGAAACGCCAGGGGAGGATCCCTTTGTGGTGTCCAAATATGCAGTGAATTATGTCCGGGGTTTACAAGAAGTGGATGAGGGAGGAAATTCTACTGGGGATAAGCTTAAGGTCTCAAGTTGTTGCAAGCATTACACTGCCTATGATGTTGATAAGTGGAAAGGCGTTGATCGATTTCACTTTGATGCAAAGGTATATATATTGCTCTCGTTATTAATGTTTTTTGGTACAAAACAAGCAACAGAAAATTGTTTTGAAATTTGTGTTTTTTTGACTAATTTTAAGAGTCACAACCAAACACAACAAAAAGAGTCACAGAATTTTAGGGTCTATGTTATGGCACAAAAGAGAAGAAGAGGAATTTAAGATTATATCATTGAGACACGTGATAACAAAGGAATATTATTGGGGTTGTTGCAGGTGACAAAGCAGGACCTTGAGGATACATACCAGCCACCATTTAAGAGCTGCGTAGAGGAGGGACATGTAAGTAGCGTGATGTGTTCCTATAATAGGGTGAATGGGATTCCCACCTGTGCTGATCCTGACCTTCTTCAAGGAGTAATCAGAGGCCAATGGGGTCTAGATGGGTTAGTAACTCTCCACACTATTAGCCACATGCACGAAGCTAGTACTAAGTGATATGTAAACACCACCTAACACACCATTTATACACATCACCTAAAATATTAATACATATCAATAAAATATAGACCTTTGTGAATATTATTATCCACCATTTGTAAATGTATGTTCACATTAAATAGTGTGTGCAGACTATAGTGTGCAACAATATTTACTCTTTTTACTAATTCATGTTTTCAAGTTCAAGGTTACCCAACCAAATTTTGGAACCTTTTTGGTTCCAACTCACAAATGCTAAATAACAAGCTGGTCCCACTATTTTTTTTCCAAGACTTCTATGAACTAGATAAATGCAAATTCTGTCGTTTTTCTAGCTTTTCCTTTATTCTCTTCGAGAAACAATACAGATTCAAGCTAAGTTTTTTTAACCCTATGTGGCTATGTCTATGTTGTGGCTATGTCTATGTGATGTTGGCTTTTTATGGTTTATACGCTAACTTCACGAAAATAACCAATCTGGGTTTTTCTCTAGCATTAAATACTATTTGGGTATATATGATTGGAAACTAAAGTTACTATGACTTTTGGTCCTATGAGCAGATACATTGTTTCAGACTGTGACTCAATTAAGGTTTATTACGGTGCCATCAATTACACTGCAACACCTGAGGATGCTGTAGCCCTTGCCTTGAAAGCAGGTAGTCATTAATATGATTGCATATATCCACACAAATTCTATACCATCAATTGCTTGTGCATTAAATATTTCTATGTGATTATGCAGGTTTAAACATGAATTGTGGGACTTATCTAGGAGATTACACAGAGAACGCAGTTAAGCAGAAAAAAGTAGATGAATCTGTAGTAGACCAGGCTTTGATATACAACTACATTGTCTTGATGAGACTTGGCTTCTTCGATGGGGACCCAAAATCTCTCACATTTGGAAATCTGGGACCGTCGGATGTATGTACTAGTGATAATCAGCAATTGGCACTTGATGCTGCAAAACAGGGAATAGTGTTGCTAAACAACAAAGGAGCTCTTCCATTGTCCAAAAATAACATCAAGAACTTGGTTGCTATAGGACCCAATGCCAATGCCACTGAAGTTATGATAAGTAACTATGCGGGTATACCTTGCCGCTTTGTTAGCCCTTTGCAAGGGCTACAGAAATATATTTCAACTGTGAGCTATGAACCGGGTTGTAGCAGTGTGAAATGTGGTAATGAGAGCCTTATTGAGGCGGCAGTTAAGGCTGCAACTATCGCTGACACAGTGGTGTTGGTAGTGGGGCTTGATCAGTCTATTGAGGAAGAGAGCCTGGACAGAGAAAACTTGACATTGCCAGGATTTCAACAAAAACTTGTAGTTGAAGTGGCTAATGCCACAAATGGAACAGTGATTCTTGTTGTTATGTCAGCTAGTCCAATTGACATTTCTTTTGCCAAAAAATTGACTAGTATTGGAGGTATTTTGTGGGTGGGATATCCAGGTCAAGATGGAGGGGATGCCATAGCTCAAGTTATATTTGGAGACTATAATCCAGGTTATCTACCTCCCCCTCTCACACTCATTTATATTTCACTGCAACAAGTCTAAATTAGGCCTCACACTAATGGAATAGTTAATAACATATCATGTCTGAACATTTTCCTAAGGCATTTCATGTTTAACACACACAATCCTTTTTTCCTGTGATCAACACACTATCATGTACTGAAATTTTGTTTTGTGTTGTTAGGTGGAAGGACCCCTTTTACATGGTACCCACAAGCATACGTAGATGAAGTGCCAATGACAGATATGAACATGAGAGCCAACACCACAAGCAACTTCCCAGGAAGAACCTACAGATTCTACACTGGAAATGCCATCTATGAGTTTGGTCATGGGCTAAGCTACTCAACCTTCTCCAATTTCATAATATCATGCCCCTCCACCATACTTATCCAATTGACCACCAACCTGTCAAATACTATCTCAAACGGCCAGGCAATCGACCTTTCAACCGTAAACTGCAACAATTTAACATTTGAACTTGTCATTGGTGTGAGGAACAATGGGACAAGGGACGGTACCCATGTGATTTTGGTGTTTTGGAAGCCAGCAAGCTCGGCAGAGGTGAGTGGTGCACCAAATGTAGAATTGGTGGGATTGAGAGAGTGAGTTAAGAGTGAAGACAGAGTCAGTAAGTGAAAGTGGATGGGAAGGGACTAAGTGTTGTGGATAGTGAAGGGAAGAGGAAGAGTCAGTGACAGTGAAAGTGGATGTGTGCAAGGGACTAAGTGTTGTGGATAGTGAAGGGAAGAGGAAGTTGATCACTGGCGAACATACTATTTTGGTTGGTTCCCCTAGTGAGGGCCAAGTGAGGCACCATTTCAATGTTCGGCTGCCAGCTGAGAGTGGAGATAAAGGCATTGTTTCTACGTAACTCCAGCAGCAACTATTATATATCTAGCTAGCTTAGTTTGTAATATCTAATCTAGTAATAATGGTGGAAGCAGCAGTGTATGCAATTTGCACCTAGTCAACATGATGTTAATTTAATTTTAACTGCACCAACTCTATCAGCATTTTATGCTTAGCAATTATATAATTTTTTTTACATGAGCGTGGCACTACCAGTGTTTAATTGTGTGTTTGGATCATAGTTAATTAATAGTAATAGTTCAAAAGTGTTTGGATTATAGTTAATATTAGTAGAAGAAATTGAGTTTGTATGGTTGGTTGGTAAGAACAGAACTCAGAAGAATTTGACACGAAAGAAGAAGAAGAAAAAAAAGAAGCAAAAACGCTAGAAGAAGGGGTTGAACCTTCGACCTTGTGGTTAACAGCCACACGCTCTAACCAACTGAGCTATTCCAGCAATCGATCGATAACCTACGTATATTACATATCTAATATAAATATAGTTCAGGACCTTCACGTATCATGGGCAAAAGATCTATTATAAGTTTAAAACCGTAATTCAAGACCATTCGAAAGGGTAGGTTAGTAACCAGCGTATAAAGATATGAAATTCTTATGATCACTCACTTAAAATATTATCACAGAATTTTTAATATCATAATCCATTTATTGTTAAACAAATGGTTTCGATTTTGTCACATTAGTATTTAAACAAATAGTAATTAGGGATTATTTTGGTATCTACTAAACTTATTGATTTTATAATAAAATCTAAACTATTCTTTTTTTTTTTTTTTTCTTTTTTTTTATAATTTGATAGTTGGGGGAAACAATGTATTATTAGAATGTAAATTTTTAATAACTCTACCATAAACACTAATGAATCTTAAATTCGACCAAAGAAAACTATGTAAGTCAAAAGAAAAAAAGAAAAATTTAAAATTTAAATTATTACTTTTACAATGAATCATAAAATGGAGAAAACAAAAGAAAAAATATTTATGCATCGCCTTAGAGTCAATTTTTTTTTTTTTTTTTTTTTCATTTTCCATAGTCACCTAATTGTCTGACTTTCACTTCTTTTTTTTTTACTATTATTTTGTAATCATTTTTCTTTTTCTCCAATCATGTTTCATATCAGCAAATCATCCCTACCCTTGATTTCAATCTATTTCCAGTTAATGAATAATTAAATGTCATGCTACTCTGAATAATCAAATCATCACAGAGTAGGAAAACTAATTAATGAATAATTAAATTTATTTCCAGTTTATTTTTTAAAGGAAATTTCTTCGTAGTTAAGCATAAGCATTTTATATCCTACTCTGACCAGATCCCCAAACTCACGATCATATATGTCATGCTGTCTAGAGCTCATTGATCATGATGATCTCTCTCTCAAATTACACGTGAGGGGCATCAAAGCATCTTGACTATTTCTATTGCTTAGTAAAATTCAACAATTCAACCACCCCAGATTCTCATACTTGCCAACTTTATTGTACAAGACCAATTCAATCTAATCAACCAAAAACGGAAAAAGAGAAACAAACAAACACGAGCTTAATTATACAAAAGCAAATAGTTTTGGGATCTCAATAGTCAATTGCAAAAATGGAACAAAAGTCACAACTTAAAACACTAATTTTCACACTGTTGCTAGCGACGTTCATTCATCCTTGCTTGGTTCACTCACGCAATCTTGAAATAGCTCCTTCACCTGCACCCGTGAGTTAATTTCCCACAACTTTGTTTTATTTATTTATTATTTATTTATTTATTTCTAAATGATCAAATTTTGTCTAGGCAAGTGGACATGAAGCAAAAGGGTCATTTCCAGCTGCATGTCATTCCAAGTGCAATCAATGCACGCCTTGCATGCCTGTTGAAGTATCGGTCAAAGCAATGGAGCTGGAAGAAAATGAATACTATCCTCTGGTGTGGAAATGTATGTGCCGCCAAAATATATTTTCCCCTTAGCTGAAGAAGTACTCGGTATTCTTATGCTTTTTCAAGCTTCAAAAGGATTTTATCTTGTAATTATAATAATTTGTGCATTAATTTAGATGAGACTTTTTTTTTTCTTTTTTTCTTTTTTTAAATATGAGTGTTCAGGATTCTTAAAATACCAATTAATCCCTAGATTTTTTAGATAAGATTACTTTATGGACGTGGGAGCCAATGTCATGGAAATATTTTTTGTTTGTTTTTATATGGAGGAATCTTATCCAAGAGTTTTGTAATTCAATTAGTACATCTTAGTATTTTTAATAGAAATATTCAGAGTTCAAATCTCTCTCTCTCTCTCTCGCTCTCAATTATCTAATTATCAACAACAACAACAAAAATATGAAGGAATCATGGAATTTGTGGTTGTTGTGTTGGGTTTTAATTTTTTATTATTTTTACTTTTTTTCTTTTTCTTTTTTTTTTTTTTAAATCAGATTGAAAGTTGAGATTTAACTTCCAAACTCAACCATAAAGTATTACATGATGATATTGCACCGCATATGAATCTGTTGGGTTGAGATGTTTGAATAATAAAACATTTGGAGGACCTATAACTATAAAACACACACCTCAAAAGAAAACGGATGTAAGAGCATTCCCAATGGGTTTGCTAAAACCCAATTTTAACTCAAATATAGCCTATAAGCCTCAAAAATGGCTCCCAACAGATTAGTAACACATTGGCTAAAATAGATTTTTGCTACAGTATCAAGGCATTTTTACCTTGCCACTATTCATAAGCTATTTATTATTTTATTATTTAATCTCTCTCCTCTCCTCTCCTCTCTCTCTCTCCCTCACGCACATAAATTGCATTCTCTCTTTTTCTACCTCCTGCTCTCTCTCTCTTTTCTCTCTCTCACTCAATGACACTCTCCCTAGGTCCTCCGCCTTGGGTTGTCGTCCTCTGCCGTCATGGGTTCACTGCCATCGCCACCAGTCATACAGCTGCTGCAATAAGTGTTGGCTGGCTATAAAACTCAAGACCCACGCCCACAACCACAACGAAAAGGCTACGCCAGCGACAACAACAATTGAGTGCTTGTGGGTTTCATGGATTTTGAACGTGTTGGGGTTTAAAGAGTTGTGGATTGTGATAAGCAAGTTCATAAGGGCTATGTTGAGGTTATGGCAGTGGACAATTTGGAGATCAAAACCATGGCCGGAAGCTTTTGTCTTTTAATAGAAATGATAGTGGCAGGAAGCTATTAGAGAATTGAGAGAAAAGGAAGAGAGAGAAGAGAAATATAAATAATTAAAAAAATAGAGTAAAAATGATATTTTAATAGAATAGAGTAAGAAATACATAATCGGATGGAGGTGCAATTAAAAGTGAAGAGGTAAAATAGAAAAAAGTAACTCTTTAAGCTAAATTTTAGCCAAAATTTTGCATAAGCCGTTGGGAATGCTCTAACATGTACATAATTTAGGTTGGAGGAACACGACAACCGTTGTGGAAGAAGAGAAGAGCACAAAACTTAGGGAGGAGCACGACAACACAAAACATATTTATGGTGGGTTAGGAGTAGAACAATATTTTTATGAATTTTATTTTAACCGTTGATGTTTGGCACTTATCACTTTATCAAATTGACTCATTGAGTCCTTTTTTTTTTTTTGCTACGTCATCGAGCCCTTTTGTTTTCTCATAAAATCTAGGATACAGTTGTTTGTAGTCAACTTGCTACAACTCACTTCGTGTCAACTAATTAGATCATTCACATATACAATTAGTCACATGACCTATTTAATGAGTCATATAACTTGCTTAAATAATACATGTGGATGATCTTATTAGTTGCCATATAATGGGTTGTATAATCTAGTTATAAACCAGTTTGTAACTAAACTCTGTTCTAAAATCTATACTCCTTGCCCCCATCAAATTTAACTTACCTCTCAATCCAGGGTAGATTATCTTTCCTTTATTCATTCTTTTAGAGCAACTCCAGCAGTCTCTCTACTCTTTCACTCACATGTGGAGAAAAAAATCACTTTCTACTTACTTTTTCAGATATACTCTCTAACAAACTCTCAATTCTTTCCCGACTCTATTTAAATATACTTTCTTTATTCTTCTATCTAATTTAAATATTATATTTTTTATTTATTCTTTATCCACATGTGAGAGAGAGAGGAAATGGAATTATTAAAGAATGTGGGTAGAGAATTACAGTAACTCTCTTGTTTTGAAGAGTTGCAGTAACTCTTTTGTTGTGAAGAGCTACTGTAACATTTAAAACATGTAGAGAGCCTTGAGAGAAACTGATGGAGTAACAAAATCTTATTTTGGTTCTTTACATGTGAAGAAGAGAGCTTGTTGGAGATGCTCAAAAGAATTTGATTCATCTCTCTCCAAACTTTGAAGCTATGAGGGGTGCCACCACCATCACAACACAATGGAGGTGAGAGGGTCGTCAGGGAGATGCGGAGGGACCATATATGTTAGTGATTCCAGCAACAATTGCGTGTGGTACCGCCAAGGCGTTGGCTATTGGCTTGAATACCCTCTATGCTCACGGTGTGGCTCAAACCCTAAATCAATTATGCATTTACATAAAGAGTGTCATGCGTCAAGATCTGTTTGGAACAAATTAAGGATCCCAAGTTCATGCATTTTCCTCCTTTGGTTTCCCTCTTTATGTTACAAGCTAATTTTAATTTTTAGGCTTTATTTCACAAACACCAAGTGCGTGTTTGGTACATCGGATTCAAATCCGGATTCTGTGATTCAAATACAAAATCACTGCGTCCCACACCAAAAAAAGATGTTTGGTACATGAGTTTTAAGTGAGGATTGAAATCCCAACTTGAATTTTATGTGGGTCC
>OU015767.1:13441305-13495527 GCA_907173295.1 Fagus sylvatica
AAGAGGGAGGCAAACCGTTGGGGGCTGAAAGGATGACTAGAGGAGTTTCTCTTTAAATCTAGAGAAGGTACTGGTAGTGAAAGAATCCTCAATTTCTATGCCCCAAAGCAGAGGTAAGAATTTGATTTTAATAAAGAAACCATTTGTTTCAGTATTATATAGGAATGTGGGAATGGTAACAGTATATACTTTTATAGTGTTGCGTTAATATGAGCAAGCAAAGAAGGGATTGATATTGCAAAGTCATGGCTGGAAGGCAGAGAGAATGGAAGTTATTGGCTATTGCTTTATGAAAGTCATGGCTATTGCTTTATAAAAGTTACGGGAATGTGAGACAATGAAAAAAAAATAAAACAAATAAAAAAAAAAAAATAAGTTACAAATAATTTTGAAAAAGATATGTTCAACCCACTCTTTGCCACACTACCACACAGCCACCGCCTGATCATCACTGTAGATTACTAGTCTTACCATCGCCACCTCCAGCCTCCGCCACTAACCATGGCGCCATTCCTTTTCTGAGCACCGGTTAAGATTCTGAAAATTTGGGTTTTTATTTTTTGAAGTAAATCTATTAAATCGCCAGCCTCGTGGGTTTCGACAAGTGTTGGCAACGCAGATTTGGGGTTTCTTTTGGTGGTGATGACAACGTACGACAGAGGTGGGGGGTGGATTTGAGATTAAGTTGGCAGAGGTTGGGGTTGATTCGAGGTTGAGTCAATGATAGGTTTTGTTAAAATAAAATAAAACAACTAACGTTAACGTTATGTTGTTTAACCAGAGTTAAATTTGCTATTAGGTTAAGTTATTAAATTTAAATGAGGTGGCATATTCTAAGCATTAGATTTAATTTTAATCAATCCTGACCATAAAATGGAGACTCTCCATTTCAAAGGGAAATGGAGAGGATCCTTATCCGATAAAGAGGGGCCTTAAAGACACAATAATTTTCATAATATTTGAGTTGATTAGCTTTTATCAGTTCTTATAAGGACTCATCACTAACATCACTTTATTATCTGCTATTAACAACTTGTCACCTTGATAGTTTTGAAATTCACAACTTTGGGGGATGCATATAACCTAAATTTCTTCCATAAAGTTAAATAGGTGATAAATTTAAGTAGGTTTTATTTATTTAATATTTGAATAACAATGAAATATTATATATTTGTTTTTCTATATTATATATTTATTTTTTGTTTAATAAAACCGTTCTTGTGTTTTAAGATTCAAAATTTCAATTTAAGTTTTATTAACATCTCTTTTATAATTGATAATAGCTAATTCACTTAATCTTATTGTGGTAATCTTAAATAGGATTTTATTAATACAATCTAATTTATTAAACAAAATATTGCAATTTCACTTAATAATATAATCTACATTGTGGGAGATTGATTTACAAAAATTAAAGTCTTAAATTATTAGGAAAATTGATTGTCAATGATTATTTGATACACTTTAACAATATTTTTTTATGAAACAATTTAGGGTTACAATTGGGTTAGATACACTTTCACGTTATATATTCTAAACATTTGTTAATATATGACAAAAAATGTTACATTTGAATATACTTAATTGTAACCATAACTGCAAAATGCAACTATCTTTTTAAATAAGATCTTTGGCCACCTCAGTATATACTCAACTCAAGGATTAAACCTTTGCATTTTACAGAACCTATAAAATCACAATTCAGATCCTATTGTAAGATTCAATTCACCAAGTTTATATCAACTGAAATTAAGGGATCACAATGTAATAACACAACCATAACCTCTAGAATATGATTTCTAAGTCCATTATTGCGAGTGTCAACGAGAATGTCCACAAGTCTCATGTTACATGGTAACATCTTAACCTATGTTCAATATAAAATAATACTAGAATGTTATGAATTCCAATGTTGTCAAAAGTGATAAAAAATAAATAAAAATTAAAAAACCTCAAACTTTTGATAACATGAGATGTAATCCCAAAATAAAATTTGTCTAGTCATCTCACGCTATGAATTATCCATCAAATCTAAGAATTCCAATTTTTCTCTCACCGAGTCTGCCCAATGCCCATCTCTCTCTCTCTCTCTCTCGACCTTCTCCTATCGCAACACATCAAATCATATCACAAATTATTTCTCATAAAAGTGGCAATGGTTGGAGGGGGTGCACGGTTGAGGGAATCGTACGACACCGACTTGAATTGCACCATTTTCTTTCTCATCATAGTGGTTGGAAGGGCGAAAAAATAAATGCTCGAGCAGTACCACAACACCAATGAGGCTGATCTCGATCAGATATATTGGATCCTTTCTTCATTGGTGTTTGCTGGATTTCCATTGGTAGCCTGATGGGTTTTTGACTTTTTGGTTGGTTTTGGAAGAGGAGTTGTAGATTGGAGATAATTTTTTGTTGGTTTTGAATTGATTTTGGAAGAGGGGTAGCAGCCAGGTGGATTGAAGGTGATTTTTTTTTTTTTGGTCAATTTTGGCTGAATAAAGAGAGAATAAAAAGAATTATGAAATAATATTTAAATAAGAGTAAAGAAAGAGTAGAGAGTCGATTGGAAAAAAAAAAAAAAAAAAAAGTAGATAAAGGTAAATTGTAACAATTCACCTACGAATACATCCAAATCCACACCTATTTATACGACTTGTTGAAGTGACAAGTTGTGAGTGGTTAAACATCATTATCATTGGGGTTTATGGCTAAAATTGCCCATGTTTTATACATTTTTTCATCAATCATAATTAGCTACTTCAACAGATTGTAGATTTGGGTGTGCAAAAGGATGTGTTTGTAGAGTTTTCCAAATTGTAAATACATGTTATTTCTCTACATGTAGATGAGAAAGCAAAGAGTTATTCGGAGATGCTCTTATAATAATTTAATGCCGATTTAGACTATCATGCTTTATACGAGCATACAGACCCCTCGTGCCTTTTATGATTGAAAGAGTATTAAAAAAAAAAAACATTTACTACGAGTGGTCGTTTAACTTTAATCCAAGACAAGAAGCTGACTACATAAGGATCGACTTTTCTTTTTTATTTTTTTTATAAATTTTTTTTGGTAAATCGACTTGTAGTTTACTCACTGAGCGACCTATAAACGACGTCGTTTAACGACTCCGCTGATTTTGTAAGTCCAAAGCGAAAGGGTCTGAGAAAAAGCAAAGTGAGAAATTAGGAATTTGCAGAGAGGCGCGCAGCAACGACCAACGATCAACAATGTCATTGAAATCAATCTTCGACGCGAAAGAAGTAAAAGCAGAATTCGAAAAAGCTGGCATAAACCCTAGCTTCATCCCAGTGATATGGAAGCACGTCATGAACCATAACCCTAACAACACCACCAACAAGACCATGGAATGGAAGGAAATTCCATCCTTACCCTCCGCCGCCTATTCCCTCCTCAACTCCAAATTCAAACCCCTCACTTCCTCCATCCACTCCCTCCTCCACTCCTCCGACCACGTCACCTCCAAGCTCCTCATCAAGCTCCAAAACGGCGCTTTCATCGAGGCCGTCATCATGACCTACGACACGCGTTTGGGTAAATACAACGGCAACCCCCGCCCCGGCGGTACCAGGTCCACACTCTGCGTTTCCTCTCAGGTTGGTTGCAAAATGGGCTGTAAATTCTGCGCCACGGGCTCCATGGGCTTCAAGAACAACCTCTCGTCCGGTGAGATCGTCGAGCAGTTGGTTCACGCCTCTCGCGTCTCGCCTATACGCAATGTCGTTTTCATGGGAATGGGAGAGCCCTTGAATAACTATACCGCCTTGGTCGAAGCTATTCGCGTCATGATGGGATCGCCATTTCAGTTATCGCCCAAGAGAATTACTGTCTCTACGGTAAGCTTAAGCTGTTAGTTAACGGTGAATTTAATCATGATGCTTTTACCAATTCACATTGTTTCTATGTTATACAAATTCGTAGTAGTTAGGAAATGGTGAATTTAATCATTTAAACGTGACAGATTACCGTCTCAACTGTATTATCTTATTTAAGACGCGATATTGGGATAATTCCAAGCTAGATTAAAATTGTTGGAAAATGTGGGAATGTGTGACTCATAAGCAATTTTTGTAGGTTGGCATTGTTCATGCTATCAACAAGCTTCATAACGATCTGCCGGGTTTGAACTTAGCAGTTTCACTTCATGCACCGGTTCAAGATATCCGTTGCCAGATAATGCCTGCAGCTCGGGCATTTCCTTTGGAAAAGCTTATGGCTGCGCTGCAAGAATATCAAAAGAACAGGTAGGAATTTTATATACACACACATATAAGGAAAGGTAGAAATATTCTTTAGACTTTACTATTGTGAAGGCAGTGAAAATTCTGAAAATGTCTCATGTTTTATCTTAAAATTTCAGTCAGCAAAAAATATTTATCGAGTACATAATGCTTGATGGAGTGAATGATGAAGAGCAGCATGCACACCTCCTTGGCAAGTTGCTAGAGACGTTTCAAGTGGTGAGCTTTTGAATTTGAATTACCAGAAAGTTCCAAGCTTTATTTATCCTGCTCAGTCTGAACACAATTTGCAGGTGTTAAATTTTGTATCACTTTTTCTTATTACATTATATTTGTGTATAGTTGGATGTTTATGTGGTCCACTGAATGGATTCAGAACTTAAGAGAACTTCTATGGATGTATGGCACATGTGAATTTTTCTTTTAATGGGTTCTGAAAACTCGGGCACAAATAAGGTTGTTGATTAAAAAGAAATACTTGCAAAGAAACCAGCTGTTCCTTTTTGGATTTCTGTAGCTTGCCTTGATAAATTAGGGGACAGCTGATTGTATTAAATAGCCAAATCTTTTGTATCGTTCATGGACTTTTACTTCAAATTTCATCTAACAGCTCTTTTTACTTAAACAAATGTTGTTACCTCAAAGTGTAGTCAGCAATGGGCCTTTCCAATTTTCTGTCTAAATCTATTTTAAATACATTTTAATTGCCCAGCAAAACAAAATTTAGTTTAAGTGCTTGTGATTAAGTTGAAAATCTCTTCCCACAATGACGCCATTGATTTACATTAAACCCAAGATTTGGCTAAATGTAGCGGACTCGTTGAGTGGCTCGTCTCATAGGCGAACCCGCTCAGAATTCCAGCCACCAACCATGGAGTTTGTACACCAACGATCGGGTCTTGAATATCTCCGATCATCCAGTGTAAACAAAAACTCTACACCAACTTCTGCAATGGGTAGTGGTCCAAAGATGGGTTCCTATCCAACCCAAGTTCCCAAGGAAGCTAAAAAATTTCACTAATATTAGTTGATGATGCAAATTATTCTTATGATTTTTGGGGTGAAATGGTTAATGTTGTTTATTTATGTATATTCTTTCAAATTGTATGGTGTATTTGGGTGAAAAGGGTAGAGCTTCATCAAAATGATGGGTCGCCCTCAATTGTATTATTGTGTTGATTTTCATTAATGGTAATTGATTATTGAAGTGTTGTAATGGAAATTGTATATGTCTTTATTTAGTATTTTTGGTCGTTGCTCAGCTATATGTGTACCTTCGACTTTGATCATGATATGATTTATACCTTCACTCTGAATTTTGTGAAGGTTTCCTTTACACAGGATTGTTTGAATATTTCGGATTCATTAAAGGTGTGTTTGAATATTCAAATTAATTTATTAAAAACAAATCATTTGTTGTCATTTTTGTGATAACCTAACAGGGAATTGGGTCAAGAAGGGGGTGTTTGTCGGTGCCTTACCGGAAGGGTAGATGAATGAAATATTTCTATACTAATAATGTACCGTTTGGGATGACTTAAAAATCAATTTGTTTTGGATGCAAGTAGTTCATATCTAACCCAATATATCTCAACCTAGTTTTAGCTCAATAACATGTTTATATGATTAGATTAGTTTTTTTTTAGGAAATATGATTAGATTAGTTAAGCTAATAATTTAGGCAAGAAAAAGACAGATAAGATAATAGGTTAGACCAGAAAAGGACTAGAAAACTAATAATAATGATAAGTAGTAAATGAAGTAGAGACGTGGGGGGAAAGTAGAAGCCGGAAAAGTGAGATAAGATAATAACTTAGACAAAAACGACGTCCAAACTCCAAAATAATAATGAGGGTAAATTATAATGTCACTCTTGATTTTTTTTTTAATATGATAGAAATTCTAATTTAAACTCAAACACACGTATATTTTTAAAATCCTGAAGATCAAACCCACACACTCATAGATGAGTAGGGCTTTTTGGGAAGGAGGATTACCACTGGGCCGAATGCCCAAGTGGCACACTCTTGATATTTGATGAAACTAGATTCGTTATACCCAATTTTTAACAAATAACACTTCATTCTAAAATTCTTAAAATAAGTCACACTCTATCCCATTTTTTTAGCAGAATGTCAATTATTTTGGAATGAAGTTTCAATTATTTTGATCATTTTGGGGGCGGAGTGTTTTTCTTAAAAATCAAGTGTGTCAAGTGTAATTTCTCTATAAACTCGAAAGTGTCAGTGTAATTTATCCTAATAATAATGAGAAGTAGTAAATGAAGTAGATACCCGCGGGGGGAGAGAGAAACCGGAAAAGTGGTTGGTAACAACATTAAGTAATGCAATTTCAATTAAAAAAGGAAAAAGCATTGAACAATGAGAAAAATTGGTGAGTGATAAAGAGGGATCCGGATCCTCTCCATTTCAAATGAAATGGAGAGTCTCCATTTAAAGGTGTAGATTTAAAAGAATTCGATCTAAGGCCTAGAAACTACCACCTCATTTAAAAATCACTAACTTAACTCTAGCATTAGGTTTAACATGGTTAAGAAATCTAACGTTAACTTTTTATTTTTTTTTAGCTACCACCGTTACCTCTAACGTTAACTTAGTTTTGGAAAATAAAAACCTCTTAACCAAATTGACGCTAACAACTCAGTAAAGAGGGAGGCAAACCGTCAGGGGCTGAAAGGATGACTAGAGGAGTTTCTCTTTAAATCTAGAGAAGGTACTGGTAGTGAAAGAATCCTCAATTTCTATGCCCCAAAGCAGAGGTAAGAATTTGATTTTAATAAAGAAACCATTTGTTTCAGTATTATATAGGAATGTGGGAATGGTAACAGTATATACTTTTATAGTGTTGCGTTAATATGAGCAAGCAAAGAAGGGATTGATATTGCAAAGTCATGGCTGGAAGCCAGAGAGAATGGAAGTTATTGGCTATTGCTTTATGAAAGTCATGGCTATTCAGAGACAGAGCTACTTGGGGACCAAGGGGGGCCCTGGCCCCGCTAGCTCTAAAAAAAAAAATGACTAGTAGGTATGTTGGACAAAAAAAAATTAAATTAGTCCCCCTACTAACATAATTTTCGGAACCCTTTAACAAAAAATTAGCCCAAATCACAACTCCCCTTCAACAAAAAAAATTAACCCAAATCACAACAACAAAAATAATCCAATTTTCAAGCGATCAGAAACTTAAATATTTCAAAAATCTCAATAATCTGATTTATTAACTAAAAAAAACACTAAAGAGTAACGGACCACTACCAGTAAAGCTTATACTGTAGGAGAGAGAGAGAGAGAGAGAGGGGCAGGGAAGGAGGGAGGGGCCATAGCCCCTGCCCAACTTGAAAGAAAAAAAAATAAAAAAATAGTACATATAGTTCAGGCAAATTTAAGAAATTTGATCTAAAAATTGAATTTGGCCCCTGCCAACAGAATATTTGTTTCCCTTTAACCAAAAAAAAATCCCAGCCTAAATGAATCCTTGTTCAGCTACTTCTCCTCTCCTTTTTTTCTTTTCTTTTTCTTCTCTTCTTGCTTCTTATTTGCGCTGCTCTTCTTGATTCTTCCCTGCAAACAGACTCACCTTTTCCTTATATTTCTTCTCTTCTTTTTCTTTTTGTATTTTTACCTTGGTTTCTTCACCCACCCACGTGGCTTCCTTTCTACCACCATATGTTTTTTGTTTTTTTGATAAACTACCACCATATGTTTTTTTACTCTAGTTTTAAAGTCAATCTAATAGTGTACAATTATTTATGTGGTGGTAAAAAATATGTTGGGTTATATATAATTGGACCAAAGATATTATTTATTGTTAAAATTTCTTAAGTAAATTCAAACTTCTAACAAATAGGTTATATATATATATATAACAACAATTTCAAAACGGTTATCAGTACGGTATTCATAAATTCATAACTTAACTTAATTTAATAGCTTAATAAATTCACAATGAGAACTAATAAATTTATAACTAGTGATTGTTCATGAGTTGGATCATTATTTTTAAACTTAATAAATTAAAACTTTAGTATTTTTTTGTCTAGATTTTCCTCACTTGTTTTCTTTTTACTCAACAATAACAATAATAATTAACCCTTTTTGTTAAAATATTATTATTCATATAATGAGATATTAAAAACTTTTATTTGTTGCAATATTTAATACAGAATCAACCATAGATGATTTTAATAATGAAAAAAAAGGGGTTAATTTTCATCTAATTAGATAATTGCATTGCAATGTATTAAGAAATAGTTATTATGTGTCTATTTATTGGTTGATATTTTGTTAATACAAATAGATGTTAATTTGGATTTTTATGAGAAAAAAAAATAGGATATATTTCGGCCCCCTCTATCTTGAAATCCTGGCTACGTCCCTGTGGACTAGCAATAGTTAATACATAGAAACCAAGCAAATTTATAAGCTTTTTTGCAAATGCACATATGTGTGTTCCCATGTCATTACCTTTCTCCAAATTGGCAAAATGAAAATTCCTCTACTATAATAATTGTAACAATAATCAAACACATGAATTCCACTACGGAACTCTGCAGTTTATTATTTGTCGCATTTGCGTATTGGAGAAGATAAATGATTGAACATTGAGATAGAAGAGTCTGTAAATTTTCAGGTGGATAAAATCTCTTAGGGAAGTGATATTAAGAGTGTGGTTGTATTTGATCAACAGGGTCTGATTGGGTGTGATATTTTGAGAAGCAATGGAGAACTGGGAAGAATCAAAATAGTTTAAGGATTTACAATTGTCACAATGCATGTCATTCAACAATTCTAGGTCTTTAATTGGTATGAATAGATAGAGAGATGATTTCAAAATTGTACTGTCTTCCACTCCTCTTTAGTTAGATCTTTGGAGATATGTTGAAAGTTCTCTCTCTATTACTATACAAGATGCACAAACTACACTCTGTGTGTTAGCTATTTTATACTGGGAAGCCTACCAGTAACAAAGTTATTTTTATTTCTCATAACCTAATTTTGAAACTAAAATGAATTTGCTAAAACCATTTCTGTAGAGGAGTGGCATGGAACAGAAATAGTAACAGCATTTGTATCAGGATTTACAACAACATAAAAATGTAAGGAAATTTTTATGCAAAGAACCCTATATGTATTTTCAATGTATGTGTGTATAGGTCCAAATTTTTTTGTGTTATTCCTATATCAAATGCCTACTTCTGCATTAATGGAACAATCAAATTTTAACAATGAAGATTGAAGAGATGCAACTAAGTTGGCATCCTTTGAAATTGAGATCTTAACAGGGTTATTGAAAGCACTTTCAAAACCAGCTCAAACGTACCTGATTTTCTGTTGACATGTTAGTGTTGAGTTTGACATCATTTAAATGACTTAAAGTGATCATTTTAAACTTCAATCATTAAATAGTGCTCATGGGCTAAAATTTAGACACCAATAATGTATTTAAGTCTTTTTTTATATATAAAAATTTCAAAACACACAAAAAAAAAATAATAATAATAAAAATAAAATTGAAACTACTTAGTCTCAGTTGTTCAACATTATGTTCTACAATATATCCAAACACAAAAACAACTATATACTTAGTCACTCAATATTATATTCTACAATACATCCAATATTCTTCTAATTAAAGTGCTGCTACGTGAATCATTTAGGAAAAGTCAAACAATAGGAAGATAGCTTTCAAATCCTAAAATTTCTAATTTTTAACTTTGGGTCTTAAACAACAAACAACTAAATTGTCAAACACGTACATAGTCATTTGGGGAAAAAAAGGAAGTTGGGGGGGGGGGGGACAAAATAAACTGTTAGTCCCTAAAACTTTAATAAATTAAAATTGAAATTTGATTTGTCAAACTTGAATACCACACTTCCAGCCTTAAGTTTAAAAACTGATTACATATGTACACATATTTACATGCATTACTTAAGATATTACAAGTAATTAAGGAAATGACCTCCATTTGAAACCAATAAAAATAGTTCAATACCTTTTTCTGCATTGTAACAATAAAACTTTCCCCTTTCATACCCACATGAACCTCCTCTAGCATGACAACTGCTACAATCATCAGATACATGCACTTCAAGGTCGAACTCAGCACTTACGATTGAAAGCAGTTCATCATTATCTGGATGCTCTTTTTGTGGGATCTGAATAATTGAACATTCAGAAAGAGAACTCGGAGAACTATGGTTTGATTGACTATAGTAGATATATTATAGTCTCTGCAGCTAATATTTTTAAAATTTTCGGGGGAAGTAATATTAGGAGTGCGATTGCATTTAAACAGGGTCTGGTTGGTTGAGGTAATTTCATAAGAGATTGATGGAGAACTGGGAAAACTCAAATTGGTTAAGGATTTGCAATTTCGGTTATTCAAGGTTTCCAAAAGTAGAAGGTCCCTAATACGTGTGGATTGTGTGGTGTTAGTGTAAGAGATGTTTATAACTGAAAGAATAAGATAAGTATTGGAAATATTGCAGACTGTTTTTCTATATGTTATTGCAGTGTACAAAAGCAGAAATATATAATCGGCTGTGTAGCCTTTACAAGTAAAGTATGAGCTGTACAGTAGGCAGTAAATAAATTAATATTAAGTCTAATGAGATATTTCCTTGTCAAGTTTGCCTTTTGACTTTAGCTGTTGATGAGCTGTGTGAGCTATAGATGGCAGAGAATCTGATTGAGTGTGCTGGAGAGATATGCCTTTTGACTTTAGCTGTTGATGAGCTGTGTGAGCTATAGATGGTAGCTGTTGATGAGTTGTGTGAGCTATAGATGGCAGAGAATCTGATTGAGTGTGCTGGAGAGATATCTCCTTAACAGCCCCCCGCAAGCTGACGGGGCAAGAACTGACCAGAAGCTTGTCACGCAGTAATTGGAACCGAGGAGTGGGGAGACCTTTTGTAAAAATATCAGCACGCTGGTCACCGGTGGAGATGAAGCGGAGGGACATATCACGGTTAACCACTTTTTCACGAATAAAATGGTAGTCAATCTCGATGTGTTTTGTGCGTGCATGGAAGACTGGATTGGATGCAAGAGCAAGGGCACCAGCATTGTCGCACCACAAAACAGGAGGAGACGAGAGTGGAACATGAAGGTCTTTAAGGAGCATACGAATCCAATATAAATCAGCTGTGGTAATGGCCATGGCGCGATACTCAGCTTCAGTGCTGGACCGAGCAACGACGGATTGCTTCTTGGCACTCCAAGAGACAAGGCAAGAGCCAAGAAAAATGCCAAACCCGGTAGTAGAACGACGATCATCAGGTCCACCAGCCCAGTCAGAGTCACAGAATGCATGGAGGTGGAGGGAGCTTTTGGAGAAAAATAACCCATGATCAATAGTGCCTTTGAGGTACCGTAAGACTCTCTTAGCAGCAGCCCAATGAGTGTTGGTAGGAGAGTGCATGAATTGGCATAATTGGTTGACAGAGAAGGCAATATCAGGCCGGGTGAGAGTGCAGTATTGAAGAGCACCTACAATTTGGCGATATTCTGTAGCTTCAGAGAGAGAGACGCCATCATGCAAAGAAAGTTTGGAGCTAGAGGCAGTGGGAGTGGAGCACGGCTTGGCACCAATCATGTGAGCCCGATGTAGGAGCTCAACAATGTATTTGGACTGGGAGAGGTGGAGGCCTTGAGAGTTACGTACAACATGAATTCCTAAAAAATAGGAGAGTGCACCCAAGTCTTTTAAAGGGAATTCTTGTTGGAGAGTCCGAATCAATGTAGAGATATGGGAGGAGTGGGTGCCCGTGACTAATATGTCATCAACGTAAACAAGGACATAGAGATGGATGTCTGAGTGATGGAATGTGAATAGAGAAGCATCAACCAAGGACTCTTTGAAACCGAGATGAACAAGTGATTGTCGAAGTCGAGTGAACCAGGCACGAGGTGCTTGTTTTAGGCCATAAAGAGCTTTGTGGAGACGGCACACATGGTTTGGACGAAGAGCATCAACAAAGCCACGTGGTTGTTCCATAAAGACTTCTTCAAGGAGTGAACCATGGAGGAAGGCATTGGACACATCTAATTGGTGAATGGACCAATCATAATGCACTGCAAGAGCCAAGAGAACACGAATTGTAGTAGGCTTGATAACGGGGCTGAAGGTTTCGGTGTAATCAATTCCGTCCTCTTGATCAAAGCCCTTAGCAACAAGGCGAGCTTTGTGACGGTCGAGAGAGCCATCGGCTTTTTGCTTAAGGCGATACACCCATTTATTTCGGATGATTTTGCGATTTGGAGGTCTAGGACAAAGAGTCCAAGTGCCATTGGTGATCAAGGCCTGGTATTCTAAGTCCATGGCTGCCTTCCATTCAGGAATTTTGGAGGCGTGGGAAAAGGTTGTTGGCTCGGGTGGAAGATCAGTAGCATGGAAGGCCTTGAGAGGATGAAGGGTAGAATAATAGAGGTGGTGGTCATGGAACTGTTTGGGGCGTGAGGCACCGGTCATGGAGCGAGTAATTCTGTGAGTGGTGTGCTGGGAAATTGGTGGAGGAGCTGGGATAAGGGGCATATTAGGTGGTGGGTTGGTTGTGGGTGTCGGTGAGAGAGGAGCAGTCTCAGGTGGGGGAGAGGGAGGGATAGGTAGGTCTGGGGTGGTAGTGTCAATGTCAAGAAGAGGGAAGTGAGAGGTAGAAGTGAGGGAATTACCTGGTGGCGTGGGAAGAGAAATAGGGACTGATTCAGACGGGTTGGCAAGCTCAGCAAGCACAGGCAGAGAGACGGTGGTCTTGGCTGGAAAATCCTGTTCATTGAACACAACATCACGAGATATGTAAACACGGTGAGTAGATAAATCAAGACAACGATAACCACGGTGATGAAGACTATAACCCAAGAAGACACATTTTTTGCTACGAAAGTTAAGTTTGTGTTTGTTGTATGGGCGAAGCAAGGGATAACAGGCACACCCAAAGGTGCGTAACAGGTGATAGTCAGGTGAGCGATGGAAGAGCTTAAAGTAAGGAGTGAGGTTGGAGAGGGTTGGTGTGGGCAATCTGTTAATGAGATATATGGCGGTGAGGAAAGCTTCAACCCAATATTGGGTAGAGAGACCCGAGTGTGCGAGGAGTGCAAGACCTGTATCCACCACATGACGGTGTTTACGCTCTGCAACACCGTTTTGTTGTGAGGTGTGTGGACAAGAAAATCTGTGGAGGATACCATGTTGAGCTAAAAGATTTTTGAATGGGGTGTAGGAGTATTCTCCACCCCCATCAGATTGGAAGCTTTTGATAGGTCTAGACAATAAGTTTTCAACCATGCATTTAAATTTGAGGAAACAATCATGAACATCAGATTTAAATTTTAATGGAAAAAGCCAAGAAAATCTTGAATAATCGTCAATGAAGATTACATAGTATCGAAAACCACTAAGAGAAATAACTGGGGATTGCCATACATCGGAATGAATTAACTGAAGAGGAAGAAGGGACTTTCTGGTGGATTTAGGGAATGGAAGACGTTTGCTTTTGGCCAATTGACAAGGCTCACAGAAGGAGAACTTGTCACTTGAGTTGGTGGTGGGGAGCTTGTGATTGTTGAGAATACGTTGAACAATGGGCATGGCAGGGTGACCCAATCGATGATGCCAAATATGGGTGGAAGTTTGTAAGCCGAGGTAAGCAGTGAGGCCACTGGTTTTTGGAGATGGGAATCGGTGTAGTGGAATGGGGTAGAGACCATCTCTACTGTGACCGTGCAAGAGAGCTTGGCCCGTCCGAATGTCCTTCACCACAAAAGAAGATGCAGTTAGTTCAAAGAGACAATTATTATCTGCACAAAATTTTTGTATGGAGAGTAAATTTATAGGAACATTAGGACAATGAAGAACATGATTAAGTTTGAAAGTAGAGTTGTGAGCAGTGAGGGAGGTGGAACCAGTATTGGCTATTTGGAGGGTTGAGCCATTGCCCACAGCAACATCGGCATTGCCTTGATAAGGTTCTTGTGAGATGTTGAGGTTTTCCAAATCAGCTGTGATGTGTTGATTGGCACCACTGTCAGCATACCATGGTTGTTCATCTTCAGGAAATTGGGAGTTGGTGTGAGCAACCATGGCCGCTAATTGAGTTGGTGGGTGTCGGCCTTGATAGGAGTAATCCATTCTGTGGTAGCAATCCAATGCTTGATGGCTGAGCTTGCCACAAATTTGGCAGGGAGGTCGTGAGGAGTTAAAGGGTGGAGGGGGTGGTTTATATTTCTGGACATTGGTGGATGGTTTCTGGTGAGAGAATGGTGGAGAATGGTTTCTGGATATTGGTGGTGGTCTGTTGTATCTAGGTGGGCCATTGGGTTTGGAGTGACTAGAGAAGCGGGGTTTGTTGTTTTGATTTGGGGGTTTATTTGAGTAGAGGGCAAATGTGGGTGACTCGGTAGTGGTGTTTGAGATTTGATTAGCGAGAAGAGACTCATGGTTTAGGAGTTCACTTTCGAAATCAGCATATGGCAGGGGTGATTCTCGGGTAGTGAGATTAAATGTGGTGATGAAGACGTTGAAGGATGGGTTCAAGCCACTGATGATGAAGGAGATTAAATCTTCTTCATCAACAGGCTTACCCACAGCAGCCAGTTGATCAGCCCATGATTTTGCTAATTGGAGATAGTCAGTGCAGGAGCGAGAGTCTTGGCGCATGGTTTGAAGTTGTCTCTTCAAATGGGTGATGCGTGACTTTGATTGAGAAGCATAGCTGACTGCTGCCATTGAGAAGCATAGCGTGCTGTCCAAGGAAAATCCAAACTTTGTCGAGATGTGTTCAATCCGTATACAGTGGAGAGAGAACGTTGGAGGTAAGTGTAGCAATCAACCAACCAACAAGACTAGTTGATCCTAGTTGTTCCATATTTTTTGCATTCATAAGCATAGCACATAACTACTTGGGTTTAACTACTCAGTTTATCCTCAGCAATAGTTGTGTGCTTGGTTGGACATAACTCTGAGCCATCAACGATGCTCAAGAGATCATAGCTCCGTAATATTGGCAGGAACTGTGAGGTCCATTGGAGATAATTTGTTCCATCTAATTTTATAGAAATTAGAGGAGAAATGTTTGGTATTTGAAAGGTATTGGCAGTGGAGTTAGATTCGGCCATGGGAGAAATTTGGTGTGAACCAGAGTGCTCTGATACCATGAAAGAATAAGATAAGTATTGGAAATATTGCAGACTGTTTTTCTATATGTTATTGCAGTGTACAAAAGCAGAAATATATAATCGGCTGTGTAGCCTTTACAAGTAAAGTATGAGCTGTACAGTAGGCAGTAAATAAATTAATATTAAGTCTAATGAGATATTTCCTTGTCAAGTTTGCCTTTTGACTTTAGCTGTTGATGAGCTGTGTGAGCTATAGATGGCAGAGAATCTGATTGAGTGTGCTGGAGAGATATGCCTTTTGACTTTAGCTGTTGATGAGCTGTGTGAGCTATAGATGGTAGCTGTTGATGAGTTGTGTGAGCTATAGATGGCAGAGAATCTGATTGAGTGTGCTGGAGAGATATCTCCTTAACAATAACTTCATATTGTCTTCCACCCCACCCCAGTTGGATCATCGGAGGTGTTTTCTCACAACTTACTAGTACTAAACCACAAGAACGGTTTGACGACTGGGAAATTCGAAATGGAAAGCGAATGATACCGACATTTCCACATTGAAGGGGAGAACAAATTGGGTGGTTTCTATTTTCTTCTTCAGCTAAGTAAAGCAGCAGGAGGTGTGAGAGAACAAAGAAAACAATTAGAGAGATAGAAGCCGGCCCATCCCAAATTGCATCCACATTGAAAAGTCTGCAGAGATTAACCTCAATTTGAGAGTGATGAAGATCTCTCTGCATTGTCTCTGCATAGCTGTTCTGCAGAAGCTCTGTCTGCAGAAGCTACTGTCGTTTAGTTTACTAGACTGCATAAACGACTGTAGCTTTAGTATAGCTTATATTGTTGCAGCAAGCTTTGAATATTAGACACGTGAGACTCATGCCCCGTGATTAGTGGAGTTGGTTTAACAAGTTTAATTAAGCTGTCATAACTGAATCTGTTATGAATTCTTTGTAATCTATTCTATAAATAGATCAAGTAAAGGCTAATGATATTAAGGTCATTAAGCCACAAAGTTCAAAGTCTTATCTGTTAGTCTTTCTCAGAATTCTATTCCAGCTTCTTGAATTCTTTCATGGTATCAGAGCTTGATCCGTAATCATGGAAGCTCACTCTACAAACTCTCCCAACTCACCTGCTCAATCTCCATTACTTTTGCTCAACCACATGTCCAACTTAATGTCAGCCAAACTTGATAGTACAAACTATATGATTTGGAAAGTTCAAATTACTGCAATACTCGATGCATACTCTATGTTAGACCACATAGATGGATCTATTCCACAGCCAAGGGAATTCTTGATCTCTGAATCAGGTGTGCCCTCTGTGAATCCAGCTTTCCTCGCATGGAAGAAGAGAGACAAAGCTTTCCTTACTTTGCTCTACTCCACTTTATCCTCACCTGTCATTGCCATGGTTGTGGGGAAGAACACTTCTCAAGAAGTATGGAACACTCTTGAAGAAAGATTCACATCTACTGCCAGATCAAATGTACTCAACCTCAAACTTGAATTGCAGTCAATCAAGAAAGGAGGAAATGAGTCAATCACTGCCTTTCTTCAGAGGATCAAGACTGTCAGAGATAAACTCTCTGCAGTTGGAGTACCTTCTGATCATGAAGAACTCATTCATGTGATCCTCAAGGGATTGCCAAAAGAATATGCACCATTTGCCTCTGCCATAAGAACTAGAGATGGAGTTCTTTCTTTGGAGAAGCTTTCTGTTCTACTCCAGACAGAGGAACAGTCTTTGAATGAGACCTTCTGATTCCCTTTCCAACTCTGCCTTAGCCATGTTTGTCTCACAGAACAAACCTTCAAATGGTTTCAATGGCAATCAGAGTTACCACAGAGGAAGAGGCAGGAACAATTATACTCGAGGCAGAGGAGGCAGGTCCTCAAACTTCAATCACAACTCCAACTTTACTCCATCTCATCCTCCACAACCACAGCAATCACAAGTCTCACAGTTTACCTCTCAAGGCAGAACTGAAAGACCAACCTGTCAGATCTGCTGGAAGATCGGGCATTATGCAATTGACTGTTACCATAGGATGGATTTTGCTTATCAAGGCAAAAATCCAACCACCAAACTTGCTGCCATGGCTAGTGCATCCAATCTTCATCATAATCAGAACACAGAAACCTGGCTTACAGACTCTGGAGCCTCAGATCACATCACTGCATCAGCCAACAATCTGAACCCTCAAGTTCCTTACCAAGGCCAAGAGCAAGTTTCTGTAGGTAATGGTCAGAATTTACCAATCCAACACATAGGTAATACACACCTTCATACTAAGTTTCACAAGTTTCAACTTAGGAATGTGTTGCATGTGCCTAGAATTGCCTCCAATCTCCTTTCAGTACATAAACTCTGTCTGCATAATAACTGCAGCTGTTACTTTGATGCTAACAAACTCTTGGTTCAGGATATACCTACGGGGAGGCTGCTCTACAAGGGCCTGAGTAACAATGGTGTTTACCCAATTCAGTCCTCTCTTTTACTCAATTCTGCAGTCAATAAAAGAGCTTGTGTTGCTCAGTCAGCTTCATCAGAAAAATGGAACCTCTGGCATTCCAGGTTATGTCATCCTAGTGCTCAGGTTCTCAATACTATATTCCCATCTCTCTCATCATGTAATCCTTTACATTTTCAGTCTACTAAACTTCATTGTAAACACTGTCTAGCTGGTAAAATGCACCAGTTATCATTCTCAGTTTCCAATAAAAGAGTTACTGCTCCTTTTGCTCTAGTGCATTCTGATCTATTGGGGTCCAGCCCCTGTTCAATCTTCTACTGGATTTAAATATTATCTTGTGCTTGTTGATGAGTTCACTAAGTTCACCTGGGTCTATTTGCTCAAACACAAATCTGATACACTTCAAGTTTTCACTGACTTTCATGCTATGATTCAAACACAATTCTCACTTCCACTTCAGGTTCTTCGAACTGATTGTGGGGGGGAATTCACCTCAAATAAATTCAATCAGTTCTGTGCCACCAAAGGCATTGTTCACCAAGTGTCATGTCCTCACACACCACAGCAAGAATGGTGTTGCTGAAAGAAAGCATAGACACCTGATTCAGTGTGCTCTTGCTCTTCTTTCTGAGTCAAATCTTCCCATGTCTCACTGGCATTATGCAGTATCAACAGCTGCTCATGTCATCAACAGATTACCCACTCCAAATCTGTCTTCTAAATCTCCTTGGGAAGTTCTGTTTCATACCTCACCAGACCTCACACACCTTAGAGCATTTGGATGTCAATGCTTCCCTCTTCTCAACTCCCTATACAGCTCACAAATTATATCCCAAAACCACTCCTTGTGTTTTTCTCGGGTACCCTACCATTTCAAAAGGTTACTTGTGTTTTGATCCTATAGCACACAGACTCTATACCTCAAGACATGTCTTATTCAATGAAAGTGTATTTCCAGGTCTAAAGCATGCATCAGAAGCTACAGCAGTAGCTACAGATTCCCATAAACCAATTTCTCTTGACCTTTGGTTAAATACTCCTTTGTCTTCATGCTCTCTTTTGCCAAATGTCACTGCCACAGATCCACTTTCTGCCATAGAGTCAGTTCTGCATACCAGCATAGAGTCAGAAACTCACTTACCTACACCAGAGTTTCCTCATTTACCCAATAGGTCTAATGCCTCACAACTCTTTACAGCTGCACCAGATGCCCTTCCTTTACCTACCAGTCCATCTCACATTAACACAGACACTCCCATCTCCTCCTCACCTAATATTACCTTGAGCCCATCCACTTTAGTCCATCCATCAGCTGCTCCCTCAGTTCCCAATACTGTTTCAAACATCCCAATAGTCCCAATTCCACCTCCTATACACCCTATGCAAACCAGAAGTAAGAATGGGATTTTCAAACCCAAACTTGGTTACATAGCTAAAGTGGACTATAGCACTACTGAACCCAACTCATATACTATTGCATCTAAACATCCCCAGTGGTGCACTGCCATGGATGAAGAGTTTCAAGCTCTTCACAAACAAGGTACTTGGTCTCTAGTCTCTCTTCCTCCACACAAGAATGTAGTGGGTTGCAAATGGGTGTACAAGCTCAAGTACAACAGTGATGAGACTATTGCTCGATACAAAGCCAGGCTTGTAGCCAAAGGATTTCATCAACAGTATGGAGTAGACTTTGATGAAACCTTCAGTCCTGTGATCAAACCACCCACAGTCAGACTTGTTCTATCTCTTGCAGTCTCACTTAATTGGCCTCTTCGACAGTTGGATGTCAAAAATGCTTTCCTGCATGGGGCTTTAAAGGAAGAGGTCTACATGACTCAACCACAAGGATATATTGATTCACAGCATCCTTCTCATGTCTGCAAATTGCTCAAATCCATTTATGGCTTGAAACAGGCTCCAAGGGCCTGGTTTGAAAGCTTCACCAGTCAATTGTTACATTTGGGCTTTTCAGCTTCTACAGCAGATTCATCTCTTTTCATTTATAAAAATGATAACATCATTGCCTATCTACTGCTCTATGTGGATGACATAGTCCTCACCAGTAATACCCCAACCTTTCTGGATCATCTTATTGCTCAGCTCAGCAAAATATTTGATCTTAAAGATCTAGGCCAGCTGCACTATTTCTTAGGTCTTCAAGTCACTCGTACATCTGCTGGTCTCCATCTCAATCAAGCTAAATATGCCTCTGATCTTCTCAAAAAGCACAACATGATGGACTCTAAACCAGCAAAGACTCCCAGCTGTCCTAATACTAGACTTTCTCTTCATGATGGTGATCCTCTTCCAGATCCTCATGCCTATAGAAGTCTAGTTGGTGCTCTTCATTACCTTATTTTTACTAGACCTGATATTTCATTCTCTGTTCATCAAGTTTGCCAGTACATGTCAGCTCCTACAACAATTCATCTTGCTGCAGCCAAGAGGATTCTGAGATATCTTCGTGGTACTCTCTTCCATGGCATAGCATTTCATCCAGGTCCACTTACATTGTCTGCCTACACTGATGCAGACTGGGCTGGTGATCCTGATGATAGGAGATCCACCTCAGGATATCTTGTATACCTCGGCTCTAACCCCATCACTTGGTCAGCTAAGAAACAACCTACTGTTTCTAGATCATCCACTGAGTCAGAATACAGGGCACTTGCAATTGCCTCTGCTGAGCTATGCTGGATTCGTGCTTTGCTCAAAGACCTTGGCATCTATCTCTCTCAACCTCCCCTGCTCTGGTGTGATAATGTATCTGCCCTTGCCATAGCCTCCAATCCAGTCTTTCATGCTCGCACCAAGCATATCGAAGTGGATTTTCATTTTGTGCGAGAAAGAGTTCTCCGCAAGGATTTGATTGTCAAGTTTGTCTCCACCATTGATCAATTAGCTGACATCTTCACCAAGAGTCTTCCTACTCTCAACGGTTCCTTGATCTTCAAAGCAATCTCACGGTCTCTGTCCCTGCGATTGAGGGGGGATGATGAAGATCTCTCTGCATAGCTGTTTTGCAGAAGCTACTGTCGTTTAGTTTACTAGACTGCATAAACGACTGTAGCTTTAGTATAGCTTATATTGTTGCAGCAAGCTTTGAATATTAGACACGTGAGACTCATGCCCCGTGATTAGTGGAGTTGGTTTAACAAGTTTAATTAAGCTGTCATAACTGAATCTGTTATGAATTCTTTGTAATCTATTCTATAAATAGATCAAGTAAAGGCTAATGATATTAAGGTCATTAAGCCACAAAGTTCAAAGTCTTATCTGTTAGTCTTTCTCAGAATTCTATTCCAGCTTCTTGAATTCTTTCAGAGAGTTCAGCTGAGTGAAGCTGTACCAGATGTGAGAGAACAAGGAAAACAAAGAGAGAGATAGAAGGCATCCCAAAATTCCCGATTCACCAGGAAAAACAAAAAATTACAACTAAGAATCTATTACTCTAAATTAAAACAATGTGGTTGTATAGATTATTTTCTTCTTTCTTCACTATATAAAAATTATGTGGTTTGTCTGATTAACACGGTAATTGACTTGGAAATTTGATAAGGAAGACTTTGAAAACAGGCTGAAATTAGAGCAAGGTGGGGTACCAATTTGGAACATGGTCTGTGCCTCAGGAAATTCCTTCATACCACGTCTACAGACTCTCCACTGAGGGGAGTTTCCTACTCACTTCCCCATTGACGCGCACTAGAAAAATTTAGGCATGTCTGCATTTGCTTTTGGACGGGTTGAAAAGTGCGGGTTATAAGCTATTTTCAGCTAAAATTGCAGACGTTTGGTAATTTCCTTAATACCGTGTTTGCTTGGAGTGTAGAGAGAGGATGAAAAAAGTTTAATATTATAAAAAATAAATAAATAAATAAAAAAGGAAAAGCGAGGGGATGAAAAATAATAATAATAAAAAACAAAAAATCACATTTTAAACCCTATAATTTAGGGGTGTAACAAATTAAATCCTAAAATTTCAAAAGTAATAAATTAAACTCTGAAATTTCAAAAAGTAACAAATTAAACCTCATAGTTTCAAAAGTAACAAATTAAACCATGATATTTCAAAAAGTAATACATTAAACCCTTGTGTTACTTATATGGGTTAAGGTTTAAGTTGTTACCTTTTAAACTTGAAGGTTTAATCTGTTACTTTTGAAATTATGGGTTTAATTTGTTACTTTTTGAAATTTCGGGGTTTAATTTGTTACTTTTGAAACTATAGATTTAATTTGTTACACCCCCTAAACTATAGGGTTTAAAATGTAATTTTTCAAAAAAAAAAAAAAAAAAAAGGAAAGAAAAACATATGAAGGTGACACTAAGACAGTGAGAGCCGTTAGTCTTCATGGCCTAATGATAAAGAGCAATCATCGTGGAGCAGACATCATAGGTCAAATCCTATTGTATCTATAAAAATAAATAAATAAATGCCTCCACTTTTGAAGAATAATATAATTTTTTTTTTTAAATAATCTTTCTTTCATTTTGTCATGAAATATAGTTTTAACAAAATTCTTTATTAGAAAAGCTAAATATTCTAGTATTTTTCTAACTAAAAAACTAATTAGTATTGTCAAGAATATTTTTGGACAAAACACATTGTTGCTCCTCAAACTTTAGTTTTTAAGCTTTTTTAATTAATCCCTAAATTTAAAGTAATCACTTTTATTCTAGACTAAAATTAAAGTGATCGCTTTTAGTCCCTAAAAAACATAAAGTGATGAACTTTAGTTCTTAACTAATTTAAAGTGATCACTTTTAGTCCATAACAAACTTAAAATTATCACTTTTAGTTCCTATGAAGTAATGACATGTTAGTTTTTAGTTTGACATAATTTAAATGACTTAAAGTGATCATTTTAAACTTCAATCATTAAATAGTGCTAATGGGCTAAAATTTAGACACCAATAATGTATTTAAGTCTTTTTTTATATATAAAAATTTCAAAACACAAAAAATAATAATAATAATAATAATAATAATAAAAATAAAATTGAAACTACTTAGTCTCAGTCGTTCAACATTATGTTCTACAATATATCCAAACACAAAAACAACTATATACTTAGTCACTGCTCAACATTATATTCTACAATACATCCAATATTCTTCTAAAGTGTTGCTAAGTGAATCATTTAGGAAAAGTCAAACAACAAGAAGATAGCTTCCAAATCCTAAAATTTCTAATTTTTAACTTTGTGTCTTAAACAACAAACAACTAAATTGTCAAACACGTACATAGTCATTTGGGGGAAAAAGGAATGGAGCTAACAAGGTGAAGCTAAGGAAACAAGGTGAGCATGGTGTTTGAAGGGAAAGACAAAACAAACTGTTAAGTGGCACTTTAATAAATTAAAATTGAAATTGAAATTTGATTTGTCAAACTTGAATACCACACTTCCAGCCTTAATTTTAAAAACTGATTACATGTGTTCACTTATTTACATGCATTACTTAAGATATTACAAGTAATTAAGGAAATGACCTCCATTTGAAACCAATAATAATACTCTAAAATCACAATTCCAAAAGAATAAAAAAGTTCATTTTCACTTCGAAGAATAAAATTAGAAATTTAGGTCGCACCCCAAAATTTGAGTCCTTTAGGGTATATGCACAATCTAACAAGTTTAAAAATCCTTTTATATCCATTGAATATCAAAACATCAAAGATCCGTAACATGTTTTATGCAAGTGTATGTATTGGTGTTTTACACCTATCATGCCTATGCCAGGGGCTATTATCACGTAACCATCCACTTCATAGTATGCACTCCTAAATCATAAATGTGACCATAGCAAGCACTTTAGTGTGTTTTTTTTTACTTAACAATAGCAATGATAATTACCCTTTTTTGTTAAAATATTATTGCATATATATAAATGAGATAGTAAACATAACTTTTATTTTCCGCATCATTTAATACAGAATTAATCATTGATGTTTTCAATAATTTTAAAAAAAAAAAATCAACTTTCATTTTATTAGATAATTGTATGCAATGTATTAAAAAACAGTTATTATGTGTCTTTTCATTTGTTGGTATTTCACTATTTTGGACCGTACTTTGGATTTTCATGAAGAAAAAAAAAAAAAATTGTTCATGCCTCAGCCCCCACTCAATTGAGGTCCTGGTTACGTCCCTACTTCTGATTGAGTGACACTTCATAATATTTGTGAAAGGGCATGGAAGTTTTTGTGAAGTTTAAGTGGTCACTTGCTACTTCAAAACTAGTGGCAAAGCAGTAACATTAAGTCACAACAGCAGATACCTCCAAGGTTTGCCTATATTATAATTTGTGTTGTTTGTGTCGAAGATCACGGCTACAAAACTATTTTTCCCAATATGGAGCACTTTCCTCTTAGTTTTAATTTATAGTACACTCAAGTTTAAGTATGGGTACTTTAAATTAAGCCATAGTTCTCAGTTACTACTGGACTTGTAGCATCACTAATTCAAAGTGAAAGCCATAAAGCTAGATTTTATAACATATTTTAAGCAACAAAGAAAGGATGGACATTGACATACTCATACTAATTACACATTTCACAAAGCTCATTACCACCTAGACTCATGGGTTGCCTTGAAGGAAGAGATGTTCAGAATCATATTGTAATGACACCATTACAGTAGAAGAATCTAGCGGTGATCTTGGCGGGGAAGACAAGAAAGGTTTGGGAGGGATTTGCAACGAATCGAGGCTCCCTTCCAACATTTCCACCACTCTACTCATAGGTGGCCGATTTGAGGGGTCGGTTTGTATGCACCACAAACTCACTAGTATCATCTTCCTCACACCTTCTTGATCTGCTTCATTCAAAAGGTCTTGCAGTCCTAATTCTTCATCCAATTCCAGACGTTTGTAAATCCAATGTGGAAAATATATTTCACTGGTACAATCAACACTAACATCAATATTCTTTCGACCCCCAACCATTTCTAAAACCATCATTCCATAGCTATAGACATCTGACTTGTGAGATACCCCTCCAAAACTTCTACTAAATACTTCTGGAGCTATATATCCTATAGTCCCTCTTGCACCCACCATTGATATAATACTTTTTTCTCTAGGGCATATCTTTGCGAGGCCAAAATCAGAAATCTTTGGACAAAAGTTTTCATCCAAAAGGAATGTTGTGGGGCTTTATGTCAAAATGCAAGATTCGTGTGTTGCAACCTCTATGCAAGTACTCTAATCCTCGTGCAATGCCAACTGCAATCTTGTATAATGTTTCCCACCCCAATTGATGATCAGAATTTGAGGCATTTCCTTTATATATGAACTTCTCAAGAGATCCATTATGCAAAAACTCATAGATGAGAGCTCTGTTAGAACCCTCAAAGCAAAATCCTTTAAGAGTGACAATGTTAACATGGGAAGTCCTACTAATGCTTGCAACCTCATTAATGAATTCCTCCCCATCACCTTTCGATTCTTTCAAAACCTTCACTGCCACAAAACAACCATCTTGTAACTTCCCCTTATAGACACCACCATAACCCCCTTGGCCTAATTTATCTTTAAAGGAGTTGGTCATCTTCTTTATATCTGAATAACTGTATCTTCTAATAACAAGTGGTCCATGATTCCTTAGAAAGGCCTCGACATTCTGATGGTGTAGAGTTTCCTTTTTCCAAATAATTTTAATTGATGAGAACTTTCTCCAAAAGCAGCAAACTATAATCATCAGAACCCCAATTCCAGCAGATAAGGTGGCTGTAATCAATGAATAAAGATTTCAAAGTTATGTGGTTGCATAAAATAGAGTAACTCAAAGTACCTATTGAGAATGTCTTGAACCTAAAAAAAAAATTGCATTTTCTTGTGATGACAAGAGACTATGAAGATGCACATGCTAAGGTTTTGATTGACAGGTAGATAGGAAGCCTTGTGGCAAAATCATGAACTGTGAAAAATTTTCAATTGCAGGTCACGAAATATATCATGCAACATAGGAGTCTGAATATATTTAAGACAATTTTAGTAAGTCTTCCGATGGATTCCATACATAGGGTAATTCTACACAAAGTGTGAATGCTACACAAAGTTTGAATCTACACAAAATTTTATTCTATTGTGTATTTTCTTGTGATAATTCCATACTTACACAAAGTTTGAAGACTAGGCTTTCAAAGAAATGATAAGAGAGTTACTCCTGCACTTTGTTTTGTCTAGAGATTTAAAGGCTTTCAAAATTTATGTGTTAAACAAATATACCAAAAAAAAATCGGCCTAATACAAAATGTGGTTCTCCTAGGAGTGATTACATGTGGGCCGATTTTCATTGTTCTTGTCAAACCCTGTCGTGATTTCAAAGAATACAAATTTTTTATTATTCAACTAATACTAATGTTCTTTGCAGCTTTTGATACAGGGAGGCAGAGATTGAAAGTGATTGTGGTAGATAAAATACTTCTTTAATTAATTTTTGTTGTTGTTATGAATATTCACATGTTTCCTTGGACACCCTATAGAACTCGAATGCTTCCATATGGAGGTGGTCTAGTGTGTCTTCAACACATAAATTGCGACCCCTTTTTTACTGCTTTGCATGGTGGCTAATTATAAAATCTTTGGAGTATTATTCATGGAATGATATAAGCTTTTACAATCAGTTTTGGTAGTGGCTCCACTCCATTTGCTCCATTTTTATTATTCTATACGATGTACTTATATAGGGTAAAATCTCACAACAGAAAACTACTGTATGCAATAAAATTTCGTCTAAGGTGTGGAGCAAATGGAGCTATGTTGCATGATATAAAATTACTGTATACAATATGAGCTCTATTTGCTCCAATTTTAGTAAGTCTTCCGATGGATTCCATACATAGTGAATTACTGTATACAATAAAATTTTGCATTTATTACCACACCTTCGTTCCATTGTAACAATAAAATTTTCTCTTTTTGTCAAGGCCACATCGAAGTCCTCTAGCATGACAACTGCTACAAGCATCAGATACATGCACTTCAGGTCGAACTCAGCACTTAAGGGTGAAAACAGTTCATCTTTATCTGGATGCTTTTTTCTGGGAGTTGAATGATTTAACATTTTGAAAGAGAACTCGGAGAACTATTGTTCGAATGACTATAGTAGATATTATAGTCTCCACAGCTCTTATTTTTAAAAATGTTAGGGGAAGTAATATCAAGTGTGCGATTGTATTTAAACAGGGTCTCCTTGGGTGTAGTGAGTTTAAAAGAGATTTATGGAGAGTTAGGAAAAGTTGAATTGGCTAAGAATTCACAATTTTGGGTATTCAAGTAATCCCAAAGTAAAAGGTACAATTAATTTCCCATTAAAAAGGGCCTGGATCAAAATTGAGCCAACCTGAACCTAATTGCCCATAATCCATATTGTATGATCCCAAGATTATAGAGAGATAAGCCTAGTGGAGCATATACCACTGAGAAATATTACATAATATGGTTAGGGTAAATATTATTCATTTATTATGCACACGAGTTACTGATTAGTATCTATCGATCTATAATATATAAAAAATCAAAGCCTTTGACTATTCGTTGACTTTTTCTAATAAGGTTAGCTAGGGTAGATATTTTTCTGATATAGATTTGATAACAAGAAGGTTCATTTATCAAAAAAAAAAAGAAGGTTCATTCTATTTCTAATAACCTAAAAGAAGGAGACAATCTGAATCAACTAAAGCTAGTGCTGCAGAAGAGTAGTATGTGGATTGCGGCATGGAACAGAATAGCAACAATTCATATACATGCATTAGGAATAATTAATACATATAAACAAATGAAATTTATAAGCATTTTTGCAAATGCACATGTGTGTGTTCCCATTTCAATACCTTTCTCCAGAATGGCACAATTAAACTTCCTCTACTATGACAATTATAACAATCATCAAACACATAAACTTCATTATGGCACACTAACGTAGAAGAGTCAGTAATTTTTCATGTGGATAACTATAATAGATGTCTTAATCAGTGCAGCTCATATTTTTAAAATCTCTGAGGGAAGTGATGTTGAGAGTGTGGTTGCATTTGATAGAAAGGGTCCGATTGGGCATGATATTTTGAGAAGCAATGGAGAACTGGGAAACATCAAAAGTTGTTTAAGGATTCACAGTTGTCACAAAGCATGTCATTCAACAATTCTGGGTCTTTAATTGGTTTGATTAGACAGAGAGATGCTTTCAAAATTATACTGTCTTCCACTCCTCTTTAGTTGGATCTTTGGAGATATGCTGAAAATTCTCTCTCTCTCTCTCTCTCTCTCTCTCTCTCTCTCTCTCTCTCTATAACTATGCAAGATGCACAAACTACACTCTGGGTGTGAGCTATTTAATACTGGGAAGCCTACCAGTAACAAAGATATTTCTATTTCTCATAACCTAATTTTGAAACTCAAATGAATTTGCTAAAACCATTGCTATAGAGGAGTGGACCATGGCATGGAACAGAAATAGTAGCAGCACTTGTATTAGGATTTACAACAAATAAAAATGTAAGGAAATTTCTATGCAAAGAACTCTATATGCATTTTCAATGTATGTGTGTATAGGTCCAAAATATTTTTTGTTATTCCTATGTCAATGCCTACTTCTGCATTAATGGCACAATCAAATTTTAACAATGAAGATTGAAGAGATGCAGCTAAGTTGGCATCCTTTGAAATTGAGATCTTAACAGGGTTATTGAAAGCACTTTCAAAACCAGCTCAAATATGATTGAAGAGGCATCTTACCTAATCCTACCAGCAATTTGATGTTCTTATGATTTTCTGCAACAGAAGATAGAAACAAAAATGGTATTAGTTTCAATAATGAAGATTGAAGTGATGCAGATAACTTGGCATCCTTTGAGATCTTAACAGGGTTATTGAAAGCACTATCAAACCAGCTCAAACATACCTGATTTTCCGTTGTCAGTGGACTCATCTTTCTCTCCATTTTTACAATCAAACTTTCCCATGGTCATGGTCATACCCACATGAACCTCCACTACCATGACAACTGCTACAAGCAACAGATACATGCATTTTAAGGTCGAACTCAGCACTTACGAGTGAAAACAGTTCATCTTTATCTGGATGCTCTTTTCGTGGGAGCTGAATAATTGAACATTCAGTAAAAGAACTCGGAGAACTATGGTTTGATTGACTAAAGTAGATATTATAGTCTCCGCAGCAAATATTTTTAAAATTTTCAGGGGAAGCAATATTAGGAGTGTGATTACATTTAAACAGGGTCTGTTTGGGTGAGGTAATTTCATAAGAGATTAGTGCAGAGTTGGGCAAGGTCGAATTGGTTAAATATTGGCATTTTTGGGTATTCAAGTTATCCGAAAGTAAAAGGTCCTTGATACGTGTGGATTGTGTGGTGTTAGTGTAAGAGATGTTTATAACTTCATATGGTCCTCCACTCCCCCCCAGTTGGATTGTCGGAGGCGTTTGGGTACAATTTACTGGCAATAAACCGCAATGTGAGTGTGTGATATTGGTGAATGGGAAGGCGATCATACCAAATTTTCCACACTGAAAGGATGATGAACAATGGGGTTTTATCTTTTCTTCTTCAGCTGAGTGAAGTAGCAGGAGGTGTGAGAGAACAAAGAAAACAAACAGAGAGAGAGAAGCCATCCCAAAATTTCTGATTCACCAGCAAAAACAAAAATCAGAACCAAGAATCTATAACTCTGAATTAAAACAACTTGATTTCTTCACTATATAATAGTATGTGGTTTGTCTATTTAACACGGTAGTTGACTTGGAAATTGAATATGAGTTGTGACATGTGAAAACAGGCTGAAATTAGAGCAAGGTGGGGTACCAATGTGAAACTCGCCACAGCCAGAGACTCTCCGCTAAGGGGAGTTTCCTACTCATCATCCCCATTGACCGGCACTAGAAAGATTTGACTCCACAACATCTCTGAAGATTCCAAATTTAATTTCTTATGGAATTCTTTGCAGATGGTTTGAATTGTCTACTCTTGAAAATGAGTAATGTTAGAGAAAAACCCATGAAATATTTGTCGCAGATGATTAGAACGTAGTGGTGATATTAGCGCGTCTTTCTCATAAAAATTAATAAAACAAAAGGTTCGGGTCGTTTGGGAGTTTAGAGGGGAATGGAATGGAATGGAATGGAATGAATAAATTATAAGGGAATGGAATGGAATGAAATGAATTTAATGAATGGAATGGAATAGAATGGAATGGAATGAAATGAAACTAAGTAATCTTGTTTGGATGTTTTAAAATAGAGGAATGGAATAGAATGGAATATAAGTAACTTTGTTTGGGAGTAATATTAGAAGGAATGGAAATGAATCATTTTATAACAACATTACTATAACACCCTTTATTTTTATAAAATGTAAGATTAATCTATAGAATAATACTATAAAATTACCACACCATATATAACACTTTGTGGTGTCATAATAATATTATAGAAATACCATGGGAGTTTATTTCTATTTTTCTAGCCCTTGCTAACAGAGAAAAAAACCAGTACAGGACAACAGATGGTATAAAATCTACTTAATTATAAACAAGTACAAAATCTAAATAATATAAACTAAAATATAATCCCAATAAATGAAAATTCGAAATTTATTGTCCACAAAATAAACTTTTAAAAGAAAATTGATATTGTTAAAGGTCCATGCATGGTCATTTTGAAATACAATATTATAGAAATACCATGGAAACTGAGGAAAATAAAAGGTCAAATCTATAAGGGTAATTTAGGATTTTACAAAAATACTAAGGGCAATTTGGGACGTTTGGTGAAAAAATCATTAAACTTAAATCCATTCCCTCCTATTCCTCCAATTTTGGGGGGAATGAAAATTTGGGGTTTGGAGGGAATAGGGAGGAATGAGTGTTCCATTCCATTCCCTTCACTTAAACTCCCAAACAAGGGAATGGTCTTTCCATTCATTTCCATTCCCTCCTACTTAAACTTCCAAACAAAGGAAAGGAGAGAATATTCTTAAAATATTCTTTTTTTTCCATTCCATTCCATTCCTTTCCCCCCTCCCAAACGGAGTGAAAGTCAATGAGCTTTTGAAAAAAATGAAATTTTTTTATAATAATGTTCGGATCGGGACACAGAGTCAAGAGTCTTCAAAAGAGTTGAGAAATTATGATGGGTAAAAATGTTAAAACACGTCATTTTTATACTAATAATCATGAAAGAAAGAGAGTCGTAGGTGTGGTTACTATCCGCCTATTCAAAATAAAATTATTTCATTATTTTTTATAATTTGAAATTAAAAATACATGATTTTATATTTTCAATCCTATGGTTTAGGGGTGTTTATAAATTAAACTTTATATTTTCTAAAATAATAAATTAAACCCCCCAAAATTTCAAAATTAAGTAACAAATTAAATTTTGAGTTTTTAAAAATAACAAATTAAGGCTTGAGGTTTCAAAAAATAACAATTAAGACCTTAACCCATGTAAGTAGAAGAAATGTTTAATTTATTACTTTTTGAAACCACGTGGTTTAATTTGTTACTTTTAAAACTTTATAGTTAAATCTGTTACTTTTGAAATTATAAGTTTTAATTTGTCTAAAATATTGGGTCTAATTTTTTATTGTTGATAATTTTATAATTAAGAGATGGGGATTTAAATCATGGTTCTTTTTATAAGGAAGACCAATTAATACCAATTGAGTTACAAGATTTTGGCATAACCCTTAGACTTTAAGAAATAAGATATTTGAAATTATATGTGGGTAAAGTGTAATTATCCTTTAAAATTATTTAACTAATTCTACATTAAAGTATTTAGTATTCTTGGGTTGGTAGAAATTTTGATTCCTAACAATGTAAGATTCTCCTTTATTGAATCTTCTGAATGCTTAAATTCTTGAGAAATTACATTTAATGTTCCTTAGATTTTTAGAATGAGTGGAGTACTGGACTCAAGCTAAATCCTTTTAAAATTTAGTTTTAGAAAATCCAAGAGCTTAATGAAATTTGTGCCACTAACTTGGATTTTATTGAAAGGAAATAGTTTAGCATGTTCTATCTTATGAAACTTTATATACAAAACATGTACACACACGTACATACATTCATTCAACTGCATTATGGGAAAAAATATAATTCAAAGAGGCATAATACTAATAAATCGAAACTTAGATAGATGTCCTAATAGTAATTTATTTCAAATTAGATTTCTCCGACACAACTTATTTGAATACTTTGAAGCTATCACTCATAATGAATATATGCACTTAGGTTATTATATTTTTCTTTGATTTTCTCATAAAGCAAGAGATAAATCTGCTTTCCTTTTATCATTAGTAAGATACTTCATAGATTCAATAACAAGATCCTCATCCCCATCTGAATTTTTCTCAACTTCTTCAATCAATAACTTCATATCCACTTGGTCTCGGTTGTTGATTGCATCAACCACTATCTTAATATTTTCACCTAAGAACCCTAATTCAGATGATATATGGTTCTTCATTCTTATTCTTTCTCTTCCTTTTGGATGCTTGATTTCGTAGGCTATTGCTTTATAAAAGTTACGAGCATGGTTTTAAAAACCGGACCGGACCGGCCGGTTCAACCGGGGACCGGTGTCCAATCCGGTCCGGTTCTCTTAAAAAACCGGAAATCTGGAAAAAGTGACCAAAAACCGGCAACCGCCGGTTCAACCGTGAAAACCGCGAACCGGCACGGTTGAACCGGTTTTGGCCCGGTTCACTAACTTCCAAAACTATGCCGTTTTGGTCAAATTTTTTTCGATTTCTTTGATATTATCAACAAAAAAAAGCCTCAGATTTGAAACCCTCTCTCTCTCGGTGACAAGGTTTGGGCGTTTGGCTGTTAATGGCGGAGGCCGGAGAGAGAAAGATCGCTCTCTTGGGTGGTCGCACGACAAAAGAGGTGAACGACGGTGTCCCTGGCGTCGAACTAGGGCCGCATTGCGGTGAGGACTGGATCTCACTTCTTTCTCGGTCTCTCTTGTCCTTTCTCTCTCTTTACGCGGTGCGGTGAGGACTGGAGCTTCAGACGGTGGTGGGTTGGGTCGAGTCCAGTCCGAGTCCAATGACGTTTGGGTGTTTGAGAAACCCACTTGAGGTACTCGATCTGAACCTCTCTTTCTTGCTCTCTTCAATGGTTCGAATGGGTTTGGTGAATCAGCTTGTGGGGGGATCAATAATGTTGTTGCTGTTGTTGAGTTCCTGTTGTGTTCTTACTCTTGGGTTTTTTTTTTTTTTTTTTTTTTTCTTGCTCTGTTATTGTTGGAAATGTGTTCTTGCTTGCTGAGCTCTGAGCTGGAGTGTTCTTGCTTTTTGGTGTTATATTTTCCTATGTTTTTTCTTGTTGTTGCTGGGTTTTTGCTGAGTTTAAGTGTTAATGTTCATGGTTTTTTCTGGGTTTTTTGTGCTGAGCACTGAGTTTAAGTGTTGCTGGGTTTTTTGTATTTATTTAATTATTTATATAATTTTAAAATTATTAATTAATTATTTATGACGTCACCGGTTCGACCACCGGTCCGACCCCGGTCGGACCACTAGTACGGGAACCACTCCCTTTTCCGGTTCTCTCCCCGGTCCGGTTTTTAAAACCATGGTTACGAGAATGTGAGACAATGACAAAAAAAAAAGTTACAAATAATTTTTAAGAAAATAACAAATAAATTACAAATAATTTTGAAAAATATACGTTCAACCCACTCTTCGCCACACCGCCACACAACTGCCACCGCCGCCGCCCGATCATCACCACAGATTACCAGTCTTACCATCGCCACCTCCAACCTCCGCCACCAACCATGGCGCCGTTCCTTTTCTGAGCACTGGTTAAGATTCTGAAAATTTGGGTTTTTACTTTTTGAAGTAAATCTATTAAATCGCCTGCCTTGTGGGTTTTGGCAGGTGTTGGCAACGCAGATTTGGGGTTTCTTTCGGTGGTGACGACGACGTACGTCAGAGGTGGGGGGTGGATTTGAGATTGAGTTGTCAGAGGTTGGGGTTAATTCGAGACTGAGTCAATGATAGGTTTTGTTAAAAAAATAATAATAAAACAACTAAAGTTATGTGTACCTTTGACTTTATCATGATATGATTTATACCTTTACTTTGAATTTTGTGAAGGTTTCCTTTACACAGGATTGTTTGAATATTTCGGATTCAATAAAGGTTTGTTTTAATATTCAAATTAATTTATTAAAAACCATTTGTTGTCATTTTTGTGATAACCTAACAGGGAATTGGGTCAAGAAGGGGGTGTTTGTCGGTGCCTAACCCGAAGGGTAGATGAATGAAATATTTCTATACTAATGTACCGTTTGGGATGACTTAAAAATCAATTTGTTTTGGATGCAAGTAGTTCATATCTAACCCAATATATCTCAACCTAGTTTTAGCTCAATAACATGTTTATATGATTAGATTAGTTTTTTTTAGGAAATATGAAGTATCTTAGATAGATGTCCTAATAGTAATTTATTTCAAATTAGATTTCTCCGACACAACTTATTTGAATACTTTGAAGCTATCACTCATGATGAATATATGCACTTAGGTTATTATATTTTTCTTTGATTTTCTCATAAAGCAAGAGATAAATCTGCTTTCCTTTTATCATTAGTAAGATACTTCATAGATTCAATAACAAGATCCTCATCCCCATCTGAATTTTTCTCAACTTCTTCAATCAATAACTTCATATCCACTTGGTCTCGGTTGTTGATTGCATCAACCACTATCTTAATATTTTCACCTAAGAACCCTAATTCAGATGATATATGGTTCTTCATTCTTATTCTTTCTCTTCCTTTTGGATGCTTGATTTCGTAGGCTATTGCTTTATAAAAGTTACGAGAATGTGAGACAATGACAAAAAAAAAAAAGTTACAAATAATTTTTAAGAAAATAACAAATAAATTACAAATAATTTTGAAAAATATACGTTCAACCCACTCTTCGCCACACCGCCACACAACTGCCACCGCCGCCGCCCGATCATCACCACAGATTACCAGTCTTACCATCGCCACCTCCAACCTCCGCCACCAACCATGGCGCCGTTCCTTTTCTGAGCACTGGTTAAGATTCTGAAAATTTGGGTTTTTACTTTTTGAAGTAAATCTATTAAATCGCCTGCCTTGTGGGTTTTGGCAGGTGTTGGCAACGCAGATTTGGGGTTTCTTTCGGTGGTGACGACGACGTACGTCAGAGGTGGGGGGTGGATTTGAGATTGAGTTGTCAGAGGTTGGGGTTAATTCGAGACTGAGTCAATGATAGGTTTTGTTAAAAAAATAATAATAAAACAACTAAAGTTATGTGTACCTTTGACTTTATCATGATATGATTTATACCTTTACTTTGAATTTTGTGAAGGTTTCCTTTACACAGGATTGTTTGAATATTTCGGATTCAATAAAGGTTTGTTTTAATATTCAAATTAATTTATTAAAAACCATTTGTTGTCATTTTTGTGATAACCTAACAGGGAATTGGGTCAAGAAGGGGGTGTTTGTCGGTGCCTAACCCGAAGGGTAGATGAATGAAATATTTCTATACTAATGTACCGTTTGGGATGACTTAAAAATCAATTTGTTTTGGATGCAAGTAGTTCATATCTAACCCAATATATCTCAACCTAGTTTTAGCTCAATAACATGTTTATATGATTAGATTAGTTTTTTTTAGGAAATATGAAGTATCTTAGATAGATGTCCTAATAGTAATTTATTTCAAATTAGATTTCTCCGACACAACTTATTTGAATACTTTGAAGCTATCACTCATGATGAATATATGCACTTAGGTTATTATATTTTTCTTTGATTTTCTCATAAAGCAAGAGATAAATCTGCTTTCCTTTTATCATTAGTAAGATACTTCATAGATTCAATAACAAGATCCTCATCCCCATCTGAATTTTTCTCAACTTCTTCAATCAATAACTTCATATCCACTTGGTCTCGGTTGTTGATTGCATCAACCACTATCTTAATATTTTCACCTAAGAACCCTAATTCAGATGATATATGGTTCTTCATTCTTATTCTTTCTCTTCCTTTTGGATGCTTGATTTCGTAGGCTATTGCTTTATAAAAGTTACGAGAATGTGAGACAATGACCAAAAAAAAAAAAGTTACAAATAATTTTTAAGAAAATAACAAATAAATTACAAATAATTTTGAAAAATATACGTTCAACCCACTCTTCGCCACACCGCCACACAACTGCCACCGCCGCCGCCCGATCATCACCACAGATTACCAGTCTTACCATCGCCACCTCCAACCTCCGCCACCAACCATGGCGCCGTTCCTTTTCTGAGCACTGGTTAAGATTCTGAAAATTTGGGTTTTTACTTTTTGAAGTAAATCTATTAAATCGCCTGCCTTGTGGGTTTTGGCAGGTGTTGGCAACGCAGATTTGGGGTTTCTTTCGGTGGTGACGACGACGTACGTCAGAGGTGGGGGGTGGATTTGAGATTGAGTTGTCAGAGGTTGGGGTTAATTCGAGACTGAGTCAATGATAGGTTTTGTTAAAAAAATAATAATAAAACAACTAAAGTTATGTGTACCTTTGACTTTATCATGATATGATTTATACCTTTACTTTGAATTTTGTGAAGGTTTCCTTTACACAGGATTGTTTGAATATTTCGGATTCAATAAAGGTTTGTTTTAATATTCAAATTAATTTATTAAAAACCATTTGTTGTCATTTTTGTGATAACCTAACAGGGAATTGGGTCAAGAAGGGGGTGTTTGTCGGTGCCTAACCCGAAGGGTAGATGAATGAAATATTTCTATACTAATGTACCGTTTGGGATGACTTAAAAATCAATTTGTTTTGGATGCAAGTAGTTCATATCTAACCCAATATATCTCAACCTAGTTTTAGCTCAATAACATGTTTATATGATTAGATTAGTTTTTTTTAGGAAATATGATCAGATTAGTTAAGCTAATAATTTAGACAAGAGAGCTAAGATAATAAGTTAGAACAAAAAGGACGTCCAAACTCCAAAATAATAATGAGGGTAAATTATATTGATACTTTATATATGATAGAAATTCTAATTTAAATTCAAACATACATATATTTTTTGAAAATTTTCACTCATAAATGAGTGGAGCTTTTTTGCGAGAGGGATTATCACTGGGCCGAATGTCCAAGTGGTACACTTTTGATATTTGATGAAACTAGATTCATTATACCCTATTTTTAATAAATAACACTCCATTCCAAAATTCTTAAAATAAGTCACACTCTATCCCATTTTTTGAGTGGAATATCTATTATTTTGGAACAAAGTGTCAATTATTTTGATCATTTTGGAGACAAAGTGTTTTTTTTTTTTTTAAATTGAGTGCATCGAGTGTAATTTCATTATAAACTCAGAGGTGTCAGTGTAATTTACCATAATAATAATGAGAAGTAGTAAATGAAGTAGATACCCGCGGGGGGAGAGAGAAACCAAAAGAGTGTCTGGTAACAGCATTAAGTAATGCAATTTCAATTAAAAAAGGAAAAAGCATTGAACAATGAGAAAAATTGGTGGGTGATAAAGAGGGATCTGGATCCTCTCTATTTCAAATGAAATGGAAAGTCTCCATTTAAAGGTGTAGATTTAAAAGAATTCAATCTAAGGCCTAGAAATTGCCACCTCATTTAAAAATCACTAACTTAACTCTAGCATTAGGTTTAACATGCTTAAGAAATCTAACGTTAACTTTTTATTTTTTGGATAAAACTTAGGTACAGTTCCTTAGGTCAAGTACATTAGGTTCCTAATTAAATTCCAATACATTGAATTTAAATATTCTTGGAAAAAATAACATTGTTTGTGTTTCATTGGTTAATACAACCATGTGTTTGAATTCAATTGAGGAACCTAATGTACTTGACCTAAGGAACTGTAATTAAGTTTTACCCTTATTTTTTTTACCTACCACCGTTACCTCTAACGTTAACTTAGTTTTGGAAAATAAAAACCTCTAACCAAATTAACGCTAACAACTCAGTAAAGAGGGAGGCAAACCGTTGGGGGCTGAAAGGATGACTGAAGGAGTTTCTCTTTAAATCTAGAGAAGGTACTGGTAGTGAAAGAATCCTCTGTTTCTATGCCCGAAAGCAGAGGTAAGAATTTGATTTTAATAAAGAAACCATTTGTTTCAGTATTATATAGGAATGTGGGAATGGTAATAGTATATACTTTTATAGTGTTGCGTTAATATGAGCAAGCAAAGAAGGGATTGATATTGCAAAGTCATAGCTGGAAGGCAGACAGAATGGAAGTTATTGGCTATTGCTTTATGAAAGTCATGGCTATTGCTTTATAAAAGTTATGGGAATGTGAGACAATGAAAAAAAAAAAAAGTTACAAATAATTTCAAGAAAAGAACAAATAAGTTACAAATAATTTTGAAAAAGATATGTTCAACCCACTCTTTGCCACACAGCCACCGCCTGATCATCACCGTAGATTACTAGTCTTACCATCGCCACCTCCAGCCTCCGCCACTAACCATGGCGCCATTCCTTTTCTAAGCACCGGTTAAGATTCTGAAAATTTGGGTTTTTATTTTTTGAAGTAAATCTATTAAATCGCCAGCCTCGTGGGTTTCGACAAGTGTTGGCAACGCAGATTTGGGGTTTCTTTTGGTGGTGATGACAACGTACGACAGAGGTGGGGGGTGGATTTGAGATTAAGTTGGCAGAGGTTGGAGTTGATTCGAGGTTGAGTCAATGGTAGGTTTTGTTAAAAAAACTGACGTTAACGTTATGTTGTTTAACCAGAGTTAAATTTGCTATTAGGTTAAGTTATTAAATTTAAATGAGGTGGCATATTCTAAGCATTAGATTTAATTTTAATCAATCCTGACCATAAAATGGAGACTCTCCATTTCAAAGGGAAATGGAGAGGATCCTTATCCGATAAAGAGGGGCCTTAAAGACGCAATAATTTTCATAATATTTGAGTTGATTAGCTTTTATCAGTTCTTATAAGGACTCATCACTAACATCACTTTATTATCTGCTATTAACAACTTGTCACCTTGATAGTTTTGAAATTCACAACTTTGGGGGATGCATATAACCTAAATTTCTTCCATAAAGTTAAATAGGTGATAAATTTAAGTAGGTTTTATTTATTTAATATTTGAATAACAATGAAATATTATATATTTGTTTTTCTATATTATATATTTATTTTTTGTTTAATAAAACCGTTCTTGTATTTTAAGATTCAAAATTTCAATTTAAGTTTTATTAACATCTCTTTTATAATTGATAATAGCTAATTCACTTAATCTTATTGTGGTAATCTTAAATAGGATTTTATTAATACAATCTAATTTATTAAACAAAATATTGCAATTTCACTTAATAATATAATCTACATTGTGGGAGATTGATTTACAAAAATTAAAGTCTTAAATTATTAGGAAAATTGATTGTCAATGATTATTTGATACACTTTAACAATATTTTTTTATGAAACAATTTAGGGTTACAATTGGGTTAGATACACTTTCACGTTATATATTCTAAACATTTGTTAATATATGACAAAAAATGTTACATTTGAATATACTTAATTGTAACCATAACTGCAAAATGCAACTATCTTTTTAAATAAGATCTTTGGCCACCTCAGTATATACTCAACTCAAGGATTAAACCTTTGCATTTTACAGAACCTATAAAATCACAATTCAGATCCTATTGTAAGATTCAATTCACCAAGTTTATATCAACTGAATTTAAGGGATCACAATGTAATAACACAACCATAACCTCTAGAATATGATTTCTAAGTCCATTATTGCGAGTGTCAACGAGAATGTCCACAAGTCTCATGTTACATGGTAACATCTTAACCTATGTTCAATATAAAATAATACTAGAATGTTATGAATTCCAATGTTGTCAAAAGTGATAAAAATAAATATAAAATAAAAAACTCAAACTTTTGATAACATGAGATGTAATCCCAAAATAAAATTTGTCTAGTCGTCTCACGCTATGAATTATCCATCAAATCTAAGAATTCCAATTTTTCTCTCACCGAGTCTGCCCAATGCCCATCTCTCTCTCTCTCTCTCTCTCTCTCGACCTTCTCCTATCGCAACACATCAAATCATATCACAAATTATTTCTCATAAAAGTGGCAATGGTTGGAGGGGGTGCACGGTTGAGGGAATCGTACGACACCGACTTGAATTGCACCATTTTCTTTCTCATCATAGTGGTTGGAAGGGCGAAAAAATAAATGCTCGAGCAGTACCACAACACCAATGAGGCTGATCTCGATCAGATATATTGGATCCTTTCTTCATTGGTGTTTGCTGGATTTCCATTGGTAGCCTGATGGGTTTTTGACTTTTTGGTTGGTTTTGGAAGAGGAGTTGTAGATTGGAGATAATTTTTTGTTGGTTTTGAATTGATTTTGGAAGAGGGGTAGCAGCCAGGTGGATTGAAGGTGATTTTTTTTTTTGGTCAATTTTGGCTGAATAAAGAGAGAATAAAAAGAATTATGAAATAATATTTAAATAAGAGTAGAGAAAGAGTAGAGAGTCGGTTGGAAAAAAAAAAGTAGATAAGGTAAATTGTAACAATTCACCTACGAATACATCCAAATCCACACCTATTTATACGACTTGTTGAAGTGACAAGTTGTGAGTGGTTAAACATCATTATCATTGGGGTTTATGGCTAAAATTGCCCATGTTTTATACATTTTTTCATCAATCATAATTAGCTACTTCAACAGATTGTAGATTTGGGTGTGCAAAAGGATGTGTTTGTAGAGTTTTCCAAATTGTAAATACATGTTATTTCTCTACATGTAGATGAGAAAGCAAAGAGTTATTCGAAGATGCTCTTATCATAATTTAATGCCGATTTAGACTATCATGCTGTTTATGAGGATACCGATCCCTCGTGCCTTTTATGTTGAAAGAGTATTAAAAAAAAAAAAACTTACTACGAGTGGTTCGTTTAACTTTAATCCAAGACAAGAAGCTGACTACATAAGGATCGACTTTTCTTTTTTATTTTTTTTATAAACTTTTTTTGGTAAATCGACTTGTAGTTTACTCACTGAGCGACCTATAAACGACGTCGTTTAACGACTCCGCTGATTTTGTAAGTCCAAAGCGAAAGGAGTCTGAGAAAAAGCAAAGTGAGAAATTAGGAATTTGCAGAGAGGCGCGCAGCAACGACCAACGATCAACAATGTCATTGAAATCAATCTTCGACGCGAAAGAAGTAAAAGCAGAATTCGAAAAAGCTGGCATAAACCCTAGCTTCATCCCAGTGATATGGAAGCACGTCATGAACCATAACCCTAACAACACCACCAACAAGACCATGGAATGGAAGGAAATTCCATCCTTACCCTCCGCCGCCTATTCCCTCCTCAACTCCAAATTCAAACCCCTCACTTCCTCCATCCACTCCCTCCTCCACTCCTCCGACCACGTCACCTCCAAGCTCCTCATCAAGCTCCAAAACGGCGCTTTCATCGAGGCCGTCATCATGACCTACGACACGCGTTTAGGTAAATACAACGGCAACCCCCGCCCCGGCGGTACCAGGTCCACACTCTGCGTTTCCTCTCAGGTCGGTTGCAAAATGGGCTGTAAATTCTGCGCCACGGGCTCCATGGGCTTCAAGAACAACCTCTCGTCCGGTGAGATCGTCGAGCAGTTGGTTCACGCCTCTCGTGTCTCGCCTATACGCAATGTCGTTTTCATGGGAATGGGAGAGCCCTTGAATAACTATACCGCCTTGGTCGAAGCTATTCGTGTCATGATGGGATCGCCGTTTCAGTTATCGCCCAAGAGAATTACTGTCTCCACGGTAAGCTTAAGCTGTTAGGAAACGGTGATTTTAATCATGATGCTTTTACCAATTCACATTGTTTCTATGTTAGTTAGGAAATGGTGAATTTAATCATTTAATTGTTATTCTGATAGAATTACCGTCTCAACGGTATTATAATTCCAAGCTACATTAGAATTGTTAGAAAATGTGGGAATGTATGAGTCATAAGGGTATTTTGTGCATTTAATCTTGTGTAGGTTGGCATTGTTCATGCTATCAACAAGCTTCATAACGATCTGCCGGGTTTGAACTTAGCAGTTTCACTTCATGCACCGGTTCAAGATATCCGTTGCCAGATAATGCCTGCAGCTCGGGCATTTCCTTTGGAAAAGCTTATGGCTGCGCTGCAAGAATATCAAAAGAACAGGTAGGAATTTTATATACACACACATATAAGGAAAGGTAGAAATATTCTTTAGACTTTACTATTGTGAAGGCAGTGAAAATTCTGAAAATGTCTCATGTTTTATCTTAAAATTTCAGTCAGCAAAAAATATTTATCGAGTACATAATGCTTGATGGAGTGAATGATGAAGAGCAGCATGCACACCTCCTTGGCAAGTTGCTAGAGACGTTTCAAGTGGTGAGCTTTTGAATTTGAATTACCAGAAAGTTCCAAGCTTTATTTATCCTGCTGAGTCTGAACACTTTTTCTTATTACATTATATTTGTGTATAGTTGGATGTTTATGTGGTCCACTGAATGGATTCAGAACTTAAGAGAACTTCTATGGATGTATGGCACATGTGAATTTTTCTTTTAATGGGTTCTGAAAACTCAGGCACAAATAAGGTTGTTGATTAAAAAGAAATACTTGCAAAGAAACCAGCTGTTCCTTTGTTGGATTTCTGTAGCTTGCCTTGATAAATTAGGGGACAGCTGATTGTATTAAATAGCCAAATCTTTTGTATCGTTCATGGACTTTTACTTCAAATTTCATCTAACAGCTCTTTTTACTTAAACAAATGTTGTTACCTCAAAGTGTAGTCAGCAATGGGCCTTTCCAATTTTCTGTCTAAATCTATTTTAAATACATTTTAATTTCCCATCAAAACAAAATTTAGTTTAAGTGCTTGTGATTTAGTTGAAAATCTCTTCCCACAATGACGCCATTGATTTACATTGATTACTGACCTAATTGGTGCTTAGAGTTAGAGAGAAAATAACATAAGATTAAACATTTATACAATTAATATTAGTTTTTTTTAGCTTGTTATATGCAGGATCTATCCCACTGCCAATAATTCTATAATTATGTTGGATCTTAGGTAAATACCAAACTAAGTCTTTGAAAGGCATGGTTCTAACTATTACTCAAGACTTGCAAGATCTACACCCTGTTTGATAGTCTTCTAATAAACTATGACTTAAAATTGAAGTATAGATGCCTGTATTATAGTAATGACCAGGTACTTGTCATTATTGAAGAAATTATTTTTGCAAAAAGGAATTTTTTGTTAAATAATTTTCTTATAGCTGGTTTTTGGAATGCCTTAGCCATGTATTTGATTAATAGTTGAACTTCTTCTTAATGGGTAGGCAGTAAATGGCATCATTTATGCAATGCATGTGTTGCTCAATATCCAGTCATATTACTTCACATGCTCTCATCAGTTAATAGTCTTTGACATAGGTATGGCTGTGTTCCTTGTTTTGCAGGTTGTGAACTTAATACCTTTCAATCCAATTGGTACTTTGAGTCAATTCAGTACCAGTAGTGAAGAGAAGGTATCAAGATTTCAGAAAATTCTTAGGGGTACCTATAACATCCGGACAACAGTTCGTAAGGAAATGGGTCAGGATATAAGTGGTGCATGTGGTCAGCTGGTGGTTAACCTACCTGATAAGAGGTCTATTGGGAATTCAGGTCTCGTGACTGACATAGAAGATCTTCATCTTTGATGAAGCCAAAAACGTTTAAGGTGAGAGATCTCTCCTCAAGCAAACAATTATAATCTCCTTCAATATGAGAAATGACATAAATTACATACCCAGGACTACAGAATATACCATATCACACACACGTAGTTCGCAACTCTTTTTAATTCTCCTAAGTATTTTCTCTGACACACTAGTAGAGACATTTCTAACTTAGGAATCAATTAATGGAAGACAAAGTAACTGAATCTTGTGTGCAATGTCTGCCATTGTACATGACTTATGTTCTTTTATTAATTCCTCTATTTTATCTCCCTATTTTAAATCTATTTTTTTCTTGGTGATATAGGCTTGGCAATGGACTGAAAATTTAATGGTGATAGCCACACCACATGGAGTCCAGAGAGTACAATTTCCAAAAATCATCTTTGCCCAGATGTATTAAATACTGCTGGTGATTCTAGTTCATTTGCAGGCAGTTCCGTGGTTAAGGGATTGAAAATGGTTCAAGAATTAACCATGTGGTTGAATGGTTTTCCTTTCAAGTCTGAGTGGGCAGGTTGGCTTCTAAAAAGTGGGTTTTATATGACAAGCTCTTGGATTTATCGTGTCTTAACCACTGGATCCCAACCTCTTATTTACTTGCATTTGGATTCATACGAATTCCATATTTGCCTGTTCTTGTATATTTTATCTGCGGATAGTACATTGAAAGAGCTTTTTTATTAGAGAGAAAAGAGACAATATAGGAGGAAAAAAAATGTGAGAAGTATTACCCTGAATGAGAAAAACTGTTTCACCGGAAGGCAATATTAAGATAATGAGTGGTTTGTTGCTTAATGTGGTTGTGCATGATTCTCTTTTTATTGTACTGTTGTACATAGCCGATAATATTGTTTGTAACTTGCATTATATGGGATGAATGAGGCAGGGGTATTACTGGAGTCTAGGCTGGATTGGGTAAACAGATTAAATTTCAGATTACAGGCAGGTAACTTGACCTGAAATTTGTAGTTGGTCTGAAATTGGGCGTTCCTTAGACATTAAGTCCATCTCCAATATCCATCTGGGCCTTGGCATGCATGTGATGTTGTTGGTCTGAAGTTGAACTTAAGAATGTTCCGGTGTCAAATTCTCATTTTAGATGAGTTCATCGTAACTCAGACAAATTTGGCCTTACAACCTTACCTTTTTTTGTAAGTTTGGATTTGGTATTTGTAAAGGGCAATACAAGTAATTTAAAATGGCTTAATGTCTAAGGAACGCCCAGAAAGTCTGTAAGCCACTATAATGCTACATGGCCTCGTTCACCAAGTTTGAAGAAGCCAAGCTTGAATCTGCTCAATCACATGGCTATACTGCTGTGCTCAAACAGACTATGATTCTGCTCAACCACCCATTCACACAACTATGTGAAAAGATCTAAGATAAGTCACATAAATCGTCAGAATGAGTGCTTATTCACTTAGAGATAACATAACAGAAAAAATCTCATTATAGAAGTTGATGCCATAGTTGTCCAACTGATGAAACGGAGTCCAAAAATTGATTTGGATGCTCATCCCCTAGTGCTCTTATTCATAGTTGCAGGTACCTGTTCAACCAATTGGAGGAGTCATTGTAGCTTGATCACGCCCATCATGTAGGAAACAATTGTGCCAATATTTAAACTAAAGGATGTTACTTCAATACCTCTTTTGTTATATTTGCAGATCCTCCTACTTGTATTAACTGCCAACTTGAGGCGAATGCTGCTAACTTAGATTATTTTTGAATTATGCCTAGAACAGTGGTTAATTTGCCGGCATGTTTGAACAACCACTGTGTTGAACAGTGGTTAGTTTTCCTGAGCGTGAGAAGACTATTGGAATTGAATTCTCTGTTTTTGCATTCCCTGTGTGATTGGATGGCCGCTCTCAAATTAGGCCTAGGTGACGTAGGTTCGATACCCACCAGTTACACGGGTGGGATGGCTTATTTATATTTTTCAAATTTGTTTAAGTTTACTCTTATATTATAAGCCAAAATACTGTTTTCGTCTCTAAACTATACATGAGTTTCGTTTTTCGTCCCTAAACTTTGAAAAGTTCATTTTTACACATGAATTTCGTCATTCTTTTCAAAGTTCAGGGACAAAAAACGAATTTCATGCAAAGTTTAGAGACGAAAACAATGGTTTAACATATATTATATATTGGATACTGAACTTTTCTTTCTAGGTGTAATGGCATCACTAGTAGTAGGATTGGGCACATTTTTGCATAATTTTTTTTGTTCAAAAAAAAAAAAAAGAGTAGGGTGACTCCTATTGGAAATAAGATAGTAAACAAACTGTAAATTGAATTTGGTAGGTGATACAAAGAGAAGAATTCATGAACAGAAACTACAAACCCTGATCTTGAAATGTCCTAAATAAGCAAAATATTTGTCAATTAGACTCAAACCTTGATAAACATAATACGCATGGCATATGCAGATTGAGACCTGACTGCTTCTATGAAGCCAAGAGCGCTTCTAGCTTTGCAATTTGATCATCTTCATTTTTGGGGGGTGGACCATCTTCAGGGTTATACATATCATGCTTCCACTTCTCAGCACGAGTACCATCAGCACCATACCCTTGCCTTCCATTCATTCCATCTCTTCCCCTGTAATTTCCACCACCACCACCACCACCACTATATCTTTCTCTGGACAGAAAACCATCCCTGTGTGCTTCTCCCCTCTTTGGTGGCAACCTGTCTCCTGCTGACAGCTTCTCAGGTCTGTCCAAAGGGCGGGGGTTGCGGCTTCTTTCCTCCCTTCTTTCACTTCCTTCTACAGAGTGGTCAACATGGCTTGACTTTACAGTCTCTGTTTCTGCTATGTCAGCATGTTCAGAATTCACTGGAATCTTCTTCTCCTGAAATGCGGGTCTTTTCTTTCCAGCTGGTGGATCATTCTTTTCAAGGAAACGATCATGGCGCCAAATGCTGTTGTCATCCTGCTTAGCTTGTAATTTCTCATCTCTTCTCTGTGCATTATAAGTTGTCTTGTTTGCTGCCCTTTCATCGTGCTGATCCTTGGAATCTCTCCATCCTTTTAAAGCAAAGGAACAATGAATTGTAAGACAACAGCTAACAATCTTTAAGCTTCCAGCCATAGATGGGAAATAAAAAGTGTTACTCATTCAAGGATCGATTAGAGGTGGTACTTAGAACACAAATTTTGTGGATAGAGAACAAAATAAGAGAGCATAAAGAAGAAGATCAAATTCAAACTTCAAGTCCTGAAATAGCACATGATGCTTGATCAAAGTTGAGCTTCCTAATTTAATAATATTCCCACTTAGATAATGATTCTATATGATTTTGACAAAAACAACATAATCATATCACTTCATATATTTGAGGCCTGCTTGGTTTCGGTTTTTCAAAGTGCATTTGCTTTATTTATTTATTTATTTTTTTGATAAGCCAAAGTGTGTTTGCTTTATTAATAATCAATTATCTTAACTGAATGTGATTTTATTGGGTTTTCAGGTCAAAACATATTAGTCTTATCTTGGGGCTAGCCAAACACTATCTTGAGACACAAAAATTAAATCTAATCAATTTTTAAGAATTTTTTTTTTTTTTAATAAACAATATTTTTAAGATTTAAGCCACACTTGATAAAACAAAACCAAAAGGACCCTTACCAAAAAGAAAAAAGAAAAAAGGCCAATATGGCTTACAGGGATAGAGAAATCTAGGACCGTCAGCATACTTCAACCCAGAACCAATTTCAGATTTAAAAAAAAAAAAAAAAAGCAAAGTATATACATAGAAAAATTTATTGCAGATTGATTGCTTGACCATATATATAGCCGAACAATAGAAATACAAGACACCAATGGAGAGATAAGATGCTAAAAGGTCCACTAAGATGGTCTGTTAGAGATTTTAAGGAAAGCAATCGAATGGTTAGTTTAAATCCTTCTTGTTTAGTGGTCTGTCAAGAGATGACTTCCATGAAAGCATTTTTTGGGATGGGAAACAGATTGGTTTGACTTACATCTAATATAGGTATTCATGGCAGACAATGGACCTTTAAAATTTGGTTAGTACTTATAGTACCATTACAATAAATGTGGTACACCAAACAATACATAAATAATGGACAAAGTAATGTATTTTTCTACATCACATGCACATAGACACACAATTTACACCCTCAATTATTACAATGCTGTCATGTGGCCATTATATGATCCGTCACATTTTCGTCGTTAATCCATCAAAAAACGTCTTTTTTTTGTGTGGGTTAACGCAAGATTCTAATGGATGTTGACGAAATAAGGACACTGATATTGTTCTAATACTTGAGAGTGTAAATTGCAAGTTTCATATTTACAAGACCAATTTAGAAGCAACCACTTAGGGGGTTGTAAAGAGTATTTTAGCCAAGATTTAACAATATGTAAGATGCCCTGTAAGTATCATAAAGTACTCTAAATTGGATAAATATTGTAATGAAAAAATGAACCTTTTTTTCGTGGGTAAATTACAATGAACCAACTTTGATGCTGAAAATACCATGACTAATTTCCGTGTTTGGCCATGTATAAAAAATTATCTAAGAATCGGCTACATGCAGATGAGAATCACCACAACATGAAAGCACTATCATATGAATAATGAAAAGCAGATGTATCCCAAAGTAAAGGGAAAAAGGCCAAACAATTTGAGGAAGGGGGCTTTGCAGACAGAGTTGAAGATATATAGGAACTCACCACTAGTAGCTCTACGACCAATGCTTCGACCAACTTGCATGGCATTACCACGTTCATCGTGCTGTTAACATGCACAGGCAAGCCTAAGATTGTTATATACATGGAGGCACTTGAAGACACGGGGCTGAACAAGAATCCCGCTACATCAGCCAAGAACAAAGGTTTGCATACACTAAATAATAACCAAGTAATTAAGCTCAACAGAAGTACATGTCCTTTATCAACCAATCATGTGGAGTTGGAAAATTTACTAAGCCATCCTGGAATGCAGCTTAGGGAATTTCTAGGCCTGCATGTATATAGAGATGCACTAAGATGACTACTACAATTCTTAAGCTGCCTCAGGCTATGCACCACTGACTTTCAGAAGTTAGCAAATTAGACCCTTTATCGCTAGCATGGATAATGGACAGACTTACCTACACACAACCATTGGTTGCTAAGTTCATAGCAGTTTAACCTAAAGATTTAGGGAGTAAAAGACTTAAGTCTCCTCACCATATTCTCTACATGACAAGGCTATGCACCATTGATGTTCACAAGTTAGTAAATTACACCCTTTACCGCTAGCATGGAGTGTGCACAGCCATTACCTACACACAACCATTAGTTGCTCAGTGTCAATTGACAAGTGCTTAAAATATGTGCAACAACTGGTAGTTTACAAGGTGTTCCATAATATAGGGGGTTCTAATCAAACTTCTCAAAATATCTAACGATTCATATAGCTAACAGTTACGCAAGAAGTCAGTTATGGGAGAATGTTTAAGTAAATGTTACGAGAACATTTAAGTATAACCAATTTCATATTTATAAGATTATTATCAACACCTGAAAAAAAGATCGAGGCCGAGATGCTTCAGTTGGATCAGAGGAATGTTTCGACCCTTCACGATGTTCATCAGGTTTCTTGTCAGATTCTTTGCTCACAGCCCCATTTTCTCGCTTAGAATCGGGTGCTAAAGGGGCCTCAAGTGGTAAGGCATCTTGCAACCGACGACGGTGCCTTTGATCCCTATCCGCATCGTCTCCAACATCCAAATTAGTGTTGCTGGGAACTCTCTCTGTTTCTGGTTTCCCATCCCTCCTAGACTTCTTAGGACTAGTTGAACCAAACCAAGTCACGTACAAAACCCATGTTATGATAGGAAGCTACAATCAACTAGCACAAACCCTTCATATGCTTCACATTTTATAACTCAAATCAAAAGGTTAAAGATCAATACACACAGTGTTACATAACTCAAAAGTTTTTTTTTCGATAACGGGAACCTTTCTAAAGAAGAGCCCTTTAAACTCGCATCTAGACAGTAAAACCTACAAGCAACTGACCCCACCCTCCTAAAACAATTGCCGGGTAATCTCGGGGCATTCACCCCTAACCGGCTAACCAGTTTATGCGCATGTATAACTCAAAAGTTAAGGTTACAAGATTATTAGACACCACAAATTAAAATCTATGGTTCAACTTGTACGTTGTATGAAAGTGAAAGTTTTCCCAAAACTTATGATAACATGTTAGAAAACAGCAATAAGTTGATAGATTTCAAGTCGGGAAAAGGGATTTGAAACACCAGGAAATGTGATTTGACTTATTGGTTGCTTATATCATATGGAGCTTACAAATACACGTCTCATCACATAATTATTAAATAAAGTAATTTTAATTTTCTTTGGGAACAATTTTTTATTATAATTTAAGAATTGAAAGAAAACCCAAAAACATAAAATGAAACTGGGTAATTTTGATAGTAGAAGAGAGAGGGGGTAAAGTACCTGGGTTCTCGATCGAACCTGGAACGGTGTCGTTTGGAGTCGGAATCGCGACCTTCCCGACGAGACATTTTTTAGAAGAAGGCTGCAGCTTCTTCCTTTCTTTGCTTCTCTGTCTCTCACTTCTCACTGTTGAGACTTTATAGGGTAGAGGCCTCTTTGTCTTCGTTTACTTGCTCAACTATTTTCTCATCTTGTCTCCAATTGTTTGAGATGCCATCTTGGCCGTCCAATATACATTGATTGTATGTGGGGTGGAGTGTATGATAAGAATCATGCACTACATTCTCTTTCTCTCTCTCTCTTAAAGTTCTAATTATGGAAAAAGTTTGTTTATTTTGGTTTGTTTACAAGTAAATTATCTGGACTTTTCTTTTAGTCGGGGAGGGAGAGATATGATCCCTAATTCTTTTGGTAAAAGAAAGTAATCAATGTCAGTAATTATAGCCTACAAGACTCTTGGCATAAGAAATCTTAGACTTAATTTTTAGACTTGTGTAGTAAAGAGTTAGAATTCAAATGAATTATTTTGTTTATAAATAAGTCAAGTCTAGGCTCAACTTAAACTTGCTATAGCTTAGGAAAAAAGGTTAAATTGAATGGCAATTGGGTCGGGTTTGGGATGGAAGAAAGTTTTCCAAATGCAAACCCTCGAAATATAATATACCAAAGCACGTACCAAACCTTATTAAATTTTAGGAATTTCATCCCAAACTCTTCCATTTATATTTGAGAAACTTAAACCCGCCTACTTATCTGACCATACGTCAGGTTGAACGAGTCAAGAAAAATCGAATTAATTTAAATTTGAATAACTAAAATATTATTTGACTAATTTTAACAATTAGTAAGAAATTTAACACTAAATTAATTAGTAAGTACTATAACTACTCAATTTTCAATAATTTATTATGTTGAAATCACTAAAAAATACTAAAAATCCAATATAACATCTTAAATTTTTACGTAACATTTCCATTAGTTTTTGTTTACTAACATTCATTTATTATAAAACATTAGTTTTTGTATAAATAAAGTTAATAATAAAGGTATTTTAAAAATTTAAATACATAATCGAGTTAGGTCTGAAACCTTGGTGTAAAATCCAAACCCTTCCCGAACCCTAACAGGTTGCGCAAAAAAAAACATAGCAAAATAACTTAAAATTTTTTTTTTCCAAACCCCCCCCTCCCCAAATTGAAGGTGATTTTTCTACAAAACAATAAAAAATATATAAATATCTAAGTATGTTATTGTAGAACCCTCTTTTGCCACCCTTCCTAAACTCATGGGAATTTAATATAATTTCAGTTTACCCCTACCATTAGCGTTTGGCACTCAATTTGGACTGGGCCGAATCCGTGCATTTCTAGGGTTTCGGCCCAATTTTTCTCACAACAAAATAATTTTAAATGAGTCAACCCATTGTCATACACCATCGGACCACCGAGAAAGTTAGTAACAAGTCCGCGTTACTTTGCAAATTGCACAAAAATCCAGAAAAATAGTCTAACGTTCCACAATGACCAAAAGAGGTAATGAAAAAAGTAAAATTAACCCAAAAATGCACTCTAATCAAAACATGCCGGCTGGCATGGATTTTAAAACAAGTCACATGACCACTTTTTTTTTGTCTTTTTTTAAAATGGCTGGCATGCACGAGAGGCAGCTTGGGGGGCAAAAAAGCAGCCCCTTACCCCTCACCCTTTACCCCCATTTCTCTATAAATACAACCGTCTCACTACAAGAAAATATGTTTAATACAAGGTTTTATTGCAACAAAAAAAAAAAATAAAGATAATCTATTAATTCAATTTTTGATAAAAGGTACTAATTTATTACATCCAGATAATATTGTTCAATAAGTTGTAAAATGTGCAATAACATTTAAAAAATTTATTGCACACTTTGATCGAATTACTCATATTTAATTTTAAGATAAAATACTTTAGGGGGTTCAAGGGAGAGAGAGATTGGTAGAGAGAAGTAGGAAAAGAAAATTCTCTTCAACTCTCCTCTTCAAGTTAGCCCTTGAAGTGAAATCTCACCCTTCATTGTCTTTGCAAAGTTTGTTAAACCAAAATTCCTTCCCAAAAGTCTTAAAGCTTTTAAAGGGATAAAATCAATTTGATGTTCACCCTTCATTATCTTTATCACTTATGAATTATTTTTCCACCAACCCACATACAAAATTTAATACCCATACAACCCACAAATTGTATACACATCTTAAAGTCATTGAGTCACAAAGCTCACAACCACACAAGTTTAAGCACATACTTGATTTTAATTTTGTTTTGCATGCGGGTTAGTTCTCACCCTTAGCTTTAATTTTTGGGCTTACAATGCTTTAATTTATTGTTCTTAATTGTTTTAATCTTGTCATTATGATTATGTGTTTGCTTACAACTATAACATGAACATAAGCAACCAACATAATAACAACAAGACAATTAAAATTATTTGTTTGCACAACATACACATACATGATTGACTACAACATGTGGCCATTTTTAATATAAGAGAACCGATTATCGGGCAAAAGCCTAACACCTTCCCATTTTGTAACCAAGCCTCCGACCTTGGTTTGCATAATGGTTTTTATTTTCTTTTTAAAATTGTAACTAGGAAATATATTTTTCAAACTAACTTCTAGCGAGTCATGTTTAGCAAAATAGCATTCACATCAACCTTCAACCTCGAGGGTCGATTAAAACTTAAAGTTTTTATCCCATCATTTGAGACATTACCAATTTTTTCCAAACCCCCCCCTCTCCACATAGTTGAAGGTGATTTTTCTACAATTAATCCAATAAAAAATATATAAATATCTAAGTATGTTATTGGATTTGAACCAACTCATTTCCAACCTTATATTTATATGTAATTATTAATTTTATATTTTATGCTCCTTAAATAAAATTTATTTTGATTTTCTCCATTAACTTAAGTTATTTATTTATTTATTTATTATTATTACATAAAGTCTAGAACAAAATAGAAAATATACTGAAATTTTCCTTTCTTCTAATAATAAGAAATTGTGTCCATGTCTCTAATTCTCCAAATGCAAAATAAAAAATAATAATGTTTTTTTTTTTTTTTTTTGGAAAATATAGAAGGCTTCCATTAAAGATATTTAGTTATCCAGTTTTATGAACATATATCTTGAATGTGCTTTACTGTAATAAGCTATGTATAGAATAAAAGTAATATGAAAAAAAAATACATATGCGTTAGTCATGTACATAATGAATGTATTTTTGTTGCCAAAACGGGTGTCCCATAATGAATGTACATAATGGGTGGAAGGAAAAGTTACTGTCCCAGGTTGGCAAAGAAATTTTGATTAAGGCAGTGGCTCAAGCTATGCCGACTTACACAATGAATGTATTTTTGTTGCCAAAATGGGTGTGTTCTGAATTGCAGGGTATTATTCGTCAGTTTTGGTGGGGACAAAAAGAGGGAGACAAGAAAGTTAACTGGCTGGCTTGGAAGAAGATGTGTGTCTCGAAGTTTCATGGAGGGATGGGTTTTAGGGATTTGGAAGATGTGTGTCTCGAAGAAGATGTGTGTCTCGAAGTCTCAATCTTTGTTTGCTAAGGTGTTTAAGGCGAAATATTTTCCAAATTGTTCGTTTTTGCAGGCTAAGGTGAAACCTGGATGCTCTTATGTTTGGCATAGTCTTGCTGCCTCTCGGAATGTGTTGGAACAAGGCTTAAAGTGGCGTATTGGCAATGGTAAGTCTATTTCAATCTGTCAAGATAGATGGATTCCTAATCAACGAGAATGGAAAAATTCCCTATCCCATTACAGCTGTTCGTTCTGATGCGGTAGTGGCTGAATTGATTGATTCTGCTCGAGGTGTGTGGAAAGAAGATTTGGTTCGTAGCTGTTTTTCTCCAATTGATGTAGAGCATATTCTTCATTATCCTCTTCACCCTTTACAGCCTGCTGATGTTCTCATCTGGTGGGGAACCTCTTCCAGTAAATTTACGATTAAAAGTGCTTATCATTCGGCGCTCTCAGTGTTACAGGTTCATTCCAGTCCTGAATCTTC